>CM044015.1:35561718-35709218 GCA_024085815.1 Flaveria linearis
GAGACGGAGACGGAGACGGAGACGGAGACGGAGACGGAGACGGAGACGAGACGGAGACGGAGACGGAGACGGAGACGGAGACGGAGACGAGACGGAGACGGAGACGGAGACGGAGACGGAGACGGAGACGGAGACGAGACGGAGACGGAGACGGAGACGGAGACGGAGACGGAGACGGAGACGGAGACGAGACGGAGACGGAGACGGAGACGGAGACGGAGACGGAGACGGAGACGGAGATGGAGACAAAACCAAACCGCCGGACGAGACGGAGACGGAGACGGAGACAAAACCAAACCGCCGACGGAGACGGTGCCCTGGCCGATCCGATCCACTGTGACTCGTTTTCTTTGCTGTGAACCGGCCGAGTTTACCCGAACCGCCGTTGGACCGGATTTGCGGTTCGACCGGTGCCTTTGTTGTGAACAACTGAACACTGAACACTCCAACCCTAAATCAGTCGATCACCTGCAATCGACCCCTCTCCCGAACAGATTCCAGTCATGAGGCAATTAACGAGTGTCTGATGTTCAATAGGAGAAAATGAACTACTTACAGCCTTGACAACGAATCCGTTGCGACAGGAAGACGAAGGGCGAACTGCAATGGCTGATCGGAGGGATTTGGATCGGAAGTTGATGGAGGAAGATGTGGAAAAACTTAGGGTTAAAAATTTACTTGAAAGATGGAGGTTTTGTGATCATCAATGTGAAGCTCTGGAGTTTTCTCTCTCTTCTGCTAAACGTATGATCAAGTTCTGGGCCTTTCTTTGATGATGAAGTTGTATTTAAGAGAGATGATGAAGTTCTACAAATGAGAAAATGTGGGACCCATCACATTTCATTTTCTTTCTTCCAACGGTCTATTTTTATAGTGTTTGAGAGAGATTGGAAGATAATAATGATGATGAAGTTGTATTTAAAGTTCTATTAATTTTTAGAAAAAATATATATAATTATATATTTTTTAATATATATGACGTCATCCTGTTCTTAAAATCGATCCGACCGGTCCGACCACCAAACCAGTAAGGCGTCCGGTTCGACGTCCGATCCGGTTCTGAAAACATTGCTGAGAAGTCAATGATCCATGCCTCAGACATAGCCTTGACACCTTAAAACCTGCAAGAGAATGAATTCGCAACATACATATCGCAGAGGAAAGGAATTCAATCAATTGACATGTACATTACAAAATGTGTGATGTTTTTAAAAACACAGAGAAAACTGAATAGTCATAAATGTATGGAATTTTAACCAAGTCTCGATCAATCTTCAAGAGAAGCATAAGTAACTAACTAATAACTAACTATCTAAGCAACAGCCAGCACTCTCTATCTAAAATCAATCATTCTTCATTCATCATCAGGATCAAGATAAGCATGAATGTAGGTGCACTCGAGCTCGTCCCAGGTCTGATCGGAAAACTTGGTGAGTTGTCTCTTGCAGCAATTCAGGCTGGTGGAGTTGTGCTTTTGTATGAACCTGAGTTTCTCTTTAAAAATATCAAACCTCTTCTCCTTCTCATAAACAGTTTTGTAGGATTTGCCATGCTCAACCGCCCACTCATCGAAACGACTCTTAAAGTCTTCTTCTCCTTCGCCCGAAGACGAGAAACCTGCGTGCAGTAAGTTAACATTCAAGAATCGATTGCATAAAATCAAATCCACCTTCCATTGATACCGCCTACCTTTTAAATGACTAATAATCGTAGGCAACCATCCTTGCATCGGAACTGATTTCTTCCACAGCAGCAGCGCCATTAGCAAAATCGCCCTTCTGCGTGCGTGCGTGCGTCGATTGATTAGGGTTTGGTTTTCTACACCAAATTTATTCTAGAGTAAATTTCGATTTTGGTCCCTGTGGTTTAACCATTTTAACCATTTCAGTCCAAAAGGAATCTTTGATCATATCATACCCTGTGGTTTCACTTTTGTAACGATTTTGGTCCATAACACTAACTCTGTTAGTTTTTACAGTTAAATGTGAGGGTACTTTGGTCATTTTACATTTGGAGGACTAGTTATGTAAATTATATTAGATTAGCATAATTGTTGTAATTATTTAAAACAATAAAAATAAAAAAAATAAAATTTAAATGTAATCCAACCCAACCCAAACCCCTAATTGGAACCCTAACCCCGACCACCCTTCCACCGCTTGCACCACACCGCCACCGCCACCGCCACCGCTTGCACCACACCGCCACCGCCACCTCCATCGCCTGCACCCACCACGGTAGTCGGTAAGCAAAGTAACAAGCCCGTTGACTGAACTAGACACGAGTTCTTCCATGAACGTACCAGTACCAAGCTCAGTCAACTGTGGTGCTAGCACAAGAAGCTTTTGCAGTTTATCCAAGCTTTTGCAGTTGATCCAAATTTACTTTTCTGGGAAGTAGCTTAACCAATCTCCACCAAGATCATCAATTCCATTCTCTTGTATGTCTAATTCTGTCAAGTTTCTGCAAGTTTTAAACTTTATCAAGAAGCAGATTAAAAAATCTGATATACTATAACAAGAACATGATTCAAGTAGTTTGATGACATATTTGACATGCAAATAAACATCCCATTTGGCCCATGACCAAAAGTTAACAACAAACATAAAAAAGTAAAAAATCATTTAGAAGATGCAGAAAAATCTTCATAGTCTGTTTCAATAATAAGAATCTGCAATCATTGTAGCATAATTGAAGTAAAGCTTACTTGCAATGAGTAGCAATGGCTTCCAACCCCAAAGTACTAAAGCCCTCACAGCTCAACAACGACAAACCCTTAAACCCATCAAAATTCATCGCTAAAAACTCCAAACTTTTGTCGCTAATCACCATCCTCTTCAACCTCAACTCCTCAAGAAACGGATACACCGTGGCAAAAACATTTAGCCATGGTTGCACATCAACGCCCCAATCCTCCGACACCAAGTTGAAATCACAAACCTAGGTTTCCCCTTCATCGCCTGCACCCACCACAGTAGGCGATGGAGGTGGCAGTGGCGGTGTGGTGCAAGCGGTGGAGGTGGCGGTGTGGTGCAAGCGGTGGAGGTGGCGGTGGAGGTGGCGGTGTGGTGCAAGTGATGGAGGTGGCGGTGGCGGTGTGGTGCAAGCGGTGGAAGGGTGGTGGGGGTTAGTGTTCCAATTAGGGGTTTGGGTTGGCATGAATTACATTTAAGTTTTATTTTTTTTATTTTTTTCTTGTTTAAAAAAATTACAACAATTATCCTAATCTAATATAATTTACATAAGTAGTCCTCTAAATGTAAAATGACCAAAGTACCCTCACATTTAACTGTAAAAACTAACAGAGTTAGTGTCATGGACCAAAACCGTTACAAAAGTGAAACCACAGGGCATGATATGATCAAAGATTCCTTTTGGACTGAAATGATTAAAATGGTTAAACCACAGGGACCAAAACCGAAATTTACTCTTTATTCTAAAACCCCCTTAACATAAATATTAGTAGTTGTGGTCTGCCGGGGAAAAACTGAATTTTATTTAAGTTTCATTTATTTAAAGTCGTTTTATGCATAACACTACATGCATCGATGATTCGACGTAATTAATATATAGATTCTTATATATATTAAAGTGTTATAACGTATTTTAAAACCCAAATTATATACGTTGGGTACGAAGTACTAACTGATTCAACGTGAAACCAGATCAAATAGTGCGGAATCCTATTTGATTGGCGATCCAATCAGTGATAACGAAAACCCTGATCGATCTAACGATTAAACAACGTTAAGAACGAGAAGAAATCAATCAGGGACGAACTATAAAGTTGGATGGACGAACTGGGACGCTCTAGCAGCGGGTATGATAATATTCAAAGTGTTTTGTTTTTCCATAAATTACGTGGTATTTATAGGTTGCAGTGTACAGTCGTACGACTGAGCCATTAGCATGGTTTAGTCATGCGACTAAGTCAAGCGATTGATCCATACGCACGATTGAACTCTACGAATGGTTCAGTCGTGCGACTGAGCCAGTCTTATGACTCCGTCGTGCGACTGGTCTAGTCACCTGGTTCAGTCGTGCGACTGGTCTAGTCACCTGGTTCAGTCGTGCGACTAAGCCAGTTTTATGACTCAGTCGTGCAACTGGTCCAGTCACCTAGTTCAGTCGTGCGACTGGCCCATAAGCATGGTCCATTAGCATGAATGACCACAGACTAAGTCAAACATATTTCTGAATCATCACTAACTGGAAACTATGAATAACTACTACAAACCTATACATAATATTCAGTCAAGCGTGTAGTAATAAACATTATAAGAATACAATATAATCAATAGTAAATTGACATCCAAACATATATCATATTATAATAATACCCTTGTATTACACATATGTAAGAAATGAAAGACATAAACGTTTAAGTACAATAAACTAGGGACATCATGTATCAACAAACTCCCCTTTGGACCTAGTTTACTATATTGTCTAACATTCATCACATGCTCTTCAAACTTATTGTACTTCTCCTCTTTTAAGACTCCAGCATGAATCTCAAATGCAAAACAGAGTCTGATCACATGCTGATATTGTAGAGCTTGTACAATATCTTGTGTATCATAGAATAGTGGCCACTTGTATAGAGTATAGACATCGTCTGCGGATAAGTTGGTAAGGCAGATCGGGTCAAACACTCTGATAGTCTCAATCTTTCCCTTCCGATTAAGTACAATCGCCGCTTCGCCCGTCCTCCAATCATATTACCACCATTTAAAATGAGGAGTGAAGTCCTGTGGCATTTCCCTCAATGGAATCTTTGACATTCTTCTTAGAGGTCTCCACTTCAAACCACCTTCTGTCTACCAGAGATAGGATCAACTTCAATTTTGCTAACAAACCTCCTCGGTTGTTGAGGTTTGAAGTTCACCCATCTCGTGTGGTACTCTTTCTTCAGTGCCTTTTCAAACCAACCCGACATCTTTCCTGGGTTTGCATACAACAGGTTTAGGCATGCAAGTTTGTTCAGCTCAAAGCCTGGGAGGGTCTTCAGATCATGTGGATGTCTGTAATACTCGATCCCTTTCTCCCTTTTGACACCATAAACATTTAAATCCTCAAAATAGGCCCAGCTGATAATTTTCCCGATACTTTCTGATGTCTCTTAACTTTATACAGCTTGGTGTAGGCATTCTGCTTTGGAGGCTTTCTCTGATTTTTCATCTCAGCTAGACATGTAGCCCATTAGCCTTCCTTTGCTCCACATCAGCATCATCAGCTTGAGCTTTATTTTCTGCAACTTCTTTCTCTGTGACTTTCTCATTAACCTTGTCAGATGCTCCACTGACAAATGTTTCACCCAAATCTGGTATAACATCTCCATCAATATCTGTGTATAGTGGATAGTGATCTGACATGGCATCCTCTGTCTTTATCTCATCGACTCCTTATAGCTCCTCATCACTAATGACATCAACTTCAGGAGCATCTCTCACTATCTCATCGGGGTTCAGTCTTAACATCTCTACAAGCTGTTCGTCTACTAAATAATGGATGATCGCCCCCTCTTCTGGTGCATAACTCATAGATCTTCTAACAATCCATTGCACATTAAGAATCATTGTGAACTGAGTCTTAATATGCTGAAGGGGAGCAACATCGAATTCGTCGACCTGTTGAGTTGAACTGAGTCTTAATTTGCTGAAAGGGAGCAACATCGAATTCGTCGACCTGTTGAGTTTTATCTGTTAAATAGAATGATCAACAAAGCAAAGATTAATGAACATCAAGGCATTATACATAATTCAACTTCATTTTCATTAATTTAATACACTTTTTAATACAAAAGATTTCAAGTTACATAAACACTCTTAATCATTACTTGAATCTTTGTCTTGAGGCTCTTTATCTTGAGGAGCTGAGGATAAAGCTCCTTGGTCTTGGTTTTTCTTTGTCCTTCTCTCCTTGTCAGTTTTCTGAGAGGTGGGCCCTTTGCCTTCACCCTTATATTGATCTTCATCAATATTGTCATCCTTCTTGTTCTCCTCACCAGTTTCATTCACATCCACCTCATCATCATCATCTCAGACTCATCATCAGGTCATAAGGAACTAACCCGAATGGTCACCGACGATCAAGACATGTCTTCCTAAGGGTTAGACTCCTCCATTTCCTAATCCTGGTTAGGATCGGGCATCATGTGCTCATAGGGGGCCCTTGGGTACCAATTAGGGTCCCCATACTGTGGCCCAAGAGGGGCATACTCCCTAATCTTATGAGACTGGGGGCGTCTCGAAGGTCCTGCACCCATATCTGGTACAAACGTGGGTGGTGGGATGGTGGTCTGGTAGTAGTGCGGGGGGTGGGATATCGGGTGAGTCGCTGATATAGATGGTCTTTCCCCTGTTCTAGTTTCCTACCATCTAATAAGAAAGCAAAGTAAAATGCAAAGTGAACAGTATATGTATGTATTCAAAATTGGAAAATTACAACAAGAATTATACAAAATTTATTGAATGTATGCAAATGTTAGGAACTACCCTTGGGTCATAGCTTAGAGGGGCTCTATTTCTTAGTTTCCTTAGTTCTCTAATGTGTGGTTAAAGCCTAGGTATCTTATGGGTAAGATCCTAATTCGCTGTAACCATTAGCTCTAATACTAATCTGTCACACCTCAATGACCTGGTCTGGTTGTGACTGACTGATATCTACACAATGTAGTGGAAAGTAAACATAACCTAATCAATTAACATCCAATCATCCACAATAGTAATACCAATACTAGTCAAATGTTTTCAAAATCCCAAATACATAAACATTAGTCAAATGTCCCAAATGACACATCTAGAAATAGGGTGGTGGCTAAACTCCAAACGTCCGACTAAGTCAACTACTATCCATGATCACTTGGTCAAATCATTCTTTTCTTGAAATACACACTCAAAATACGTCAACATAATGTTAGTGAACTCATAAGTTTATAACGCAAGCCTTACCATAATTCATAAAATAAGATAACAATAGTCATGGTGCATAAAAGAAAGTATCAAATCAAACCTGAACCCGGGTTACCCTCCCGAGTGCTAAAACATCCCCTAACCCATACCCCTTATTGTTATGGGTTCAAGTGTGCCCTGCTAAGCATATATAATCCGCACTAATTTGTGACACAACGATTATTGAATCTCAATGGGGGGTTTCCATGTTGTGAGGGCCCATTGTGTGCGGGGGATTCCCCAAATAGTACTATCCACAAACCACACGGCTTGTAATGGAGTTAATGATTGTGCTCATGTTCAGGGACAAGAGCAGGTAGTATTGCACCACAGTAACATAATAACCAACGAGTGTATATTTCACCCCAATGTTTTAAAGTGAAAAGGGGTCATGAGACTCACCTTAGCTTGTTCTTGGAGTTAGTGTTCGTGATTTAAGAAGCTACCAATCAGCAAGGTTCCTAAGTTCATTTTATAGACATTAGTTCCATTTAAATCACTTGATTAAGCCCAAACCCCCCCCCCCCCAATCTAGTTCAGGTTTACCTTACGCGAATAGGCAATTTATATTACATTTGCGTAGTTTGGTTCAACCTTTGAAATTTGAAGTCTTGATTTGGCGGTTGGTTACATTTGAGTCATTAAATAATAATTTCAGATTATACAATTTGTTAGAGCTGATATTTGGTTCCAAAACAGTGAAGTTTAAATTTTTTGGCAAGATTGGTCCCTCAACTTTGCTAAATTGACAGTTTTTTAACCCTTATGTTTGGAATTTTGCACTTAAACTATTCGGATTCCGACCTTTCCATTTAACACTTATAATGAGCTAATTTTATATTGCAGCCAAGATGCAAATTGTTTAGTTGACTTCAAAAGATATCCAGAAGACTTGAAAGCGCAAAGGTAATAAACTTTTAAAAGTCTTAATTTTCCTTATTTTTATTTAACTTAATATTTATAACCTATGAAATAATTCTTAGTTGTTTACTAATGTATACTTTACAAATCGTATGAATGCATCATGTTGAAGTTGTCTTACTATGTGGTAAAAGGCACGATTTGGATTTGGCTGAAAAGTTGATTTGGTACAAATCCAGTTAGGCTCTAAGAATACTTATTTACTTTCATATTACAGGCTAGAGAAGAGTTTTTGTTACTGATTTGGAAATTAATTTCTATATCTATTAAAAAGATAATGTTATTGATTTAATAGGCGTTATTTAAACCTTTCACTTTCGCAGAAACAAAAGATTACACAGATGGCAAAAAAAACGGTTTGGATGTTGGATGTGAAACTACACAAAAAAAAAAAAAAAACAAGTATTATAGCCACAATGCAAGGAGCTTTAAAGATCAAGAAGCTCCAAATGTACGACTTTAATTACATGTTTTTTATTTGGTCATGGTATGATCTATGGTGATAACTATGTGTATGCAATGGTTTATCTTTGGGTTATGGAATTTTTTTGGGTGATATTGTATGTTTCAATGTATGTTACCTGATAACTTTGGATCAGTTTTGCTATGCTTATCAATGTATGGAACAACAATTACAATGAGTTTATGTATGTTATTATGGGTTATGTATGTTACTATTAGGTGCTTTATGTAATCTCATTCATTGCTTATGATCAATTGCTAATAAAGCGAGTGAAAATAATCTTTTTTGTGTTGTTGCTATTATTTATTTTTGGTCGCTTCAATACTGTCATCATTGTTTTTGACTTCTACTATGGTATTTGATTGTCTTACATGCACATGATGTTGTTAAGGTGTTGTTGGTTTTATGGTATACGTGTTTCTTAATGTTTCTTTATATTTTTCATTATAATGTGTGCGGGTTGAATTCTACACATTCTATTTTGGCTTCCTTCCTCGTGTTTCTTGTTATTATTTTTTGTACGTGAGAATGTGAGTGATTATTCGCTTCAAGCTTGGTTGTTAATACTTGATTTTTTGATTGTGTTTCATGATTTCATAAACTACCTATCAAACCGTAATATCGAGCAGTCACATGTATCTGCTGATTGTTATGAATTGTTTTGTTATGATTTTGTAAAGCTTGAACTATCAACTATATAAGAAGACTTGATGGTTTAGATAATTAGTAACATGTAAAGTCTTCTGAGAATTTTAATTTTCATTGAATTTTGTTTTTGTTTGTAGACCTTCAAATTTATAAAGTAAATTATAGTTCAAATCTTGTGCATGTTATAAACTTAACAAATAGACCGAGTAAAGTCTCATTGGCTTTATTAATTACAAGATGAGAGCTCCTTTACATTGATCTTTTTGCACCGTATTTCGTGTGAAATTAGATAACTATTTTATCTGTTTGTTGATATCATTTCTATTTTATCTGTTTGTTGATATCATTTTATATGACCAAATGCATATACATTGGCTTAAAATTTTTATTTTGTAATGCAGAGATGGAAAATCAAATGTTACACAGCTTTTAGAGGAACCCTTATGATTTTGATATCTATTTTAGAAGACTAGTAAGGAACCCGCGCGATGCGACGGCGGCATCGACAATATTTTACAAGCGATATTCGTTTTCTGAATACTTGTGCGGTTTTTAAAGTACAGATAAATAGAAACACACAATCTTGATTTATGTATCTGATATCTTCACTTCAGTAAGCTTGCTCCCCTTAAATCATCAACTCATGCCCCACAAGCTTATGAACCTGGTTTATGCAAAATTACACAAAATTAGGGGGAAGCAAGAAATGGATATATACATATTTATTACATTAATTATTGATATAAATCAACAAAAAAGACAACTATATCATTTAAGTAACCCAACCGGCTTATTTTTAACTACCCTAATTGGGGCCCAAACCTCATTTACCGGTGTGGCCCATCCATTTTACCACATAAAGTAAAATATAGATACACATAACTAAAGTTAGGTTGAGAGCTTAATGCTATAAATTGACGATATAATTTGTGTTTATAAATCAAACACATGCAATAGATGTAGCAAATTCAACCTATTGCATATGAACAGGCATAGTCAAAACATAACTAACAAGAAAAAAGTGACAATGGGTCAAAAATCAGCTAAAATGTATCTTAAAATACACCAGTTTTAGATTGCTTTAATAATAATATTTGATTAGCATTCTACTAATTTAGCTTTTCTGAACACACAAATATTTTATCTATAATAAACCAAAAAATGGACAAAAAGGGTATCGGGTAAACCGAACCAACCTATACCAAATCTAAACTGATTTAGCCATCTGATCTTACCATCTCTAACATTATACTACATCAAAAATATAGTTCCAGAAACCCTGATATATACTTTCTTTTTGCCAATAAGAACTGCACCTTGGATACATGAAGCCTGTTGGTTCGGCACCATCCAAGAATTCTTTCAGCATTTTTGGATGATATTCAAGAATCTCTCTGTAAATTAATTCACGTACATCTTCTTTTGTAATTCTTCTTCTTTCAAATTAAAATTCCATTTTAGTAACAGGTTGAGCAGAAGGTTCCCTCTCAACCTTAGCCAAATTCTTGAAATATGGATCAGATAAAGCCTAACATAGATAAGAAATAAAACTTTTTTCAAATGAAACCTTTGCTAAATAATAATAATAATAATAAGATTTTACCTCCTCAGCGGTTGGCCGATCCTTAGGCTCAAATGCAAGCATTCTTTCTAATAAACGAAGAGCAAGAGGATCTGCATTTGGAAACTTCTGTGAAAAAGGTATCCGTTTTTTCTTTCTCATGCTGCTTAAGTATCTTCTGGCTTTCTCATTTCTTATCTGCTTGTGTTTAGAGATAGAGTAAATATGGAGATGGAGTGTATTGCTCTTATGCGCGTGTTACCTAATAAAGCCAAATACTTTTCATTGCAGGTGTCTGCAACACTTTTTTACATAAAATAGTATTTTTGCATAAAGTATATTTTTACAGAATACAGTAACAATGCTGAACTATTTTATGCAGATTGCTTGTTTTGTGTTTATATTTCTACACTATATGAAAAGTTATTTCATTCTATTACTTCTTTGAACATCTTCTAAATATTCAAATTTAAACTTGAAAGAGCCTTTTTTGTTTCCATATCAGTATATTTGGTTTGAAAAGTTAACAGAGGGCCGGGTTAACAAACATACCTAAATTAGCAGATCTAATTTTGGGATTGCAAATAACAAAGCCTTGTCAATAGAACTAAAAACTTGATCAACATTTTGCTTTAAAAAACAACTATCAAGAGGAAACGTATGTGCTTTTGTATCACCACTTTTATCTGCAATCAACAAACATAACATGTGATAAACATCTAAAACATGATTGTATCAAAACTACAAATCTTAAATATTAAAATTCAATCTAGAGGGAAACGTATGTGCTTTTGTTTACCAATTAACAGTAAAAAATTCTACATAATTTTCACAACTATAAATTATAAAGAACACTAAATGAGTCAAAATTGATAAAACAACATTGGTACGAAATAAATGTATAGTAGGTAAAATTTTGTATTATACATCTAGCTGCATATACAATCAACCTTGGTAATTCAGGAATCTCATATCTAGAAGTCATAAGTCTGAGTAATCCTACAACATTTTCTGGTATGGCTAAAGTAAATACATAAAACGCTAGGAGAAAGAAAAGGCAAAATATGAGAAAATCACATAAACATATACTGATTATTTAACAAATAAAAAATGACCTTGTGCAAGGTTGCCTTGGACCGTTTTTTCTTTCTCTCCTTCTTTGAATAAGAGCCCATTCCCAGTTCGAATAACCAATGATGCTATTGCTCACATTGAAAAAAAATACATGACTTGCATAAAAGTAGGAAAAAGAACTTGTTACAAGTCAGATGCATATTTATATATTATGACACAACATAAAAACATTTAAAAACATCATCAAGAACTTCATAATCAATAAAACTAAAGCAAGCTGCTAAACTAAAATCCATGACTTGCTTAAAATAACAACATTAACAAACTATTTTGAAAAGAAAGGTGGTAGTGTGAACCTTCTAAAAGGGTGATAAGCCATCATTATTAAGAGCTGATACAAGCAAATAAGGTCATCAGATGCCAATAAACCATCAATCTGAATGTGTATATGTATGAATGTGTATGTGTATGAATCAGTTTCAAAAGGCAAACCATTACCTTATGGATCTTACCACAAACAGTTGAAGGTGTCAATCTTGGCTTCTTTGTAACTGAAATCCAGTGATTAAGTGACAAAATAGTGTTCAAAATCAAAACACGATGTCACTTACCATTGACGAAGGTAACAATAACGCCAAAAATGCCCTGCATACGAACCAAGAGCTTGGAATCTTCATCAATCTGGTGAAATCGTGGTATAATGGTGTGAATCAACCTTTACATTCTTGAATCGCTAGAGAGAGAAAGGAGAGGATAAGGTATTTGAAATGTGAAGAATCTAGAAACCTAATCTGATGTGTATCCTGGGTTTTTATTTTGTTGGCATGTAGGTTTGTACATGATGCATCACAAGTTGCACCACTTAAAAGTTACTGAGTTTTGTGCATTGAATCATTGTACATAAAGCTTTCAATTGTTGCACCTCTTAATTTTAAGAGTTTAGGTGAAATGACTCTTTTGCCCTCCTCAAATACTTATTAATATAGTATAGATAATGATATTTTTAGTTGGATTTCAAAGTTACATTTAAAGTTATAAGACCAGAAGTGAGTGTTTCTGGGTATATCAATATGATATATACTCAAAACGTTATTTAAATACCAAAGTATAACTATATATTACATCTTACAAAATGCTCTATTTCATGACAATTAAGAAGAATCCAACCTACAAAATGCTCAATACCATATTCCCCTGAACACTATAAAATACACATAACTTACAGCATTGTTTTCAAAACACACAAGGAATGATACTCATACATACACAGATTGGTTTGAAAATATAGGCAAGCAAAATAAATTTCATCATTATTCATTTATTTATCATTTGTTACAGCACATAGAACTTTCATTTGAAATCAAAAACCGAGTACGACAAAATTACGCACAAGTAATGTCACCCTAAAACCACGCCATGTGACTTGTTAATTTTTACTCAAAACCATTATCTCAGACCAAAGTTCAAACACAAACCACAACGAAAGCCTAACAGTAATAAATTGAAACACAAATTGTCTAACCAAAATAACAGCCCATAATCAAACTAAAGTTTCAAACACCCGCGTTAATCCTATGCCAACACTCGACCAAGTGTCAAGTCTATCCATGCCAGATGCTCATGCAAGAGTATCACCATTTTCAAATGAGGTCTCACGCCTTCCTGAAATACACGTTAAACCTTAGGAGAGAGAATAAAAAATGGATGTAAGTAGCAATATGGTCTATTACATGGACTAAAAACAAAGTTTACTCAAATAAAACCAAAGAAAAGAACAAAGTCAATAAGCTTTAAAAGACATGTATCATTTTAATACTTTAACCATTGCACATTACTAATCACATAACTTTTAATTAATAGTAATATAATATAATGATCTCTCTGCAAATCATGGTCCTAACTGATTGGTTTGACATCCTACATGGTTCAGAAAACGTCGAATGAATCAAACCCTTTATCTTTACTTTTGATTCCAAACACCGATGAAAACAAAGCAAACCGTTCTTCTTTACTTTTGATCCCAACGCCCACAAAAAAGGACCCCAAAATTCACCATCATCGAAAAAAAATAGGACATGGGATCATTTAAACTTAGGTTTTACATCATTTTGTATTCATGATATGGGCATGCATGATTCTTCAAAATGATAAAAAAATCAAATAGTTAGAGATCTTTTTGTGTGAAGGGTTATTACTAGGAGTGTGAATTTGAGCACGATGCGCACTTATGATATGGGCATGCATGATTACAGAGATTAGTGATGCGTTTTGTATGTAACTCTACCTAAGGCTTCTATTTCTTCGAAGATTTTGGACACCAATGTAGTAGGATGGATTGAAATTTGAGGCA
The DNA here is from genome assembly GCA_024085815.1 of Flaveria linearis. Classification (NCBI taxonomy): domain Eukaryota; kingdom Viridiplantae; phylum Streptophyta; class Magnoliopsida; order Asterales; family Asteraceae; genus Flaveria; species Flaveria linearis. Next base: position 35,575,689 of record CM044015.1, read on the forward strand.
ACAGCAGCAATTTAATTAAGATTTAATGCTATATTTTAAATGATAAAGAATAGATTAAGTTGATCAGAATCAGAATCAAGAACCTGCAAAATAATCAGTGTTGCAATTTTTTAATGAATAAAAAAATAGCACAAGTAAAATCAGCAGATTCTTCAAGTCATAACAAAACAGTCGTCCTTCAGACTTGGTCCAAGTGGTAAGAATTCCCCCTCCCAAAGTGGAGGTCAGGGGTTCGAACCTCTTTGGTACCGGTTTGGGGACATTTAGAGCAATGAAGAGAATTTTCCTTTAAGCCAGTGGTTGCGGAGGCAGATTCTCAGAGCTCGACCCCGGTTTTCATCCGGCTATTACTCCAGAGGGGCAACCCTTGTGGAGGCAGTACGGTTTCCGGGGGAACGCCGTAACCAAGTCTGACAATCCAGCGTGGACCCGGTTCAGACAACATAGTCTGGGGCAGATCTTGGCTAGGGTCGCCCAGAGGGGCGATCTGACATTGGATCACTCATAAGAAAGTCACCGTTCAAAAAAAAACAAAACAGTCAGTAAAGTAAACTACACGTACCCCAAGAATATTTCATGCAAGTTAAGTTATAATGATGATGAATTCTGAAATAAAAATGTTGATGTAAGTTACCTTTCTGGCATCCCACGGAAGTAAGAGCAACGCTCTTCACGGGTGAGATCGGCGAAGTGGTTGAGTCCTAGCTTGAAGGAAGACTCGGAGATGTTGTGCTTGTCTACCTTGCTGAAACAATTTTTAAAAATCTAAAACCTCCACTCCTTCTCTTGAAGGCTTTCGTAGACTTTGTCATACTCAATGATTTCGAAACCGGACCGGACCGGTCGGTCCGACCGGTTCGACCGGGAACCGGTGATGAAGCCGGTTCGGTTCGGTGGTTTTGGACCGTTTTCGGTTGAACCGGCCGGTTCGTGCGGTCGACCGGTCCGACCGGAACCGGGAATCGGGTTGAACCGGTTTTTGGATTTTTTTTTAATTTTAATAGAAAAATATTATTGGATATGGATTAAGGAACACCGGTTCGTTAATTTGGACTATGTTTACTTGAATGGTATGTATTTTGGATGTTGTTTTAGATTAAGGAACACCGGTTCGTTAATATAAATATTTAGAATTTTTTTATATTTTTTTAAATATCTATGACGTCATCTGGTTCGTAATCCGGTTCGACCGGTCCGACCGGTCCGACCAGTGAACCTCTAGGCCGTCCGGTTCGCTTTCCGGTCCGGTTTTGAAAACATTGGTCATACTCATTAGCCCACTCCTCGAAAAGATCCTTCAACTCATCCGATGTGGCCGTCCGGGTGCGGGGGCGGGGGCGACGGTAATCTAACACGTGAAAGTTGGTGCCTTTATATTTAGGTAGGTTAAACACACCTAACACAATAAAATATAGTACAATACAATACAAGACAATAGAATCGATTCGATTCGATTAGGTTAACACGTGAAATCAATACCTCTTGACTGGTTGATCCAAGGAGAGCACAATAATCGTCGCATGGGAACTGATTTCTTCCATAGCACCATGGCCATCATCAACTCCTCTGCCTCAAAGAAAGAAAGATGGGGAGATATTTAACCCTAATAAGATGCGTGCGTATTTGCCGGCTTTATATCCACCCCTCGCTTTTTTCTTTACATTTATTTATATTGATATACATAGGTATATATTATATTTATATTTATCTATTTATCTTTTGCAACGATATTCTACAACCATATATATGTTATATTATATATATATATTATTATTGTTATAAATAATATTGATTCATGAAAAATCAAGAAGTTAAGTCTATCCTGTTAACGACTATAATAACTTAAATATAAATAGTTATTCATTCTTAACATGTATTCAAACTCATTTGAGGTTTCGTCTTTGTGTGCTGTGGTGGAGCAATTACAACTTGTAAAATATAAGTAATGATTTTCGGGAGGTGATTGCTTATGATATTACCCATTTTATATGTATTGTTCTTACTATATTTGCTTGCACACACTAAATTCATTGATAAAATATTGACTTTTGGTTGATAATGATTTTTATAGCAAGAGATTACCTGTTATGAATTTTTTTTACTAACAGTAAGAATGGAACTCAAAATAGGAACGATTGGAATGTTTCATTGAATATTAGGATAGAAATCAAGGTGAGAAAGAGAATTCAGAAGGGAAGGGATGAGAAGAGAAGGACCAGTGAGATCTAACAACTTTTTCCTACCTCATGCTCATTCAATAATTAATTTAAATACATGCATAACCATATTCTGTTAGGCTTATGCTGATGTGGCCCCCATGGTATAATCTTTGAGTTTCTCTGGTATCTTCCGAATTCTTTCACTTCTCTTTGATTGGGCTGGGTCTATAGCTTGATCAGAATTACCTATAGGCTGGACTGCTGGGCTCATAACACTACCACCCCCTTTGAAACCCACCTTGTCCTCAAGTGGAAAAGAAGGAAACTGTTAGGCCAATTGAACATCATCCTCCCAAGTAGCTTCCTCTGGAGTGAGCCCATCCTATTGTATAAGACTTTGTGGAACTGCTTGAGAACCCTTATACACAGTACGTGTTGAAGAAGAGCCTGGGGTGATAAAATGATAGTAGAGGTAGAATCCACCAAATGTAAGGGAGTGATCTGATGGGCAGGTTTACCGATGCATTTGCGAAGTAATGATACATGAAAAACGGGGTGAATTTTAGCGGTGAGTGGTAAGTCCAACTTATAAGCGACGGAGCCGATTTTAGCAAGAACACGGTACGGTCCGAAATAGTGGTGCCCCAGTTTGTGGTGGCGTTGTAAACGTATGGAACCTTTCTTGTATGGTTGAAGTTTTACAAACACCCAGTCATTCACATCGAACTGGACATCCCGTCGATGTCTATCGGCAACCAATTTCATGAGGTTTTGAGCCTTCGATAAATTAGCTTTCAAGCGAGCCAACACATTATCCCGTTCTAGTAATTGATCCACCAAAGTAACATTAGATGTGGAGCCCCACAAGTAACAGTCAAAGAGGGAGGCTTGCGGCCATACACAATTTCAAACGGAGTCATTTGTGATGATGTTTGGTAGGATGTGTTGTACCAAAATTCAGCCCACGGTAAGAATTGCAGCCACTTGTGAGGGTGATCAGCAACGTAACAGTGGAGATACATTTCCAAGCAACGATTAAGGGCTTCGGATTGTCCGTCCGTCTGGGGGTGGTACGCGGTGCTGAATTTCAGGGAGGTACCATGCAGACGGTGTAGTTCCCGCCAAAAATCAGTCATAAATTGGGCATCCCGATCACTAACAATAGATAAAGGAAAGTCATGTAGGCGGACAATATTATTAATAAAAGCCGTGGCCACCGTGAAACTAGTGAAGGAGGATGGCAAGGCAATGAAGTGCCCATATTTGGATAACCGATCAACAACTACCATAATAACAGTTTTCCCTTGCGAGTTAGGTAGGCACGTGATGAAATCAAGAGCAATATCTTCAAATATAGCCTCGGGAATCGGGAGCGGTTGTAGCAATCCACCTGGTGATAAGAAGGAGGGTTTGGTTTGTTGACAAACCTGACATTGTGCAATGAGGTCTTTGACTGTAACCTTCATGTGTTTCCAATAAAAAGTTACTGCCAGCAGCTGATAAGTTCGAGTAACGCTGGAATGACCACCTAAGGCTGATGAGTGAAACTCTAACAGAATGAAGTGCTGCAAGGACATGTTGTGCGGCACCAAGAACCGACCTTTATACAACAAAAATCCATCTTTGTACGTATAATCGGGTAGGACAGCGGGGTCTGACTGGAAACGTTGCAGCAAGGTACAATAATTCGGGTCTGATTGGGCGGCCCTATGCAATTCATGTAGTAAGGTTGGGGCAGGGGCGGAAATGGCTAACAGGTGACCTGAAGGAATACGAGAAAGTGCATCAGCAGCTCCATTTTGGGACCCGGTAGATAAACAATTTCAAAATCAAAACCCAGCAACTTGCCTAACCATTTCTGCTGTTCCGGCGTTTGAATTACCTGATCTTGGAGCCGTTTAAGTGACTGTTGGTCAGTGATGATAGTGAAACGGTGTCCCAAAAGGTACTGTCGCCACTTGGAAATTGCTTGTGTAATCGCATACATTTCCCGGTGATAAGCAGAAGCGTTTTGCATGCGAAGACATAGTTTTTTACTAAAATAAGCCAAAGGATGCGTATCTTGTGATAACACCGCGCCAATACTGGTGCCCGACGCATCAGTCTCAATGGTAAAAGGTTTTGAAAAATCCGGTAAACGTAAGATAGGAGTGGAGCTTAGCAGATGCTTTAAAGTGTTGAAAGCGTGTAAAGTAGTATCATTCCATGTAAACGCATCCTTTCGAAGAAGATCAGTGAGAGGGCCCGCAATGGACGCATAGTTTTTGATAAAGCACTGGTAGTACCCGGTAAGGCCCAAGAAACTTCGAATGTGCTTGACATTACGAGGAATTGGCCACTGTTGAATAGTGACGATCTTGTCAGGATCCACTGCGACACCCGTCGACGAAATGATATGACCAAGGTAGGCAATTTGGGTTTGCCCGAAAACACATTTAGAAAGCTTGGCCACGAGTTGGTTATCGAGTAATAACTGCAATGTAACAGTGATATGATGCAAGTGGTCCGACCATGATTTGCTATAAATGAGAATGTCATCAAAGAAAACCAAAATAAACCGGCGAAGGAATGGACGAAAAACATCATTCATAAGACATTGAAATGTTGATGGGGCATTGGTAAGCCCAAAAGGGCATTACTAAAAACTCGTAATGACCGTCATGGGTGCGAAAAGCGGTTTTCATAGCATCACCGCTAGCAATACGAATTTGGTGATACCCTGCCAATAAATCTAATTTAGAGAAATAATGGGCACCGTGTAGCTCATCAAACAACTCATCCACTGAGGGTATAGGAAACCGATCACGAACCGTGATGGAATTCAAGGCACGATAGTCAACACAAAAACGCCACGTACCATCTTTTTTCCGAACCAATAAAACCGGAGATGAAAACGCACTCGTACTAGGACGAATGATCCCCTGTTGTAGCATTTCACGAACCAACCGTTCGATTTCTTGTTTCTGAAAGTGAGGGTAGCGATACGGTCGAACAGATATGGGTTTACTGTTTGGTAATAATTCACATGATGGTCTTGGGAGCGAGATGGTGGTAGTCCCACAGGGGGGTTGAAGACAGCCGAGAAAGTTGTCAAAATGTCTTGTAGTTCAGGAGGATAAGTGGGTGGTTTGGAGTCAGGAGGTAAGAGACTTAGATGATATAATTGACCAATTCCCTTTGAGTGAACAAGATGTCTAAAACCGTGAAATTGAATCTCTTGAACCTAGGAGAATCACCTTGCCATTTCACCTGTTGACCTTTTGTCGAGAATTCGAAAATAGAATTTGAATAACTGGTGATAACGGGACCGAGTGTAGCTAACCATGAAACACCCAACACAATATCCCATCCTTGCAATGGTAGGACATAGAAATCTACCACAATTGAATGTCCTTGTATAACTAGTTCAACATCCTTTGCTAATCCCGAACACGGTAATCGTTCTCCACTACCAACCAAAACCGAGAAGGGAGCAATAGCCTCAATGGTGAGATTAAGGAAATGAGCAATTCGTGTTTGCACAAACCAGTGGGTACTTCCCCCATCTAACAGGACCTGCACTTCCTTCCCGTGAACTAACCCAGTAAAACTTAATATAGTAGACGAACATCCACCCGATAATGCGTTATAAGAAATAGCCGATTGAGTTTTAACCTCATCAAGTTGCAATTTATCAGCTAATAAAGAATCAGTACCTTCCGAAGACGGAGAAGCCGGGGAATCGATTGGATCCGGTGATTCATCATCAAAGAAAAGAAGTTGGGGGCGGATTTGCACTTGTGATCCCAAGTGTATTTCTCATCACAGCGAAAACAAAGGCCCTGTGAACGTTTATGCGCCATATCTGCTGAGGATAAATGTCGGAATCCGACCTTGGCAGTAGACGGAGCAGTAGGTTTGGCCGCAAATGGGGGAGAGGTTGGAGAAGGAAGCGGTGGTGTCTTTGGTGTGGGTAATAAAGGTTTAGAAGACCCAAGAGAAACCCGACCCGAGCCCTTTTCAAATTGGATCCTCCGTTCATGCAATTGGGCTTTGTCCATTGCATCCTCAAGTGTACTGGGCCCATAACAAATAACGGATTGCTTAATATCCGACTGGAGACCCGAAATCCAATAGCTAACCAGAAATTCCTCCGGCAAGGGCATGGTGCGATTAGAAATGGACTCGAATCTGGATCGATAATCAGCAACGGTGGATGATTGACATAGTTTAGCGAGCAAACCCTCAGGGTCTTCAAACTCAGTTGAACGAAATCGTTTCAGAAGGGCTGCCGCAAATCCCTCCCAATCGGTAGCACGGTGATGACGGCATACCCAATCGTACCAATCCGCCGCCGCATCATCAAGATAAAATGAAGATATAGTTAGCCGATCATGTTCCGAAATGGTGTAAAATTCATAATATCGACCAGCCTGTGCCAGCCATCGTTCCGGGTGCTCACCGTTGAATCTGGCCAAGTAAACCGGAGCTGGTTTGTGTCTACCCAAGATGCTCGTTCCTCACCATCCGAGCCCGTTGGTGCTTTAGAGTAGGATGTTTTCTTCGAACTGCTGGAACCAGAATCAGATCGTTTGATCAACTCATTGATGGAGTGTTGTAAGGAAGCGATGGATGTAACCACTCCATCCAATTCTTGCCGCATCGCTTTGTGGTCGTGTTGCACCGTGCGAATTGTCTCCTCCATTGTTTTTGATCGAGTGCCCTCTGCCATCTGATCAGAGGGTCAATGAAAGCACCAAATTGTTATGAATTTTTTTTACTAACAGTAAGAATGGAAGTCAAAATAGGAATGATTGGGATGTTTCATTGAATATTAGGATAGAAATCAAGGTGATAAAGAGAATTTAGAAGGGAAGGGATGAGAAGAGGACCAGTGAAATCTAACAACTTTTTCCTACCTCATGCTCATTCAATAATTAATTTAAATACATGCATAATCATATTCTGTTAGGCTTATGCTGATGTGGCCCCCATGCTATAATCTTTGAATTTCTCTGGTATCTTCCGAATTCTTTCACTTCTTTTTGATTGGGCTGGGTCTATAGCTTGATCAGAATTACCTATGGTCTGGACTGCTGGGCTCATAACATTACCACTATTGCAATTTTAAAGACATTATATATCATAAATACAACTTGTTTATATGATAGATATGCTATTTGGAAATTGCGTAGATGTGTGTCTTGAGTAGAAAATAATAAAATTTGTTTTGATTAAAACAACTTAAAGACTAAAATTGTTTTGGTTAGAACAACTAAAGTATAACATTTATAGTTTATTTATCATTACTCACGTGTGAGATCATAAATATCTTTAAAAGACCTATCGATTTATTTATCAACACTCGATATGACATACTTCCTAAAGCTCACTATCAACTTATTAATGATTATAATTTTAGAGCGATAAATGAGCATGACTCATTGGTAACTACTTCCGTATTGGTACAATAGGAAGATTATTTATAAGAAGTTTGAAGAATTTTTTTTTATTTATTTGTCACACAATACTCTTAAAGTAGCACTATTAGAAAAGAGTATAAAAGGCTTGAAGCAATCACCGTAAAAGTTAGATGGTTCTAATCATTTTCACGACACATGAATGTGATTAAGTTTGAAAACCATAAGTCATAAGTTTTAGATCGAAAAATCATAATGATTTGGTCATGTAATCATTTCTCAATTATTATTCCGTGATAAGACGATTATTTATAAGCAAAGGTTGAGCAACATTAATCCAATTATCATGTCTATATACAATGATAATATTATTAAAATTTCTTGAAAACCATCATGAAAGTGGTGTGGTTCCAATCCATTCTCTAATGAGAATGTGATTTATATAAATATATCTCATAATTAAGTAATAAATTAAGAAAAATATAATGGTGATCATGTAAATATGATCAGCCATGTTGATATGAAATTATTATAAGAAGTGAAACATTAAAGAAGTTATTCTATAATAATATAATTTAGAAAAGTGTCACTATTCTCTTGTTGCATGAAACAAGCATAAGTACAATAAAGTATATATGATCATAAACCAGAAGTTTATGGATCATGATTTTTTTAATAAACTGGCATGACTGGTAAGACCATCCCGAGTCAATGATGATGTGATAGTATTCACGAATTGAGGATTCTTCAAAGTGATAAATTAAACGTGTAATGTTTGCTCTCAAGGAATGCTAGTTATTTACTAACTATAGTAGGGTGTGAATCCCTAAATGTTCTGTAAATGATAAAAGATATATATCACAATTAGTATATATTTAGCGTTTTAAATAGATGCATCATCTAAATGGTTTTTAAATTTGCAACTTGATGCTAATATGATAACAATTTCAGAAGATTATATTTATTTTGGTGATATAACAAAAATCCCAAGTTAGTAATGATTATTGAAATAAGTGGTAAATACTATATGTTCATACACAAATTTCTTTTTGTTAAGACAAACACTAAACGTCCAATTGATTGCAAAACCATTAATGAGATCAACGGTTTATGTTTAGAACTATGTTATATGTTTGTTTTAATGGTACGTAATTCACATTAAGCCTGCAAGTTATTATGATTACTCCCCATACAAATGTTTTTTAGTCCGGAACCAAGAAATTCACATCCAAGTTTTTATTGTTGCTATGCGATACAAGTTGTAATTGCTCCACCATAACGTATAAATATGAGAACTCAAATGAGTTTGAATACATTTTGGGAATGAATAACTATTTATATTTAAGTTATTATAGCCATTAACGAGAGATTTATTTACAGCTCAATTAGTTGATTTTTCATGAAATAATATTCATAGCATGAGGGGGAGATTTAAACAGTTGAAAATTGAAATAAGTTTGAATGAATTATCTCTGTATCATCTTGATCCTCAAACTAATAATAAGAACAAGATGTTCCGAAGATAGTTCATGCACAAAGATTTATGAATAAATTCCAGCACGCATTCCCTGAACTTCAAAAGTAACTAGGTCACATATATCAAATGCTACTGCTCCATTAAGATTAAAAGTCAGAAGGATGACTACATACCAGTAGTAAGTCTAAGACAAGTTAAAACGTGATAACCATTCAATTCTAAATAAAAAAGTCTCCGGAAATATGCAGCAAATTATTAATAAATATGGTCAAGTCGAGTTAAAAGTAAATGGTCCAATGAAAAAGATTAAACATGATGGTTTTTGAAAAGCCTCAAATACTTGAAAATAAAAAGATCTCAATAAATTATATTATGTCTAGAATGTATGGAATCTAAATAAAATCAACTTTGATGATAATTTTGTATATAATAGCGCTCGAAATAATGAAAACGACAAGGATTAAGAAATAAAATCTGCCTATGAATGAAAATGATTGGCACAAATGGAAAGATGCAATATGGCAGAGTTAAAGTCTTTAATATAATATAAAGTTATGGAATTGTTGTCTCTATATATGAAGTTGAAAAATATGTTGGATATAAGTTAGGTCTTTATGTGAAAGAATTATATAAAATAATAAAAAAATCCATAAAGCGTAAGTGGTCGCATAAGGATTTTCATAAGGACATATACTCGAGAAGATATATTCTCAAGTGGTAGATGTAATATTATTCTAACATTTCATTAGTCTGTTAATACCATAAGAGAATCGATATGCATCTTATAAATATTGTGACTTATATGATAACGAAAATTACAAAAAATTCATGTGTCCAAATCATGTAAAATAAGTTCTCGAGAATGCTATGATTGTTGTTGTAAGGCACCGTCCCCGGGCACCTCACAGTTGGTCATTCATCGCACATAAAACATATAATTATTTAAAACATAGCAGCGGAAGTTAAACAAAACCATTTCATATATATTAATGAACTACTTTTGCAACGTAATACAATACTGTTAAGTGTTACAAATTATTATAAATTGCATTACATCACAAAAATATCATTATTATACGAATGGATGCCATCACAACAATGCCAAGTAACTGCCCCGTGCCATCCTCATCAACTATTACCTGCCAACTGGAAAACACATAAAAGTCAGCGTTGCTGAGTGAGTTCTACTTTTATAAATAAATACTTTTCTTTCATTAAAACATTTCTTTACTTTATTACGTGGTCATGCATCATATATACAGATAGAGATTTTTACTTTTACTTTCATTAACATTCATCATACCTCATCATACTCATAGCATGTTTTCATTCCATGCTTCTTGTTAACATTCTCTTATCTTTATTCTCATTCTTTCGTAATGTACTCATTATCATTCTTTTACATGCGTACTTGTTTACTTTCTTTCTTTCTTTCTTTAGTATGTTACGTCATTCTTTTACATTCATATGGATTGATGAACTATACCCCGAATATTGTGCACGAAGCTGATGCTGGACCTGTGGTAATTAAACCATGAACATGTGCACGAAGCTAATCTAGTAACTTAGGGCAAGTCATCTCTCCCGTTCATACAAACCGTTTGGTCCTACCCCGAACATTGTGCATGAAGTTGATGCTGGACCTGTGGTAATTAAACCACGAACATTGTGCACGAAACTGATCCAGTCACCTAGGGCATACCAAAGGGCCTTGTCAATCTCAAGATTGACCCTGTGTGCATCCTTTGGGGTAGCTAACCCGCATCACAGTTGAGCTAACGACAACATGGTTGTGCACCTCCTTTCATTTGCTTGCAAGCCATTCGTTCGTTCATTACGTTTTACTTTTCATCATTGTTATCTTTCCTTTCATTACGTTATTCCTTACGTTCTTTTATTCATTTGTCATACTACGTAAAGTAATAACATAATATATAACGTATTTCACAATATATACAAATACGTTTAATCATTATTAAAAGATAACACATCATATGTACTGTACATTACTCATACATTTTATACCCAACATGCATCATACATACAACCCATAACCCTAATACATCTCATAATTATACTTAAATTGGGTAATCATTACCCATAAGTCAACCTTAGTCAAAACCCTAGACTTTCTGTTTTTCCCAGAATTTCAGAAAATTATTCTAAGGGTCTAGACGCATGGGCACTATTTCGGCGTTTCTGCATTGTTTAGACGTTTTGTCACTATGCAGACGTCTGGACTTAACTTAGTCTCTTTTTCACTTAGACGCATGGGCCTTCTTAGACGCATGGGCCCTATTCAGACGTTTGGGTCTACGCTTAGCCGTTTTTCTACTTAGACGCATGGGCTTATTTAGACGCATGGGCCCTGTACGTTTAGGTCTGCGCTTGGCCATTTTCTTACTTAGACGCATGGGCCTGTTTAGGCGCATGGGCACTATTCAGATGGTTGGGCCTTTGGGGCGGTTGGGCACACTTAGAAAATCTAACCGTTGGACGTATGGTTCACTGTTTAGACGGTTGGGCATCACCTTTGCACTTAAACAACATAAATCAACCACAATTCGTCCAAATCAGATTCTATGCTTAATACTGTCATTCTTAGAATCAGAATATGAACATACACATATGCGTATCCCAAAATTATACCCACCCACATACTTATTCACACATACATACATACGGGTAAAAACCCATTTTATAAAAACATGCTCGCATGCATTTTTTAGCCCTAAATCAGTTAAAAACATGTTAAAAAGGGGGTCTAGAAACTCACCTTTGCTGCTTTTGAGCTTTTACCCTTCTCTTGAGCTTTTCAGACGGTTCTAGCACCTAAAACACACACAACTATACAACCCGAACACACAATCTTATTTATAAGCATACAACCAAGTCTAGAATCGTCTAAAGCATCATAAATTCGAGAATTCTTACCAAAAATTCAAAGTTCTGGTTTCTTTTAAAATTCCCGAGAGTTTCTTTCTCTCTCTCTCTTTCTCTCTCTAGAAAAATCCGAATGTCAGGGTGTAAGAATCAACATGGGCGGCCATGTTGCTTTATTCACCAACTTTTCAAACTTTTGTCCTTTTTTGACACTCTTAGTCCTTCAACTTCAGTGTCATAGCTTTCTTTCTTTTTCCTTTACTTTTATTCTCTTCTTTATATCTTTAAAAAAATAACCGGGTGTTACAAGTCCACCCCCCTTATATAGGTTTTGTCTCCGAAACCTGTTATTCCTCAACAGATGAGGGTAATGCTGCTTCATCTCTCCTTCAATCTCCCATGTAGACTCGGATCCCTTCCTGTGCTTCCACTGTACACGCACAAGAGGAACCACTTTATTTCTTAACCTTTTCTCCTTACTATCAATGATCGTCACTGGTTGCTCCATGTAATTGAGTCGTTCATCCACCTCGATTTCCTCCAGTGGTACAATCATGTCCGTGTCGGCTAAACACTTCTGCAGATGAGATACATGGAATGTAGGATGAATTTCACTCAACTCATCGGGTAGTTCTAACCTATAGGCCACCTCTCCTACTCGAGCAATGATTCGGAAAGGCCCTATATATCGTGGGCTCAACGTGCCCCGCTTTCTAAACCGAGTGATGTAACACCCGGATATTTTCTTTGAAGCCGATGAAAGAAGAAAAAGAAATAAAGTCTAAAGTCGGGGGACCAAACTTGCCAAAACGGGGGAAATTTGTAAAAGTGGGGGATTAAGAGGGGGTGGGCAGCCACATCCTCCTAACTCTTGTGCAAACTCAGCCAAAAGAAAGAGAGAAGAGAGAAAGGAAGAAAAGAGGAAGAAAAGTTGGTTCGGGTTGGTTCGAGTGAGCAAAACCGTTGAGAAGCGAGTCAAATCGAAGTTCTTCTCGTTGTAGTCGTTTGTGTGAGTTCTAGGACCCCTATTTTACTTGTTTTCAACTAATTTGGGGCTGGAACACATAGTAAACCCGTTTTGTAAATGTGTGTGTTTGACCCATTTGGGTGTGATTGCGTGTGATACATTTGGAGTGTGTTTTCGGGCTTGTGTGTGCTTGGAGTGGTGTCATAGTATGCATTCCTAAGGTTTAGGATGGTTGATTTGGGCTTAGAATGGGTTTGGATGAGCTTGTAGGTCGAAAATGGCAGATTGGGTTTGGGATGACTGCATTCTGCACCAGTTAGGGCTGGGCGACCGACTGGAGGCCATACGACCGACTGGAGGGCGATTGGGGTTCAGTCGCATGATTGAGGGTCAGTCGCACGACTGGGGGTCCAATCGCATGGGAAGTCATGCGACTGAGAGCTCAGTCGCATAGGTGCTCAATCGCACGAGGTTCATTCACATAAGGTCGATTCGCATAGTGTTCATTCGCACGGTTGAGAGTCCATTCGCACGATTGGGTGTTCATTCGCATAGGTGTTCATCCGCATAGATCCAGTCGCATGATGTCAGTCGCATGAAGGTCATGCGACTGAAAGGTGTCCATACGTCCAAATAGGGCTGTTGTACCCGAGGAGGAACATAGTTAAGGTACTGACTTTCGGGGAAAGTTTAGATGTAAGTTTGACGTGGAAGTTCCCGTAGGTACACGTAAGACGACCATGGGAATCTTAGAAGTCATGTAGGGCATGATAACTATGATGTTGCATGTTTACGCATGATGTATGTTATGTATGTATGATGATACCCTGTATATCAATGCTATGGCGTGTGTTGATGTTTCTTATTATGATGTATACTTATCTGTCCTGTGGCTCTACGTGTTATGTTAATGAATGAAACGAAAGTATTATGTAACGTAAAGTGAAAGATAATGAAAGAGGAACATGACGAATGAATGCATGCATTAATGAATGACGAAATTAACGAAAGTCTTACGAGCATTGGATATCAGGACACGCCAATTAAGGTGTTAGCCTAACTGTGTGCAGGTTTGCTACCCCGGGAGGATGCACATCGGGGTCTTTCTTTGTGATCGACCATTATTATAGAACCTCTACCGCTTAACCCTAGTACTGCGGCACCATGTTTAGTTGTCTCTTCATAAACTTCGGCCCAGTAGCTAAATAGTTCAGGGTGTAGCACAGGGTATTGGTACGGAAGGTATCTGGTGCGTAAGAAAAGATATAATGATGAATGAACGAATAGAGAAGATAATAATGATATTATCTACGTGTACGTATGATGTGTGATAGCATGAAAGTAAAGAAAAGGTTTTAATGAAAGTAAAGTATGTTTTAATATAAAACTAGAACTCACTCAGCAACGCTGACTTTTATGTGTTTCCAGTTGGCAGGTAAGGTTACTGAGGATGGCACGGGGAGGCTACTCAGCTCTTTTGGGATGACATTCTTTTGTTTAACGCTTTTGTATTGTAATGCAAACAAACGATCTTTTGTAATGAGTGTTGTATTACTTTACAAAAGCATTTATAGTAAAATGAAAAGTTATTTCACAGTTTCCGCTGCATGATTTTAGTAAAGATTACATAATGGTGTGTTTCAAGCGTGATGATGGCCAGCTGTAAGCGTCCCGGGAATAGGGCCTTACAAGTTGGTATTAGAGCCAAAGTTTAAGAAAAATGGGTAACTTTTCAAAATAAACCTTAACTTAAACTGAGAATGGGACGGAAAGGGATGGGATGCCAATCTGAGTAGCTGCATGCCATCAGGTACTTTCTTAATGTTAACCGGTATTATGTGCACATGTTATGTGATTTATGTGTTGCTGGTAGATTTAGATACTGATGTAGTCAGGACAAGTAATGCTCGGGATACGAAGTGTAAAGTAAGTGGCTAATCACAACTGGCCACTGTAATTAGGGACTTACTGTAATTGACATAAACTGAGCTATTCCCTTGAAAGATCATGTTGGTGTTTGAATCTTTCAGTGTGTGATAGAGGATGGCCGGTGGTAGATCATCCAAAGCCTCGTGTGGTGGACTTGGTGCTGTATCACGACCCAAAAGAGGCAGACCTAGAGTTGAGAAGGCGGTTCCTGAGGGACCCGAGACCCCTCATCCGGATGGTGGTGATGAGAGTACAAATTTGAGGGCCTCGGTGAAAGAGGCGGTGGTTGAAGAGGTGCATCAGGTCATGAAGACGATCTTACCGTCTATGGTGACCGAAGTGATAAAGGCTGTACGGGAAGGGGAAAGACGAGAGAGGAACCGGTCCTCGGGAGGTCGGGAGCAACCGGAGACTGAGACGATTCCCTCCGATAACGAGGAGGAGGAGGAGGAGCCTGTGCAGGAGTCAGCACGAGGCTGTAATTATGGGGCATTTCAAACGTGTAAGCCCCCTACTTTCGATGGAAATGGCACTGCTGCTGCTCACCGATGGGTGAGGGAAATGGAAGCTGTTCTGAATATCAGCGAGTGCCAGGAGGCCCAAAAGGTGAAGTTTGCTTCCCATTCCTTTGTGGACTCGGCTTTATGCTGGTGGGACAACATAGTCGAAGCCAAGGGTAGCAGGGCTATCGGGAGGATGAGATGGCTTGAACTGAAGAAGTTGGTTATTGAGGAGTTCTGTCCTCTCCGAGAAATGGATAAAGTTGAGAGGGAGTTCCTGCAGTTAGAGGCGGGGATGATGACGCATCAGCAGTACACCACCAAATTTGACAAAATGGCACGGTTGGTGCCGGATCAGGTGGCACCTCTGTCGTGAAAGATCAAGAGGTATATTCAAAGTTTGCCGGCAGGCATTCGTAGGCATATGATCGTCGCCCGACCAAGGACGTTTAGGTCGGCGATCGATTTGGTAGGGAGGCTATATGATGAGCGGGAGGTGGTGGTGACTGAAGCGAACAGAAAGGGTGGTGGTGATCGGAACTGGAACGGGAAAAGGTTTGGTCGGGGTGATGCCTCGACGGGCAACAAAAAGGCACGGGTTGTGATGAGAGTGCAAATTTGAGGGCCTCGGTGAAAGAGGCGGTGGTTGAAGAGGTGCATCAGGTCATGAAGACGATCTTACCGTCTGTGGTGACCGAAGTGATAGAGGTTGTACGGGAAGGGGAAAGACGAGAGAGGAACCGGTCCTCGGGAGGTCGGGAGCAACCGGAGACTGAGATGAGTCCCTCTGATAACGAGGAGGAGGAGGAGGAGCCTATGCAGGAGTCAACACCAGGCTGTAATTACGGGGCATTTCAAAAGTGTAAGCACCCAACTTTCGATGGAAATGGCACTGCTGTTGCTGCTCACCAATGGGTGAGGGAAATGGAAGCTGTTCTGAATATCAGCGAGTGCTAGGAGGACTAAAAGGTGAAGTTTGCTGCCCATTCTTTTATGGACTCGGCTTTTTGCTGGTGGGACAACATAGTCCAAGCTGAGGGTAGCAGGGCTATCGGGAGGATGAGATGACCTGAACTGAAGAAGTTGGTTATTAAGGAGTTCTGTCCTCACCGAGAAATGGATAAAGTTGAGAGGGAGTTCCTGCAGTTGGAGGCGGGGATGATGACGCATCAGCTGTACACCACCAAATTCAACGACATGGCACGGCTAGTGCCGGATCAGGTGACACCTCTGTCACGAAAGATCAAGAGGTATATTCAAGGTTTTCCGGCGGATATTCGTATGCATATGATCATCGCCCGGCCAAGCACGTTTAGGTCGGTGGTCGATTTGGCAGGGAGGCTATATGATGAGCGGGAGGTGGTGGTGACTGTAGCGAACAGAAAGGGTGGTGGTGATCGGAACTGGAACGGAAAAAGGTTTGGTCGGGGTGATGCCTCGCCGGGTAACAAAAAAGCACGGGTGGATGACCATCGTGTGACCAAATCGACTACGGGGTCAAGGAGGTGTGGCAAGTGTGGAAGGAAGCATGCGGGGGAATGTAGGTTGGGATTGAACGTGTACTTCAATTGTGGGAAACGGGGCACACTGCAAAGGATTGCCTTGCGGGTAAATGTTTTAACTGCGGGGAAAGTGGTCATATGAGTAAAGATTGTAAGAAGCCAAGAGCCGAAGGTTCCGGGGGTAAGAAAGCCGGAGGAGAAGGACCGAGGGCGAGCGCCAGGGCATTCACTATGACATAAGAGGAGGCTAGGATGGACCCTGATGTTGTGTCCGGTACGTATCTGGTGAACCAAACTTTAGCTTCTATCTTGTTAGATTCCGGTGCCAGTAGAAGTTTTATTTCTGCTGCTTTCTGTGCTAAACTGCCCGTTAGTAGTAGACGGGTGGATGTGCCCTTTGATGTAGAAACTGCTATAGGTAAGTCTACCATATGGAATTAGAAGGTCATAGGTTTCCTGTTCGATCGTTCGTGATGACCTTAGGTGGTTTCGATTTGGTTCTTGGGATGGATTGGTTGGCGGACTTCGAGGCAAATATAGTGTGTCGAAAGAAGATGATTCGTTTGATAGCGCCCGACGGGATTTCGGTAACTGTTTATGGGGATCGGGTCACGACGATCCCGAAAGTGATCTCAATGGCGGTGGCGGGAAAGTGTATGTGGGTGGATGTCGCGCCTAATTATGTTATGTAAAGGATGTGGAAACACCAACACCACAACTATCCGATGTTCCGGGTGTGTGTGACTTTCCAGACGTGTTCCTAGAAGACTTATCAGGAGTGCCGCCTGACCGAGAGATCGAGTTTCAGATTGATCTGTTACCGGGTGCCCAACCTGTTGCCAAGGCACCGTATCGTTTGGCTCCGACTGAGATGAAAGAGTTTATGAAGCAGTTGCAAGAGCTGCTTGATAAGGGGTTCATTAGACTGAGTATCTCTGCTTGGGGTGCTCTGGTCCTATGCGTAAAGAAGAAAGACGGTAGCATGAGGATGTGTATAGACTATTATGAGTTGAACAAGTTGATAGTGAAGAATCGATATCCGTTACCGAGGATTGACGATTTGTTTGATCAGCTTCAACGTGGCAGTTGGTTCTCAAGGATAGATCTTCGATCTGGCTACCATCAGCTAAAGGTGAAGGAGCAGGATATTCCTAAAACGGCTTTTGGCACGCGCTACGGTCACTACGAGTTTCTTGTTATGTCTTTTGGTCTGACCAATGCGACGGCTGCTTTTATGGATCTGATGAACCGAGTGTGTCAGCCGATGTTGGATAAATCAGTGATTGTATTTATTGACGATATCCTGATTTATTAAAAGAGCGAGATAGAGCATGTCGGTCACATTCGAGAAATGTTGGAGACGTTGAGAAGGGAGAAACTGTATGCCAAGTTCTCCAAATGCGCGTTCTGTTTGCGCGAAGTGCAATTCTTGGGTCACGTGGTGAATCCGGAGGGGATTATGGTGGATCCGGCAAAGGTGGAGGCGGTGAGAATGTGAGTGATTATAATGTGTGCGGGTTGAATTCTACACATTCTATTTTGGCTTCCTTCCTCGTGTTTCTTGTTATTATTTTTTGTACGTGAGAATGTGAGTGATTATTCGCTTCAAGCTTGGTTGTTAATACTTGATTTTTTGATTGTGTTTCATGATTTCATAAACTACCTATCAAACCGTAATATCGAGCAGTCACATGTATCTGCTGATTGTTATGAATTGTTTTGTTATGATTTTGTAAAGCTTGAACTATCAACTATATAAGAAGACTTGATGGTTTTAGATAATTTGTAACATGTAAAGTCTTCTGAGAATTTTAATTTTCATTGAATTTTGTTTTTGTTTGTAGACCTTCAAATTTATAAAGTAAATTATAGTTCAAATCTTGTGCATGTTATAAACTTAACAAATAGACCGAGTAAAGTCTCATTGGCTTTATTAATTACAAGATGAGAGCTCCTTTACATTGATCTTTTTGCACCGTATTTCGTGTGAAATTAGATAACTATTTTAACTGTTTGTTGATATCATTTCTATTTTATCTGTTTGTTGATATCATTTTATATGACAAAATGCATATACATTGGCTTAAAATTTTTATTTTGTGATGCAGAGATGGAAAATCAAATGTTACACAGCTTTTAGAGGAACACCTTATGATTTTGATATCTATTTTAGAAGATAATGATATTTTTAGTTGGATTTCAAAGTTACATTTAAAGTTATAAGACCAGAAGTGAGTGTTTCTGGGTATATCAATATGATATATACTCAAAACGTTATTTAAATACCAAAGTATAACTATATATTACATCTTACAAAATGCTCTATTTCATGACAATTAAGAAGAATCCAACCTACAAAATGCTCAATACCATATTCCCCTGAACACTATAAAATACACATAACTTACAGCATTGTTTTCAAAACACACAAGGAATGATACTCATACATACACAGATTGGTTTGAAAATATAGGCAAGCAAAATAACTACCGAATAATTTAATGATAAGGAACAATAAATTTCATCATTATTCATTTATTTATCATTTGTTACAGCACATAGAACTTTCATTTGAAATCAAAAACCGAGTACGACAAAATTACGCACAAGTAATGTCACCCTAAAACCACGCCATGTGACTTGTTAATTTTTACTCAAAACCATTATCTCAGACCAAAGTTCAAACACAAACCACAACGAAAGCCTAACAGTAATAAATTGAAACACAAATTGTCTAACCAAAATAACAGCCCATAATCAAACTAAAGTTTTCAAACACCCGCGTTAATCCTATGCCAACACTCGACCAAGTGTCAAGTCTATCCATGCCAGATGCTCATGCAAGAGTATCACCATTTTCAAATGAGGTCTCACGCCTTCCTGAAATACACGTTAAACCTTAGGAGAGAGAATAAAAAATGGATGTAAATAGCAATATGCATGGTATATTACATGGACTAAAAACAAAGTTTACTCAAATAAAACCCAAGAAAAGAACAAAGTCAACAAGCTTTAAAAGACATGTATCATTTTAATACTTTAACCATTGCACATTACTAATCACATAACTTTTAATTAATAGTAATATAATATAATGATCTCACTGCAAATCAATGGTCCTAACTGATTGGTTTGATATCCTGCATGGTTCAGAAAACGTCGAATGAATCAAACCCTTTATCTTTACTTTTGATTCCAAACACCGATGAAAACAAAGCAAACCGTTCTTCTTTACTTTTGATCCCAACGCCCACAAAAAAGGACCCCAAAATTCACCATCATCGAAAAAAAATAGGACATGGGATCACTTAAACTTAGGTTTTACATCATTTTGTATTCATGATATGGGCATGCATGATTCTTCAAAATGATAAAAAAAATCAAATAGTTAGAGATCTTTTTGTGTGAAGGGTTATTACTAGGAGTGTGAATTTTGAGCACGATGCGCACTTATGATATGGGCATGCATGATTACAGAGATTAGTGATGCGTTTTGTATGTAACTCTACCTAGGGCTTCTATTTCTTCGAAGATTTTGGACACCAATGTAGTAGGATGGATTGAAATTTGAGGCAACAGCAGCAATTTAATTAAGATTTGATGCTATATTTTAAATGATAAAGAATAGGTTAAGTTGATCAGAATCAGAATCAAGAACCTGCAAAATAATCAGTGTTGCAATTTTTTAATGAATAAAAAATAGCACAAGTAAAATCAGCAGATTCTTCAAGTCATAACAAAACAGTCGTCCTTCAGACTTGGTCCAAGTGGTAAGAATTCCCCCTCCCAAAGTGGAGGTCAGGGGTTCGAACCTCTTTGGTACCGGTTTGGGGACATTTAGAGCAATGAAGAGAATTTTCCTTTAAGCCAGTGGTTGCGGAGGCAGATTCTCAGAGCTCGACCCCGGTTTTCATCCGGCTGTTACTCCAGAGGGGCAACCCTTGTGGAGGCAGTACGGTTTCCGGGGGAACGCCGTAACCAAGTCTGACAATCCAGCGTGGACCCGGTTCAGACAACATAGTCTGGGGCAGATCTTGGCTAGGGTCGCCCAGAGGGGCGATGTGACATTTGGTCACTCATAAGAAAGTCACCGTTCAAAAAAAAACAAAACAGTCAGTAAAGTAAACTACACGTACCCCAAGAATATTTCATGCAAGTTAAGTTATAATGATGATGAATTCTGAAATAAAAATGTTGATGTAAGTTACCTTTCTGGCATCCCACGGGAGTAAGAGCGACGCTCTTCACGGGTGAGATCGGCGAAGTGGTTGAGTCCTAGCTTGAAGGAAGACTCGGAGATGTTGTGCTTGTCTACCTTGCTGAAACAATTTTTAAAAATCTAAAACCTCCGCTCCTTCTCTTGAAGGCTTTCGTAGACTTTGTCATACTCAATGATTTCGAAACCGGACCGGACCGGCCGGTCCGACCGGTTCGACCGGGAACCGGTGATGAAGCCGGTTCGGTTCGATGGTTTTGGACCGTTTTCGGTTGAACCGGCCGGTTCTTGCGGTCGACCGGTCCGACCGGAACCGGCGAACCGGATTGAACCGGTTTTTTGGATTTTTTTTAATTTTAATAGAAAAATATTATTGGATATGGATTAAGGAACACCGGTTCATTAATTTGGACTATGTTTACTTGAATGGTATGTATTTTGGATGTTGTTTTAGATTAAGGAACACCGGTTCGTTAATATAAATATTTAGAATTTTTTTATATTTTTTTAAATATCTATGACGTCATCCGGTTCGTAATCCGGTCCGACCGGTCCGACCAGTGAACCTCTAGGCCGTCCGGTTCGCTTTCCGGTCTGGTTTTGAAAACATTGGTCATACTCATTAGCCCACTCCTCGAAAAGATCCTTCAACTCATCCGATGTTGCCGTCCGGGTGCGGGGGCGGGGGCGACGGTAATCTAACACGTGAAAGTTGGTGCCTTTATATTTAGGTAGGTTAAACACACCTAACACAATAAAATATAATACAATACAATACAAGACAATAGAATCGATTCGATTCGATTAGGTTAACACGTGAAATCAATACCTCTTGACTGGTTGATCCAAGGAGAGCACAATAATCGTCGCATGGGAACTGATTTCTTCCATAGCACCATGGCCATCATCAACTCCTCTGCCTCAAAGAAAGAAAGATGGGGAGATATTTAACCCTAATAAGATGCGTGCGTATTTGCCGGCTTTATATCCACCCCTCGCTTTTTTCTTTACATTTATTTATATTGATATACATAGGTATATATTTATATTTATATTTATCTATTTATCTTTTGCAACGATATTCTACAACCATATATATGTTATATTATATTATATATTATTATTGTTATAAATAATATTGATTCATGAAAAATCAAGAAGTTGAGTCTATCTTGTTAACGACTATAATAACTTAAATATAAATAGTTATTCATTCTTAACATGTATTCAAACTCATTTGAGGTTTCGTCTTTGTGTGCTGTGGTGGAGCAATTACAACTTGTAAAATATAAGTAATGATTTTCGGGAGGTGATTGCTTATGATATTACCCATTTTATATGTATTGTTCTTACTATATTTGCTTGCACACACTAAATTCATTGATAAAATATTGACTTTTGGTTGATAATGATTTTTATAGCAAGAGATTACCTGTTATGAATTTTTTTTACTAACAGTAAGAATGGAACTCAAAATAGGAACGATTGGAATGTTTCATTGAATATTAGGATAGAAATCAAGGTGAGAAAGAGAATTCAGAAGGGAAGGGATGAGAAGAGAAGGACCAGTGAGATCTAACAACTTTTTCCTACCTCATGCTCATTTAATAATTAATTTAAATACATGCATAACCATATTCTGTTAGGCTTATGCTGATGTGGCCCCCATGGTATAATCTTTGAATTTCTCTGGTATCTTCCGAATTCTTTCACTTCTCTTTGATTGGGCTGGGTCTATAGCTTGATCAGAATTACCTATGGGCTGGACTACTGGGCTCATAACACTACCACCCCCTTTGAAACCCACCTTGTCCTCAAGTGGAAAAGAAGGAAACTATTGGGCCAATTGAACATCATCCTCCCAAGTAGCTTCCTCTGGAGTGAGCCCATCCTATTGTATAAGACTTTGTGGAACTGCTTGAGAGCCCTTATACACAGTACGTTGTTGAAGAACAGCCTGGGGTGATAAAATGATAGTAGAGGTAGAATCCACCAAATGTAAGGGAGTGATCTGATGGGCAGGTTTATCGATGCATTTGCGAAGTAATGATACATGAAAAACGGGGTGAATTTTGGCGGTGAGTGGTAAGTCCAACTTATAAGCGACGGAGCCGATTTTAGCAAGAACACGGTACGGTCCGAAATAGCGGTGGCCCAGTTTGTGGTGGCGTTGTAAACGGATGGAACCTTGCCTGTATGGTTGAAGTTTTACAAACACCCAGTCATTCATATCGAACTGGACATCTCGTCGATGTCTATCGGCAGCCAATTTCATGAGGTTTTGAGCCTTCGATAAATTAGCTTTCAAGCAAGCCAACACATTATCCCGTTCTAGTAATTGATCCTCCAAAGTAACATTAGATGTGGAGCCCCACAAGTAACGAGTCAAAGAGGGAGGCTTGCGGCCATACACAATTTCAAACGAAGTCATTTGTGATGATGTTTGGTAGGATGTGTTGTACCAAAATTCAGCCCACGGTAAGAATTGCAGCCACTTGTGAGGGTGATCAGCAACGTAATAGCGGAGATACATTTCCAAGCAACGATTAAGGGGTTCGGATTGTCCGTCCGTCTGGGGGTGGTACGCGGTGCTGAATTTCAGGGAGGTACCATGCAGACGGTGTAGTTCCCGCCAAAAATCAGTCATAAATTGGGCATCCCGATCACTAACAATACATAAAGGAATGTCATGTAGGCGGACAATATTATTAATAAAAGCCGTGGCCACCGTGAAACTAGTGAAGGAGGATTGCAAGGCAATGAAGTGCCCATATTTGGATAACCGATCAACAACTACCATAATAACAGTTTTCCCTTGCGAGTTAGGTAGGCACGTGATGAAATCAAGAGCAATATCTTCAAATATAGCCTCGGGAATCAGGAGCGGTTGTAGCAATCCTCCTGGTGATAAGAAGGAGGGTTTGGTTTGTTGACAAACCTGACATTGTGCAATGAGGTCTTTGACTGTAACCTTCATGTGTTTCCAATAAAAAGTTACTGCCAGCCGCTGATAAGTTCGAGTAACGCTGGAATGACCACCTAAGGCTGATGAGTGAAACTCTAACAGAATGAAGTGCTGCAAGGACATGTTGTGCGGCACCAAGAACCAACCTTTATACAACAAAAATCCATCTTTGTACGTATAATCGGGTAGGACAGCGGGGTCTGACTGGAAACGTTGCAGCAAGGTACAATAATTCGGGTCAGATTGGGCGGCCCTATGCAATTCCTGTAGTAAGGTTGGGGCAGGGGCGGAAATGGCTAACAGGTGACCTGAAGGAATACGAGAAAGTGCATCAGCAGCTCCATTCTAGGGACCCGGTAGATAAACAATTTCAAAATCAAAACCCAGCAACTTGCCCAACCATTTCTGTTGTTCCGGCGTTTGAATTACTTGATCTTGGAGCCGTTTAAGTGACTGTTGGTCAGTGATGATAGTGAAACGGTGTCCCAAAAGGTACTGTCGCCACTTGGAAATTGCTTGTGTAATCGCATACATTTCCCGGTGATAAGCAGAAGCGTTTTGCATGCGAAGACATAGTTTTTTACTAAAATAAGCCAAAGGATGCGTATCTTGTGATAACACCGCGCCAGTACCGGTGCCCGACGCATCGGTCTCAATGGTAAAAGGTTTTGAAAAATCCGGTAAACGTAAGATAGGAGTGGAGCTTAGCAGATGCTTTAAAGTGTTGAAAGCGTGTAAAGTAGTATCATTCCATGTAAACGCATCCTTCCGAAGAAGATCAGTGAGAGGGCCCGCAATGGACGCATAGTTTTTGATAAAGCGCTGGTAGTACCCGGTAAGGCCCAAGAAACTTCGAATGTGCTTGACATTACGAGGAATTGGCCACTGTTGAATAGTGACGATTTTGTCAGGATCCACTGCGACACCCGTCGACGAAATGATATGACCAAGGTAGGCAATTTGGGTTTGCCCGAAAACA
Organism: Flaveria linearis; assembly: GCA_024085815.1. Classification (NCBI taxonomy): domain Eukaryota; kingdom Viridiplantae; phylum Streptophyta; class Magnoliopsida; order Asterales; family Asteraceae; genus Flaveria; species Flaveria linearis. The sequence continues at coordinate 35,600,665 of CM044015.1, forward strand.
CATTTAGAAAGCTTGGCCACGAGTTGGTTATCGAGTAATAACTGCAATGTAACAGTGATATGATGCAAGTGGTCCGACCATGATTTGCTATAAATGAGAATGTCGTCGAAGAAAACCAAAATAAACCGGCGAAGGAATGGACGAAAAACATCATTCATAAGATGTTGAAATGTTGATGGGGCATTGGTAAGCCCAAAGGGCATTACTAAAAACTCGTAGTGACCGTCATGGGTGCGAAAAGCGGTTTTCATAGCATCACCGCTAGCAATACGAATTTGGTGATACCCTGCCAATAAATCTAATTTAGAGAAATAATGGGCACCGTGTAGCTCATCAAACAACTCATCCACTGAGGGTATAGGAAACCGATCATGAATCGTGATGGAATTCAAGGCACGATAGTCAACACAAAAACGCCACGTACCATCTTTTTTCCGAACCAATAAAACCAGAGATGAAAACGCAGTCGTACTAGGACGAATGATCCCCTGTTGTAGCATTTCACGAACCAACCGTTCGATTTCTTGTTTCTGAAAGTGAGGGTAGCGATACGGTCGAACAGATATGGGTTTACTGTTTGGTAATAATTCAATATGATGGTCTTGGGAGCGAGATGGTGGTAGTCCCACAGGGGGGTTGAAGACAGCCGAGAAAGTTGTCAAAATGTCTTGTAGTTCAGGAGGATAAGTGGGTGGTTTGGAGTCAGGAGGTAAGAGACTTAGATGATATAATTGACCAATTCCCTTTGAGTGAACAAGATGTCTAAAACCGTGAAATTGAATCTCTTGAACCTAGGAGAATCACCTTGCCATTTCACCTGTTGACCTTTTGTCGAGAATTCGAAAATAGACTTTGAATAACTGGTGATAACGGGACCGAGTGTAGCTAACCATGAAACACCCAACACAATATCCCATCCTTGCAATGGTAGGACATAGAAATCTACCACAATTGAATGTCCTTGTATAACTAGTTCAACATCCTTTGCTAATCCCAAACACGGTAATCGTTCTCCACTACCAACCAAAACCGAGAAGGGAGCAATAGCCTCAATGGTGAGATTAAGGAAATGAGCAATTCGTGTTTGCACAAACCAGTGGGTACTTCCCCCATCTAACAGGACCTGCACTTCCTTCCCGTGAACTAAACCAGTAAAACGTAATGTAGTAGACGAACATCCACCTGATAATGCGTTATAAGAAATAGCCGATTGAGTTTTAACCTCATCAAGTTGCAATTTATCAGCTAATAAAGAATCAGTACCTTCCGAAGATGGAGAAGCCGGGGAATCGATTGGATCCGGTGATTCATCATCAAAGAAAAGAAGTTAGGGGGCGGATTTGCACTTGTGATCCCAAGTGTATTTCTCATCACAGCGAAAACAAAGGCCCTGTGAACGTTTATGCGCCATCTCTGCTGAGGATAAATGTCGGAATCCGACCTTGGCAGTAGACGGAGCAGTAGGTTTGGCCGCAAATGGGGGAGAGGTCGGAGAAGGAAGCGGTGGTGTCTTTGGTGTGGGTAATAAAGGTTTAAAAGACCCAAGAGAAACCCGACCCGAGCCCTTTTCAAATTGGATCCTCCTTTCATGCAATTGGGCTTTGTCTATTGCATCCTCAAGTGTACTGGGCCCATGACAAATAACGGATTGCTTAATATCCGACCGGAGACCCGAAATCCAACAGCTAAGCAGAAATTCCTCCGGCAAGGGCATGGTGCGATTAGAAATGGACTCGAATCTGGATCGATAATCAGCAACGGTGGATGATTGACATAGTTTAGCGAGCAAACCCTCAGGGTCTTCAAACTCAGTTGAACGAAATCGTTTCAGAAGGGCTGCCGCAAATCCCTCCCAATCGGTAGCACGGTGATGACGGCATACCCAGTCGTACCAATCCGCCGCCGCATCATCAAGATAAAATGAAGATATAGTTAGCCGATCATGTTCCGGAATGGCGTAAAATTCAAAATATCGACCGGCCTGCGCCAGCCATCGTTCCGGGTGCTCACCGTTGAATCTGGCCAAGTAAACCGGAGCTGGTTTGTGTCTACCCAAGATGCTCGTTCCTTACCATCCGAGCCCGTTGGTGCTTTAGAGTAGGATGTTTTCTTCGAACTGCTGGAACCGGAATCAGATCGTTTGATCAACTCATTGATGGAGTGTTGTAAGGAAGCGATGGCTGTAACCACTCCATCCAATTCTTGCCGCATCGCTTTGTGGTCGTGTTGCACCGTGCGAATCGTCTCCTCCATTGTTTTTGACCGAGTGCCCTCTGCCATCTGATCAGAGGGTCAATGAAAGCACCAAATTGTTATGAATTTTTTTTACTAACAGTAAGAATGGAACTCAAAATAGGAACGATTGGAATGTTTCATTGAATATTAGGATAGAAATCAAGGTGAGAAAGAGAATTTAGAAGGGAAGGGATGAGAAGAGAAGGACCAGTGAAATCTAATAACTTTTTCCTACCTCATGCTCATTCAATAATTAATTTAAATACATGCATAATCATATTCTGTTAGGCTTATGCTGATGTGGCCCCCATGCTATAATCTTTGAATTTCTCTGGTATCTTCCGAATTCTTTCACTTCTCTTTGATTGGGCTGGGTCTATAGCTTGATCAGAATTACCTATGGGCTGGACTGCTGGGCTCATAACATTACCACTATTGCAATTTTAATGACATTATATATCATAGGGAAGGGATCAAATGTTAACCCTTGTTTATTGCGATAACCCATTAACCCAACTAGTGGTCCATAGCAAGCCACGTCACCATTGTAACTTAGAGTTACAGTGGTAAAACTAGTGGTCCAAAACGAACGTTAAATTTTTTTTAAAAAAAATATAGCAAGAGTGTGAATCCAAGGATTGCAATTCAGGAATTATCAGTATTAAAATAAATCAATTCAATGATCGCGGAATTATCACTAATTGACGTTTAATTGTTTGTAATGATTAATGATGAACACAACCACAGAAACACAATAAATGCGAAATCAAGAATAATTCAAATGTATTTCATTAACTATAATGTAATGATTACAAAAGAATAATAATGAATGACTATGAACAATGAATTCTGTGAATCGAATAATGTTTGATGTTGATCTGACGGCAGCTAGGGTTGCACAATGAACTCTTGACAGCCGTAATATTGATTGATTGTGTTCTCCGAGATGTGAAACCTAGGACTCATATTTATAGATGATTTGAGTCGGCTAAGGAAACACCGGATCTCTCGGGATTTGTTATTGATTGTGTTGACTTGTTTGACTTCTTGGAATTTCCAATAGCACAAGTATAATGATCCTCCGCAGGAGTCTTGTCGTCCGCAGCACTTTTGCTCTTCCGTAGATGATTGGTCTTCCGTAGCAAAGTTGTTCTTCCGTAGGAAATCCTTCTTCCGTAGGAGTCTTCACTTCACAGTACTTGATCATCCGCAGGAACATTCACTTGATCATTTGGTCTTGTAAGAAACATATCTACGGATTAACAAAATTGTTCATCCGTAGATGTTTCTTACACTTGGTCAATTCCAGGAATCCGTCCAAGTATATTGTTTTTCCTGTCAAGTCACAAATCAACACACATATATATGGGGTTATCCTATAGATTCAAAGCACATATATATATATATTTTGACTGTTACAAGTATTAATTACAAGACTTGATTTTCAAGTACTAAGCCTATACAAAAATGATCTAGCCCTATACAATCTAGATCTAACAATACTCCCCCTTAGGCTTAGCTCCTTGTAATCAGTCTTTCAAAACTGCTAGCTCCTTGACTCTTGATATGATTTTGTTGTGGAAGTAAGATAAAACTGCCTTTTGATCATCATACTTGTATTTGATCTCCATTTTGCTGATTTTCTTCAGAGTCTCGAAGCCAAGTCCCAGAACATCCTCCTCTGTAGTGAGAGTCTCCAAGACTCTGTCATTCTTCACTACTTCAAGTTCATCTTATTCGGAGAGGCGATGTTCTGTGACTTCATCATACTCTGTTCCCTTCAGCAAGCCTGCATTGTGTCTGCGTCGTTTGTAGGCCTTTGCATGAAGTTTGTCAATCACTTGTACCATGTGAACATGCAGGAACAGATCATTTTGAGCTGCTTCATCATTCAGCTTCGGAAAGAATTTGTCATGCAAGTAGGAAGTGTAGCTTGGATGAAGCAACTTGATTTCCACAGGATCAAAGATTCTGATCTTTTCAGCTCGTTTGTTCTCTGCATTCCTTAGCAACACCAGTTCTTTTGTCCTCTCTACATATCCCCATTCTGTGATAGGGAGTGTGTATTGAGTCCCTTCAATGTGCTTGATGGCTGCTGAGGTTCTCTTGTTGTAACCAACCCTCTTTAGGAATTCATCATCTACTAATTCAGAGGCATTGGGTTTGTATCTTTTCAGACCTTGACTTCTTCTTCTGTGCTCTTCATCATCTCTCTTAGCACCTATCATCACATCATCTTTGAACCTTGTTTTCAGTTGACCCACTCTGCTTGAGAAGTCCCTGCCTCTCGGATGTATTGGATAATTTGTCATGGTAAGGCTTTGCAGGTCCTTTAGATCATTCTCAGGAAGGTAGAGAACTGAAAACACATCATGGAAGTATTCAATTCTTCCTGATGTCCTTTTGATCACTACACAATCCCACTCTTGATCATATTTCCACGCCATGATCTTGTTTTCTTCAGCTGAGTTGGGAGTTGTTAGGTGATTAACCAACTGAATCAGAGTGGACTGCTGATCAGTGATTTCTCTAACAGTGGTACCAAGGGGCCATACTTTGCCTGGGATGACTTCCCTTGGTTCCCTGATGAGCTTATCTTTTGCTTTATGCTGATCCTTGGGCTCCACAGTTATTGGATTAGCTGATAGTTTGATTTGTTTGTCATCAGTTGGATGAGGAGCTGTGGTTCTGAATTTCACACCTGTTTCCAATTCCACCTTCATTAAATGCTCCATCATCCTTCGAAGTTCTCCAGTGGTTCTACTTTTAAGCTCATGAGGTTTGTAGTTGTGGCCCTGTAACCAACAAGTCATATTGTACTTGGTAAGTTTGGCTGTGTCACAGTGGCCCAGATCTTTTTTGATCTTCTCCAATGACTGAAATATAGTAAAGGCTTCATAATCATAGTTTGGGATTATGAACCTTGCAAACTCAAACTCTTTCAGTGCATTCTTCATTTCTGATGTATTCATCCTCTCAACCATGTCATAAGGAAAACCATGGTTGATGAGGGTCATAAACATGCTAGAATCAGGCCTCTCTTCCATGATGTCAGCTGTTGTTAGAAGGTCATCGGCCTTTCCACCCTTTTCTCTAGTGGGGGACTCAATTCTTGTCAGTTCCTCCCACTCTTTCTCACTGTCATCATCATCCGTGGATGGTACCTTCACAGTAGACACATCTACTGAAGGTGTAGGTGCAGGGGATGGAAGTTTTGGTTTCTTTGGAGAGCTTTCATCTTCATGTTTCTTTTGAGTTGCTCCCATGTATTTTCTTTTCCGGGTGTATGAAATCATTTGCTAAGCAGCTTCACCCGACTGTTTTGGTTGATGAGTACTTGGGGCTTCTTTTGTTTGCAGAGCAGATATTTTCTTTTTCAGCTCTTCTGTTTCTGCATCTTTCTTTTTGATCAGTTCAGCTTTATCATTTTGCTCAGTCTTCAAAGAAGCCTCCAACTCTTGTTCTCTATCCAACAATGCATCAATGACTTCATTGTTGCTTAGAGCATCTTCTCTCAGCCGTTTTAGTCTAGCATCTTTCTTCATCAGCTCTTCATCTTTTTCTTTGATTATACCTTTCAGCTCTTGAATTCTTTCTTTTCGCTTATTTGATTTGAGTACTAACTTGTTGTACTCAGCAACCAAATAGCTTTTGCTGACAGGAATGTCTTTGTCACTTAAATCATCTTCATGGTATGCAATGACATCCTTAGCAGATCCTTGTACTTCCCCATGCTCATCAGCAAGTTGTTCATCTTTCAATAAAGATATGGGCTCAGTATGTGCTGATGAAGCATGTTCTTCTGTGTGTGTGGGTGAGATAGGAACAGTGCTGGCTTGAGATAATATCTCTGTGTCTCCTGAGTGTACAGAGTGTACGGACTCAGTTATCTCAAAAGGTTCAGTTCCAGCACTTTCGGGGATGAATATTTTGGTGATTCTGGTGGTGGTTGTACAGGGGATTGAGCTTGAAGTGGAGAGAAAGGTTGAGTGTGATGTGATGATGACTGAGAAGGTGATGATGATTGTTGTTTGGCTGGAGATGTCGGCTCAGTGCTTTTGGTGGATGATGAGGATATTAGTAGAGGTGATTGATGTTGATGAATTGGGGAGGTTGGTTGGGTGTTCAAGCTTGTTGGTGATTGTGATTGTTGAGGGGGTGTTTGGCTAGGTGTATGATGTTGGAGTGGTAAAGTTTGGGTTGGTGAGTGGTGTTGGTGTGGTGGTGTTTGGAGTGGTGATTGAGATGCTTGTGCAGAATGAGCAGATGACTCTGCTTCATCTGCCCAAGCCAACTCTTGTGGAAGGTCTGCTTGGGGATCTAATACATGTGCAAACATTGGCATATCTTGACCCTGATACTTTCCACTAAGCTTGTTTAGCACAGCTTTGCTCAAGTGTGCTTGAACAAACACATCGCCAACTCTGTCCAACCCTGGTAGTTCTGAGTTGATCACCAGTTGCAGGAATCTCGGGAACATGTACATCTTGTCATTCTTCTGCAGTTTGACTTGTTCACTCAGACAATTGAAGATGTATTTGGCGTAGTTATAGATTCTCCCCTCGAATATCCCGATGATCCCAGATGATATGTGCCTGGAGAATCTGTCCAGTCCCGACTTCCTGTTTGACATGCATTTCAGGTAGGTATGGCACAAGAATCTGTACGGTTTGCACAGCCTACCCTTTTTGATTTCCCCTTTCTCGTAATCACTATCATACCCCATCAGATTGAAAATTTTCTCAATGTATTCATTCTCGAATACATCAGGGTGACCTATCTCTCTATCACCCAGTTCCAAGCATCTTCTTATGGTGCTTTCAGTGATTCGTAGACGTTTGTTTCGAATTTAGCCACAATCACTTCCTCATCACCTTGTTCTTCAACTTCTGCTGAGTTCCAGAAATCGATTATGTGCGCCTGATGGATCACAGGCTCAGCCGTCAAGGCGTAGAAGAGCCTTGATCGTCGGAGATATCTTATGATATCTCGACATCCTTCCGCCACCGGATCATCAGCGTTTAAGAATGCGCACACATTATGTTCTTTAGCAAATCTATTATCCATCTGTAAAGAAAATCAAGTTAGAAAACATGCAGTTGAATCGTTTGAATGTCAATAACCGATTAATCAGTTTCGTACTGATGTTTAAGACATGATTTATCTTTGCAATAACAGTAATTGATTACAGGATAATGTTGATGATGTGTTCTTGGAACGGATATTTTGAAATTTGAAAAAGAGGGAAAATGGGCGATTTTCTAGGTTAAAAGTGAAAAATTGCTCTGTAAAAATATCAGAAACCTTATTTATAGGAGAATATATTAATTTCTTTTATTAATTATGTTCTTTTATTAATTATGTTGGGCCCACTCCCATTCATTCCTATCCGCATACCAAGTTTGTTTAGAATGCATTACTTCTTCCGCAGAACATCTCCGGAACCTTGACATCTGCGGATAACATCTGCGGAACCTTAACATCTGCGGATGTCAACATCTGCGGAACCTTACATCTGCGGATGTAAAAGTTCAAACAATGCATTTGTTTTGCTGCTGAATCAGAAATCACATAATACTTCTACGGATGAGAGGTATTACTGAAACTTCTGCGGAACATAAAAGTGTTAAAACTTTAAATGTATGATATCTACTGAGTAGAATCAAATGTTGATGTTGGACATTGTTGACTTTATTTGCATGGCAATCAAGTACAGGAAGGCAAGTTTCCTGTATCCTGCATTCAAGTTAGTGCTCAAGTTCCAATTCCTTTAAAGTAATTCAGATCAATTATCAGCTTTTATTGTTTTTCATGCATGAACTACTCCCCCTAAATTTGTGATTAATGTGAGACTGTTACATTTATCATAAATTTAAGTTGTAAACAGGCATGACAGATATATGACAGTCTAAATGAGAGAAAGTCTGTTGAGATAACAATTAAACATCTGACTTAAACAGTTAAATGCATGCATATATAGATAGAGGGATCATACTATAACTTGGCTTCTGATGATGTTGATTAGTTGAGTCAATACATACCTGATTGCAAGTATATAGATCCACTTAAATTCAAACATGAGTATTGTATCAACTAGGCATGCTATTTATCATGTTGTGAAGTTTGTTAATCAGTAGCAATCATGAGTGCCACATTCAATTATCATTAGAGTATGTCTTCCGTAGGTGAGGCAAATCACTACATTCCGCACTTAATGACTATGTACATTAAGTTATAAGTTCTATCTTGAGACAAATTACAGTCTCATGAATGCTTTGATGTTGAAGCTCTTTGACTTGATGTACAATGGATCACAAATGATTCCTTTTTAGAGCTGAAATATGATCTTCATAGTCACCAGGTCTTTACTTTCGTAAAACAGAGGTGAACTTTAACCCAAGTCTTTGTTTACACAAAACAGAGGGAGAATGAAAATCACACTTGTTAATCACATTCCCAGGTCTTTGTTCACACAAAATAGAGGGAATATGACTTTGCAAAGATAGAAGATTATAAAGTATTTTACATAGTATGCGTGTGTAAGTGATTTGATCACATCAGGAGAGAACATACCTTCCTGATTCTCAAATGGAATCCTCACAGACAGTTACCGGATGCTTTTAGTTTGGCATGCTCTTAGCTTTGTTTCTACTCAAGATGAACCTACTCACATATCATTATGATATAAGTCAGATTGAGTTTTTTTTGTTTAATAGCCAAGTATAGTCTACTATCATTTCCCTAATATAATGCATGTATAAATGTTCTATCAGACACTTAAGTTATCCTTAACGATTACTCTGCACAAAGTCGGTCATATGCTTTTGTTGATTTATTCTAAGTTAATCATCCCCAAAGATTCTATCAGAAAATTAAATCTAACAGAATCAAATGCTTTAGTGAACAGATCAGCAAGCTGATTGGTTGTGTCTACTTTGACTAACTTGATGAGACCCTTTTCAGAGCAATCTCTCAGAAAATGGTATCTGATTTCAATATGTTTTGTTTTACTATGTTGCACTGGGTTAGCAGTTATAAACATAGCAGCTGAATTATCAATATGAATTGGTGTATGAAGGAAATTGTAACCATAATCAAGTAATTGGTTCTGCAACCAAAGTACTTGAGAGCAACCTGCTGAAGCAACTATGTACTCTGCTTCAGCTGTGGATACAGATACATTTGTTTGCTTCTTGCACTGCCATGAAACAAGTCTTGGTCCTAGAAACTGACATCCACCAGTTGTGGATTTTCTGTTGTTGTTGCACCCTCCATAGTCACTATCTGAGTAGGAGTAGAGGCTAAAATCTCCATCTTTGGGATACCAAAGTCCCAATGCAGGTTTGCCTTTCAGGTATCTGAAAATCCTCTTTACAGCATTCAGATGTGACTCCTTTGGGTCTGATTGATACCTGGCACAAACACAAACAGCAAACATGATGTCAGGTCTACTAGCAGTTAAGTACATTAATGAACCGATCATTGATCTATACAATCTTTGATCTACGGATTTTCCACTAGGGTCAGGCACAATCTTGTCTATTGTTGATGCTGGTGTCTTGCATGAAGTGGAATCAGCAAGATTGTACTTCTTCAAAATTTGATGAATGTACTTTTCTTGATTGATGAAAATGCCATCTGGTTTCTGATGAACTTGTAAGCCAAGGAAGAATGTCAATTCTCCCATGGAGCTCATCTGAAATTCAGATTTCATTAAGTCTTCAAAGCTTTGGCACAGCTTCTTGTTGGTTGATCCAAATATTATGTCATCAACATATATTTGAACCACCAAAAGATCTTGATGTTCATGTTTGAGGAAGAGTGTCTGATCAATTGTTCCTCTCTTGTAGCCATTCTTTAGCAGGAAGGATGATAGTGTGTCATACCACTTTCTGGGTGCTTGATGAAGACCATACAAAGCTTTATCAAGCTTGTATACTCTATGTGGATAATCAGGGTCTTCAAATCCAGGGGGTTGAGTAACATAGACTTCTTCATCAATTTTTCCATAGAGGAAAGCACACTTCACATCCATTTGATAGACTGTGAACTTCTTGAAGGAGGCATAGGCTAGGAAAACCCTTATAGCTTCAATCCTTGCAACTGGTGCAAAGACTTCATCATAGTCTATTCCTTCTTCCTGGGTATATCCTTGAGCAATAAGCCTAGCCTTGTTTCTCACTATGATACCTCTGTCATCCAGCTTGTTTTTGAATAGCCACCTTGTTCCAATTGGATGTTGACCCGTAGGCAAGTCTACAAGAGTCCATACTTTTTGTTTTCTGAATTGTTGTAGTTCTTCTTGCATAGCCTCAATCCAGCTGTTGTCTTTTAGTGCAGCTGTATTGTTTGCAGGAACTGTTTGGGACAAGAAGCAGGTGAACAAATAAATGTTTGCCACACCTCTTTTGTTCCTTGTAGTTCTTGTATTCAGATCTCCAATGATATTGTCTGTTGGATGAGACTTGTGGATTTTGCTTGTTGAGACAGTATCAACTGGAACTGTGGATTCCAAGTTTGTGAAACCCATTGAAACAGATGGTGTCAGCTGAGAGGTTGAGTCGATGAAATAATCAAAAGGCTTATTGTCATGTGGATCAGCTTGTGTGTGAGTTGCTGCTGTGTCTTCTTCCGCAGGAAGTTCTACGGAAGCAGCATTTTGTTCGTCCGCAGGAGGTTCTACGGAAGCAGCATTTTGTTCTTCCGCAGGAGGTTCTACGGAAGCAGCATTTTGTTCTTCCGCAGGAGTAACTGCAGCATCTACGGACGCATTTTGTACTTCCGTAGAAGATGCATTACCATTCACGGATGAACATTGTTGTGTTGCAGGCATGGTTTGTTGATTTAACCCTTCCTATTTATCCCTTAGTTCAGCAGCTGAGGCAGGACTTACATCTGCGGATACTGATGCATCTGCGGATGTATTTACGGATGTAACTTCATGCTGCTGACTTGATTCTTGCTGAGGTACAGTTGAAAGTTGTACCCTTGGTGGGTCAGTTGTTAGGGGCACTTCATTCAAACTTGGAGGTACAAATGGATAGCATGTATCCGCAGCACCTGCATTGATCAGATAACCAGTGTTAAATGATTCCGTTAATGCATCTATATCAAATAACCAAGATGATCCTTTTACATTAGTAGTAAACATGGATTCATCAAAAGAAACATTGGGAGTCTCTTCAACTATGTTATGTTCTGGAATATAGACCCTATATGATTTAGAAGTGGATGAATATCCAACAAAGAAACCATCATAGGCTTTTTCAGAAAATTTTCCCAATTGTTCTTTAGTATTCAAAACAGACACATGACACCCAAAAGCTCTAAGATATCCTATAAAAGGTTTCCTTTTAAATAAGAGTTCATAAGGTGTTTTATTATGTTCTTTGACTATCAAAGTTCTATTTTGAACATTGCAAGCTGTATTCACAGCTTCTGCCCAGAAAGTAATGGGCAACTGAGAATCAGCTAGCATTGTTCTGGCTACTTCTATGAGTGTTCTATTTCTCCTTTCAGCCACTCCATTTTGTTATGGAGTTCTTGGTGCACTGAATTGTCTTGCTATTCCTTTATTCCTGCAAAAAGAATCCAGATCAGCATTAACAAACTCAGTTCCATTATCACTCATAAAAATTTTAACTTTTAAATCAAGTTGATTCTCAATCTTGATCACAAAGTCCATTAATGTTTCAGATGTTTCACTCTTATGTTTTAAAGAGAAGACCCATGTGAATCTAGTGAAATCATCTACTATCACCAAGCAATATTGCCTTTTTCCAATGCTCAGCACATTGGTTGGACCAAAAAGGTCCATGTAAAGCAATTTGAGTGGGGTAGTGTTAGTGTTAATTGTTTTGGATTTATGAGACACTCGGTGTTGTTTTCCTTTATAACATGAAGAACAATGATTAGAGCAGTGAAATTCTTTCTTTGGCAATCCAATGACTAAGTCATTTTTCACCAATTTATTCATGTTCTTCATGTTGGAATGGACAAGCCTTCTATGCCACAGTTGAGATTCATCTTCTGAAGATTTAGACAGCAGGCATGTCTCATGATTAGTGAGTGTTGTGTTGTTCATATCCAAGATATATGTGTTGCCTTTTCTTGATGCTTTGAGAAGGATCCAGTCTGCTGGAACTGTAAAACCTGGCTTAAGAATGTAACAGTTAGTGTTATCAAATAGTGTTAAGTAATTTTGATCACAAATTTGGGAAACACTAAGTAAATTATACCGCAAATTTTCACAGTAATTTACTTTTTCAAATGTTAACACACCATTAGTTACCATTCCTTCACCAACAATTTTACCTCCCTTCTTATCCCCACCAAATGCCACATAAGAGGCATGTTTATGTTTGAAGTCATGGAGAAGTGCACAGTTGCCTGTCATATGTCTGGAACAACCACTGTCAACATACCACTTGTTGTCAGCTCTCCATGATTGTTCCTGCAAACAAAAAGAAATTAGTTAGAATTGACAATCCAAGGCTTAATTGTCTTGGATTTTCCAGATGTGTCAACAATAGTTACTCCTTCATGAATTAATCTTGAAGTTTCAGTATTAGTTGTTTCTTTTTGATTTGATGGTTGTGAGGATGATTCTGTTGAAGATGAGTCACGTTTCTGGATGCCTTTATGCTTCTCTGATTCTTTCTTCAAAGTGACTTGTTTTGGTTGGTATTTTAACTTTGGAGAGGATCCTGTAGTTTTGAAAGTTTCTTCATCTTTCAGCTTTGATTGAGACACAGGAGTTCCTTTAGCAAAGTTGTCAAAGAAACCATCAACTACTTCAGTCTGTTTATCAGACAAATCTACCTTTTTGTGAGGTGTCTTAGACTGTGTTGGTGTTTTCTTCTTTGAAGTCTTGTTCTCAACAGATGATCCTTTCTTTGACTTTTGTTGATCTTGTTGAATCTTTGTCTCTTTGTTACTTACTGATGATTGAGAATCTGATTCGGATGATGTATCTTGTGATTTCTTTTTGCTCTTTCTCTTGTTCTTCTTATTAAAATAACATTCCTGAGTGGAATGATTATTTTTTCACATATGGCACAGTGTTTGTTGAAGTAACAATCAGCTGTCATGTGGTTGTTCATATTGCAAATGGAACAATAGCTGCTGAAATAGCATTCATCAGTATTGTGATTCTTCATATCACACCATTTACAATATTTTTCTAAACTTTCTTCAGATTCATCCTTCTTTTTACTGTTCTTTTTCTCACTTGCTGAAGCATCAGGTGATTCTTCTTGTTTTTGTTTGGAGCATCAGCAGCTGTTGCTTGTTTGCCTTTGGCTGCCATGTGTTGCTTGATATTCACCTTTTTCTTTGCATGTGTGTTGGTCTCTCTTTTTACCTCGTCCACAGAATCAGCTTCTCTCATCCGTTGCCTTTCTGCGGATTCACTAATTTTTGTCTTCCGCAGAAGATCTACGGACTTGGTAACTTTTGCTTTCCGCAGATGTTCTACGGATTCTTCAGATTTCTTTTTCCGCTGATCTTCAACACTTGAATTTTTCTTTTGTTTTGTTGAAGTTTGTTGTTTCTTACCTTTCTCTGAAGACAAAGGTATCTCAGCACTTGATCCGCAGCTATCAACTTTGTGAAGGTTCAGTTCTTGAAGTCCTTCATTCAATTCAGCAATCCTCTTGCAGATAGTCTTCAGCATGTTCCGTTGCTTTGGAGGATACTGCAGCTTTGATTCTTCAAGTACCCGCGGAAGACCAGTTTCAACTTGAACATACTTACCAATGTTCAGTTGATCAGTATCATGTTCATCAGAATCATCCAAGTCATCATACTTATCAAAATCTGATTCATTATGTGTAAGTGATTCAGATTCAGCAGATTCAGTTTCACTTATCTCAGCTTCATGACTGTTGTTTATGTCAATTTTGGTGCTTTGCACAAATTTTTTGACAAATTGTTAGTCATTGTTTCAGGTAAAGGTGTGTAGTTATCATTAATAGGTGGTGCAATAGCATTATAACCCAACCCGGACCTGTTCTTTGATTCAATATGAGAGTTTAACAACTTCTCATATTGTTGAGATGATAATTGAAACTTCTGAAGTTTCACTTCAGTTGATGCATGATCAGCCATGGATTTTGTTAAGGAAGTGGTCAGATGCTCAACTTGGGCTTTTAGGCTGTAATTTTCAGAAACATATTTTTCAAATCTTTTTGCAAAGAACTTATTTTGATTTGATATAATTTTTGTTCTCTTAAGTGTGATTCATTTAAAATCATAGTTTTCTTTACTTTATCAGCCAATTGTTGAGCATGGACTCTATATCGTTCAACTTCCTCAACACATGATGATGAACATAACCTGTCTTTTACCTCTCTGGCCATAGGAGGAACTTTGTTTTCCATATGTGTCATTAATGCTTGATTCTCCTCTATCACTTCCTTCTCATACAAACTCCAGTCACATGTGCCATCTTGAAGGATGATCAGCCCAGTCTCCTTAGAATTGCTTGGTCCTGCTGATGTATTTGTGGCTGGTGGGGATGTTAGCTAAGGTTGTCTATGCAGAGATCTTTGAGAGGTTGATTGCTGATTCTGATATTGTTGTTGCTGCTGATTTTGTTGTTGCTGATGCTGATACTGCGGAGATGATTGTTGGTTGCATTCTCTAGAGAAGTGACCATAGAGATTGCACTTGAAGCATCTGACTTTTGATTTATCAACACCAATTTTTGATGTTTTGCTTGCTGCTGCCAGATTTTTATTTCTCCGCAGATATTGCTTAGCTCTGTAAGCAATCATTGCCATCTGCCATTGTAGATCCATCTCTTCTACTACATCAGGAGGGAGTTCCTCCAAATCTTGCTGACAGATGTTTGCTGATGTAAGTAAACTTTCAAGATATGCTTGAAAGCTAGAACTAAAAGCTGCAAAGGCTGCTTTTTTTTCTTCAGAATCCAATATGACAGTTATTGGTTCTGATTGTTTGTTATGTTGAGAAGAGTTTGCAGTTGCTGATGTTTCCCTTTTCTCTTCAGATCTTCCCTTTTCCTTTTGATTTTTACTTTGAGATGATTTCTTAGTGGGTTTGGATGCATAGAAACTAACTTCCTCTTCATCATCACTCAAAGTACAAGAGTTATCACTTTCATTGTTTGAGATAAATGCACTTCCAGCATTTTTGGTTTCCTTGAAGTGATATGGTGAGACATGGGTTCTCACACTCTTGTTTCTTGATTATTCATCCAGTTCAAGAGCTTCTACCTTAGCAACCAATGTATCCAGACCTGTTGTCTTGAGATCTATTGTATTCTTGAACATGGAGACTGTTTGCTTCCAACTTTCAGGCAAAGTGTGGAGCATCTTCTTGTTTAATTCCTCAGTGGTATATTTTAACTCCAAGATGTTCATCTCAGTAACAAGTTGCATAAATCTATGGAGTTGCTGAGGAATTAATTCACCCTCAATAGGATGAAAAGTTTCATATTGTGATCTAAGGGTGTCTTTCCTTATGCTTCGGATCTCATCACTCCCTTCACAGAGAGTGTGGAGTATCTTCCACAGGGAATTTGCTGTCTTGTAATTTTCACACCTGATCAAGATTTCTTCTGGCAAAGCCATACTAAGCAAGCTGTATGCTTTAATATCGACTTTGACCTTCTTGACATCATTAGGTGGCAGGTCTTTAGTGCTGATTGGCTGATTTTTGTCATTATAATCCGGCCCAAGAGTGGGTGGAATATAAGGACCTTGAGTGATGGACTCCCACAAGTCAGAATCTGTGTAGTTCATATGATTCCTGAACTTGATCTTCCAGAATTTAAAATCAGCTTTGGTTTCCAACTTTGGCGGTTGATAAGATCCTCCACCAAAAGTACTCATGTTTAATGCAAAAGAATTAATCAAAAATTAAATGCTAGAATTGATAAATCTATCAAAGACACAGATCTAGTATTCAATTGATTTGAGTATAGATCTAACTCAAACAAGCAATGAGACAGTGCTTGCTGAACGACAAGTCATTGATTTAATTGTTTGAAAATCAATTAAACAATTTTGATACTGATAGATCAATTGATCTAAATCAATGAGCACCAATGGCTCTGATACCACCTGTGATTCCAAGGATCGCAATTCAGGAATTATCAGTATTAAAATAAATTAATTTAATGATCGCGGAATTATCACTAATTGACGTTTAATTGTTTGTAATGATTAATGATGAACACAACCACAGAAACACAATAAATGAGAAATCAAGAATAATTCAAATGTATTTCATTAACTATAATGTAATGATTACAAAAGAATAATAATGAATGACTATGAACAATGAATTTTGTGAATCGAATAATGTTTGATGTTGATGTGACGGCAGCTAGGGTTGCACAATGAACTCTTGACAGCCGTAATATTGATTGATTGTGTTCTCCGAGATGTGAAACCTAGGACTCATATTTATAGATGATTTGAGTCGGCTAAGGAAACACCGGATCTCTCGGGATTTGTTATTGATTGTGTTGACTTGTTTGACTTCTTGGAATTTCCAATAGCACAAGTATAATGATCCTCCGCAGGAGTCTTGTCGTCCGCAGCACTTTTGCTCTTCCGTAGATGATTGGTCTTCCTGTAACACCCGTAATTTCTTATTAAAGGAATTAAAAGAATGAAATAGAAAGAAAGGGAAAGGAAATAAAAAGTCTACTTTTGTGGAAGGGCCAAAAGTGCCAAATGGGCAAAGTCCACATTAATTTTGTACAAAAGGGAGGCATGGTCGCCCATAACCCCTGCACAATTCTTTGCATTCGGTTTTTAGAGAGAGAAACAGCAGGGACTTCGATTCTTAGAGAGAGAAAGAAGAAGAAATCGGATTCAAGGTAAGAATTGATGTTTTTAAGTTGTGTTTTGGCTAAGAAACCGAGAATGCATGTTCTTATGTGTGTGTGTTTGTGTTCGGGTTGCACTATGTGTGTGTTTTAGGTGTAGAAACGACTGGGAAGTTAAGAAAGGGCATCCAAAACCCGAAGACAAACTAAGGTGAGTTCTAGACCCCTTTTTACCTGTTTTAAATGCTTTGGGGCTGGAAAATGCATGTAAGTATGTTTGTATAAAACTTGGATTTTATACCCGTATGATTGAATGTATGAATGTATGTGTTTATGTTAAGTTTTGCCTAGAATCAGGTGAGCATGTTTAGAACTAGGCATTATGATGTTTGGGATTTGGAATATGAAATAGATACATGTCCAGGTTGCTAATACGACCAACAGTGTGGTCGTATGACCAGGTGAATTTTTCTAAGTGTGTTGAAGAGTCCAATAGGACTCTTACGACCAACAGTGTGGTCGTATGACCAGGAGATTTTTCTAAGTGTGTTGAAGAGTCCAATAGGACTCATACGACCAACAGTGTGGTCGTATGACCAGATGATATTTCTATGTATAGGATGAAAAGTCCAATAAGGCTCATACGACCAGCAGTGCTCTTACGCCTAACAGGGCTCATACGCCCAGGGGGCTTATACGCCCAACAGGGCTCAAACATCCAGGACACTTAGAATTTTTTTACAGAAATTTCCTGCAAATCCGAAGTTCGAGGTTTTGACCAGGGTTGACTAGGGTTAATAAATGATGATGTTTCATGCATGTAATGATGATTATGATTAACCCTTATTATTACTGATGATGCTATGTATGATTACGTATGATGATGAATGTATGATGATGAATGTATGATGATGAATGTATGATGAGTGTGTATGTTCCTTGTAATTGTGTATGCTTATCTTTCCGAAACTTTACTAATAACGAGAATGAACTAATGAAGTATTATGTAACGTAAAGTGAAAGATAATGAAAGAGGAACATGATGATGAATGCATGTATTAACGAATAAACGAAAAGAAGAATGATGATGAATACATGCATTAATAAACGAACGAATTATGTCTTGCAAGCATTGAATAACGCGATTGGTCCTTCTCTGTGATTGACCATGGTCATGGTACCTCTACCGCTTACCTCTAGTACCGTGGCATACGTTTGTTGTTCATATGTTGACTTCGGCCCGGTAGCTAATAACGATCGGGGTGTAGCATATGGTATTGGTACAATTCACCTTTCAATGTGTGCAAGTAAGTATGAACGGGATTCTTGTCATTCGACCACAGTAATCATAGCCAAGTGCTATGAAGTGGGTAAAGCCTGACAGAATCCATACGAGAAGTTAAAGATAACGATGAATAACGAATGATGAAGACAATAACGAATATTATCTCTGTGTACGTATGATGTATGAACGCATGCACGAAAGGATACTTTTAAATAAGTAAAAGTATGTTTTATTACAAAACTAGAACTCACTCAGCAACGCTGACTTTTATGTGTTTTCCAGTTGGCAGGTAGTGTTGCTGAGGATGGCACGAGGCGGCTACTCAGCTCTTTTGGGATGGCATTCTTTTGTTAATGTTTTTGTATTGTAATGCAAACAAACAATATTTTGTAATGGGTGTTGTATTACTTTGCAAAAGCATTTATAGTAAATTCAAAGTTTCCGCTGCATGGTTTTTATTAAGTTATATTAAATGTATGTTTTATGGGTAATGACGACCAACTGTGAGGTACCCGGGAACGGGGCCTTACAAGTTGGTATCAGAGCCAAAGTTTAAGTGAAATGGGTAAATTTTTAAAATAAACCTAAACTTAAACTAAAAATGGGACAGAAAGGAAGAGAATGCCATCTGAGTAGTTGCGTGCCATCAGGTATTTTTATTAAAGTTAGTCATGATTTCGTGCGCATGATATGTGTTTATGTGTACTGTTAGACTTAGATACTAATGTAGTCAGGACAGGTAATGCTCGGAGTACGAAGAGTAGAGTAAGTGGCTAATCACAACTGGCCACTGTAATTAGGGACTTACTATACTTGACATAAACTGAGCTATTTCCTTGAATGACCGTGTTGGTGTTTAAATCTTTCAGTGTGATAGAGGACTGTACCATAGAATTAGAAGCTCATAGGTTTGCTGCTAGATTACATGTGATGCCCCTAGGTGGATTTGATGTAGTACTAGGGATGGATTGGTTGGCAACCTATGAAGCGAATATCGTATGTCGAAAGAAGATGATTAGATTGACGGCATCTGACGGGAGTCTGGTGACAATATACGGTGATCGGGTAACGATGATTCCGAAGGTGATTTCGATGGCGGTGGCGGGGAAGTGCATGAGGCGTGGGTGCAACGCCTACCTATGTTATGTGAAGGATGTGGAAACACCAACACCACAACTATCCGACGTTCCGGTTGTGTGTGAGTTTCCAGATGTGTTCCCGGAAGACTTATCGGGGTTGCCACCTGACCGTGAAATCGAATTTCAAATTGACTTGATACCCGGTGCCCAACCTGTCGCCAAGGCACCGTATCGATTAGCTCCTACAGAGATGAAGGAGTTGATGGAGCAACTGCAGGAGTTGCTTGACAAGGGCTTCATTAGACCGAGTATCTCTCCTTGGGGTGCTCCGGTCTTGTTTGTGAAGAAGAAGGACGGTAGCATGAGAATGTGTATCGACTACCGCGAGTTGAACAAACTAACGGTAAAGAATCGGTATCCGTTACCGAGGATTGACGACTTGTTCGACCAGCTCCAGGGTGCCAGTTGGTTCTCGAGGATAGATCTTCGATCTGGCTACCACCAGTTGAAGGTGAAGGAGCAGGACATTCCTAAAACAGCTTTTCGTACGCGTTATGGACACTATGAGTTTCTCGTTATGTCATTTGGTCTAACTAACGCGCCAGCTGCTTTTATGGACTTGATGAACCGAGTGTGTCGGCCAATGTTAGATAAATCAGTGATTGTGTTCATTGATGATATCCTGATTTATTAGAGGAGCGAAGAAGAGCATGCCGGTCACATTCGGGAACTATTGGAGACTTTGAGAAGGGAGAAACTGTATGCTAAGTTCTCCAAATATGCTTTCTGGCTACGCGAGGTGCAATTTCTGGGTCACATGGTAAATGCAGAGGGAATCATGGTGGACCCAGCAAAGGTTGAGGCTGTGATGCAATGGAAATCACCAAAGACGCCATCCGAGATTCGTAGCTTCTTGGGATTGGCGGGCTATTATAGGAGATTTATTCAAGACTTTTCAAAGATAGCCTCACCTTTGACAAAATTGACTCGTAAGGACGTGAAATTCGTGTGGGGTCGAGAGCAGGAGACGGCTTTTGAGGAGTTGAAGGCAAGACTAACACAAGCTCCTGTTTTGACTTTGCCCGAGGGGAATGAAGACTTAGTGGTCTATTCAGATGCATCTTATTCCGGGCTAGGTTGCGCGTTGATGCAACGTGGAAGGGTAATCGCATATGCATCTCGACAACTGAAGATCCACGAAGTCAACTATCCCACACACGATCTTGAACTAGCTGCGGTGGTTTTCGCGTTGAAGATTTGGCGGCACTACCTATACGGGACGAAGTGCACCATATTCACAGACCACAAAAGCTTGAAGTACTTCTTCGAGCAAAAAGATCTAAACATGAGGCAAAGGCGATGGTTGGAACTCATAAAGGATTATGACTACGAAATCCATTACCATCCGGGCAAGGCCAATGTGGTGGCCGATGCCCTTAGCCGAAAAGAAAGGCCTGAGCCGATCCGGGTAAAGGCATATCAGCTAATTATGACCTCAGATGTAATGATTCAGGTTAAGGAGTTTCAAGACGAGGCTTTGAAAGAAGATCGTCTTAACTCCGAAAGGATGAGAGGTCTAGTTACGGAATTGGGTGAGAACACTCTTGGTGTTAAGACCCGATTTGGGCGAATGTGGATTCCTCGATACGGGGATCTACGTGAAAAGATTATGGATGAGGCCCATAAGACCCGATACTCCATTCACCCCGGTGCTACCAAAATGTACCACGATATGAAGAAAGACTATTGGTGGCCGGGTATGAAACGCGACGTAGTGGAGTACGTAAGTAAGTGCTTGACTTGCTTACAAGTGAAGGCGGAACACCAGAAGCCCTACGGGAAGATCCAACCGTTGGATATACCCGAGTGGAAGTGGGAGCACATCACCATGGACTTCATCACGAAGTTACCACGTACCCCAAAAGGGTATGATGCTATATGGGTGATAGTTGACCGCTTGACCAAGAGTGCCCACTTCCTACCAATCCGCGAAACGTACTCATCCGAGAGATTGGCGGATCTATTCATCAAAGAAATTGTAGCTCGTCATGGTGTACCGGTGTCTATTGTGTCTGATCGTGACACCCGGTTTACCTCCAAGTTTTGGAAGAGGTTTCATGATGCAATGGGGACTAGGCTACACATTAGTACAGCATATCACCCTCAGACTGACGGTCAGTCTGAAAGGACGATCCAAACACTCGAGGACATGCTTCGGGCGTGCGTGATCGACTTTGGAGGAAGTTGGGACAACCACCTGCCGTTAGCAGAATTCTCGTACAACAACAGTTATCACGCCAGCATTGGCATGCCACCTTACGAGATGCTATACGGGAGGAGGTGTAGGACGCCCGTATGTTGGGGAGACATTGGGCAGAAAGAGTTGGGAGGTGTTGAGGTGATCGAAGCAACGACTGAGAAATTAGAAAAGATCAAAGCCTTCATGAAGGCGGCGAAAGATAGGCAAAAGTCGTATGCTGACAAGAGGCGAAGACCGATAGAGTTCAAGGTTGGTGACCGAGTTATGTTGAAGGTCTCACCTTGGAAAGGAATCATTAGATTCAGGAAACGAGGTAAGCTAAGCCCGAGATACATAGGACCTTTCAGAATTGTCGCACGAGTAGGAGAGGTGGCCTATCGACTTGAATTGCCAGATGAGTTAAGTGAAATTCATCCCACATTCCATGTATCTCATCTGAGAAAGTGCTTAGCTGATGAAGGCATGGTTGTACCACTGGAGGATATCGAGGTGGATGAGCGGCTCAACTACGTGGAGCAACCAGTGGCAATCATTGATCGTAAGGAGAAAAGGTTAAGGAATAAAATGGTTCCTCTTGTGCGTGTACAGTGGAAGCACAGGAAGGGATCCGAGTCTACGTGGGAGACTGAAGAAGAAATGAAACAGCACTACCCACAGTTGTTTGAGGAATAACAGGTTTTGGGGACGAAACCTATATAAGGGGGGTGGACTTGTAACACCCGTAATTTCTTATTAAAGGAATTAAAAGAATGAAATAGAAAGAAAGGGAAAGGAAATAAAAAGTCTACTTTTGTGGAAGGGCCAAAAGTGCCAAATGGGCAAAGTCCACATTAATTTTGTACAAAAGGGAGGCATGGTCGCCCATAACCCCAGCACAATTCTTTGCATTCGGTTTTTAGAGAGAGAAACAGCAGGGACTTCGATTCTTAGAGAGAGAAAGAAGAAGAAATCGGATTCAAGGTAAGAATTGATGTTTTTAAGTTGTGTTTTGGCTAAGAAACCGAGAATGCATGTTCTTATGTGTGTGTTTGTGTTCGGGTTGCACTGTGTGTGTGTTTTAGGTGTAGAAACGACTGGGAAGTTAAGAAAGGGCATCCAAAACCCGAAGAAAAACTAAGGTGAGTTCTAGATCCCTTTTTACCTGTTTTTAAATGCTTTGGGGCTGGAAAATGCATGTAAGTATGTTTGTATAAAACTTGGATTTTATACCCGTATGATTGAATGTATGAATGTATGTGTTTATGTTAAGTTTTGCCTAGAATCAGGTGAGCATGTTTAGAACTAGGCATTATGATGTTTGGGATTTGGAATATGAAATAGATACATGTCTAGGTTGCTAATACGACCAACAGTGTGGTCGTATGACCAGGTGAATTTTTCTAAGTGTGTTGAAGAGTCCAATAGGACTCATACGACCAACAGTGTGGTCGTATGACCAGGAGATTTTTCTAAGTGTGTTGAAGAGTCCAATAGGACTCATACGACCAACAGTGTGGTCGTATGACCAGATGATATTTCTAAGTATAGGATGAAAAGTCCAATAAGGCTCATACGACCAGCAGTGCTCTTAACCTAACAGGGTTCATACGCCCAGGGGGTTATACGCCCAACAGGGCTCAAACGTCCAGGACACTTAGAATTTTTTACAGAAATTTCCTGCAAATCCGAAGTTCGAGGTTTTGACCAGGGTTGACTAGGGTTAATAAATGATGATGTTTCATGCATGTAATGATGATTATGATTAACCCTTATTATTACTGATGATGCTATGTATGATTACGTATGATGATGAATGTATGATGATGAATGTATGATGATGAATGTATGATGAGTGTGTATGTTCCTTGTAATTGTGTATGCTTATCTTTCCGAAACTTTACGAATAACGAGAATGAACTAATGAAGTATTATGTAACGTAAAGTGAAAGATAATGAAAGAGGAACATGATGATGAATGCATGTATTAACGAATGAACGAAAAGAAGAATGATGATGAATACATGCATTAATGAACGAACGAATTATGTCTTGCAAGCATTGAATAACGCGATTGGTCCTTCTCTGTGATTGACCATGGTCATGGTACCTCTACCGCTTACCTCTAGTACCGTGGCATACGTTTTGTTGTTCATATGTTGACTTCGGCCCGGTAGCTAATAACGATCGGGGTGTAGCATATGGTATTGGTACAATTCACCTTTCAATGTGTGCAAGTAAGTATGAACGGGATTCTTGTCATTCGACCACAGTAATCATAGCCAAGTGCTATGAAGTGGGTAAAGCCTGACAGAATCCATACGAGAAGTTAAAGATAACGATGAATAACGAATGATGAAGACAATAACGAATATTATCTCTGTGTACGTATGATGTATGAACGCATGCACGAAAGGATACTTTTAAATAAGTAAAAGTATGTTTTATTACAAAACTAGAACTCACTCAGCAACGCTGACTTTTATGTGTTTTCCAGTTGGTAGGTAGTGTTGCTGAGGATGGCACGAGGCGGCTACTCAGCTCTTTTGGGATGGCATTCTTTTGTTAATGTTTTTGTATTGTAATGCAAACAAACGATATTTTGTAATGGGTGTTGTATTACTTTGCAAAAGCATTTATAGTAAATTCAAAGTTTCCGCTGCATGGTTTTTATTAAGTTATATTAAATGTATGTTTTATGGGTAATGACGACCAACTGTGAGGTGCCCGGGAACGGGGCCTTACACTTCCGTAGCAAAGTTGTTCTTCCGTAGGAAATCCTTCTTCCGTAGGAGTCTTCACTTCACAGTACTTGATCATCCGCAGGAACATTCACTTGGTCATTTGGTCTTGTAAGAAACATATTTACGGATTAACAAAATTGTTCATCCGCAGATGTTTCTTACACTTGGTCAATTCCAGGAATCCGTCCAAGTATATTGTTTTTCCTGTCAAGTCACAAATCAACACACATATATATGGGGTTATCCTATAGATTCAAAGCACATATATATATATATATTTTGACTGTTACAAGTATTAATTACAAGACTTGATTTTCAAGTACTAAGCCTATACAAAAATGATCTAGCCCTATACAATCTAGATCTAACAAAGAGTATACTCAAATTAAAGATATTAAAACGATCTATTTAATGGTGTAATTTGTTTAAAAAAATAACGGCATACAAAAAAGTTAAAAACGTTATAAAAAATGGAGGAGTTTTTTAAAAATGGGGGGAAAATCTTTACATCAGCGGTGTAACGTGATGTAAATATTAGTTACAGTGGTGTAAGTGTTAGCTACATTAGGGTTAACGGGTTATCGCAATAAACAAGGTTTAACAAAGGAACCTTACCCATATATCATAAATACAACTTGTTTATATGATAGATATGCTATTTCGAAATTGCGTAGATGTGTGTCTTGAGTAGAAAATAATAAAATTTGTTTTGATTAAAACAACTTAAAGACTAAAATTGTTTTGGTTAGAACAACTAAACTATAACAATTATAGTTTATTTATCATTACTCACGTGTGAGATCATAAATATCTTTAAAAGACCTATCGATTTATTTATCAACACTCGATGTGACTTACTTCCTAAAGCTCACTATCAACTTATTAATGATTATAATTTTAGAGCGATAAATGAGCATGACTCATTGGTAACTACTTCCGTATTGGTACAATAGGAAGATTATTTATAAGAAGTTTGAAGAAATTTTTTTTTATTTATTTGTCACACAATATACTCTTAAAGTAGCACTATTAGAAAAGAGTATAAAAGGCTTGAAGCAATCACCGTAAAAGTTAGATGGTTCTAATCATTTTCACGACACATGAATGTGATTAAGTTTGAAAACCATAAGTCATAAGTTTTAGATCGAAAAATCATAATGATTTGGTCATGTAATCATTTCTCAATTATTATTCCGTGATAAGACGATTATTTATAAGCAAAGGTTGAGCAACATTAATCCAATTATCATGTCTATATACAGTGATAATATTATTAAAATTTCTTGAAAACCATCATGAAAGTTGTGTGGTTCCAATCCATTCTCTAATGAGAATGTGATTTATATAAACTAGGTTTGGGGCCCGCGCCTTGCCGCGGCTATGTGAGTTTTAACGTAATCCTAAATCAAAATCAAAATGAAGGTTTGAAACCATAAAATCAGCAAAATACACAAGATAAAACACACCAAAACCCCAAATTCATAACACACAAACATTTAGAACCCAAAAGTAAATCAAAACCCCACACCATAACCAAAATAGACGAAAATCCATTCAAGTAACGAACCATTCAAGTAATTTAAGTAAACATTGTCCAAATTAATGAACCGGTGTTCCTTAATCCATATCGAATAATATTTTTCTATTAAAATAAAAAAAATTCAAAAAACCGGTTCAACCCGGTTCGCCAGTTCCGGTCGGGCCGATCGACCGCACGAACCGGCCGGTTCAACCAAAAACGGCCCAAAACCACCGAACCGAACCGGCATCCTCACCGGTTCCCGGTCGAACCGGTCGGACCCGTTAAAATTAAAAAAAATAAAATATTCTCAAAAAACCGGTTCAAACTGGTTCGCCGGTTCAGGTCGGGCCGGTCGACCGCACAAACCGGCCGGTTCAACCGAAAACGGCCCAAAACCACCGAACCGAACCGACATCCTCACCGGTTTCCGGTCGAACCGGTCAGACCCGTTAAAATAAAAAAAATAAAAATTCTCAAAAAACAAGTTCAACCCGGTTCGCCGGTTCAGGTCGGGCCGGTCGACCGCACAAACCGGCCGGTTCAACCGAAAACGGCCCAAAACCACCGAACCGAACCGGCATCCTCACCGGTTCCCGGTAAAAAAATAAAAATTTCAAAAAACCGGTTTAACCCGGTTCGCCTGTTTCGGTGGGGCCGGTCGACCGCACGAACCGGTCGGTTCAACCCCAAACCTCAAACCCACACCCGAAACAAATCTATAAAAACATATACAAACATAAGGAGAAAGAAAAAAGAAAAAGAGAAAAAAAAAAGAAAGCGAAATCTATTAAAATAAAAAAAAAATTCAAAAAACCTGTTCAACCCGGTTCGCCGGTTCCGGTCGGGCCGATCGACCGCACGAACCGGCCGGTTCAACCGAAAACGGCCCAAAACCACCGAACCGAACCGGCATCCTCACCGGTTCCCGGTCGAACCGGTCGGACCCGTTAAAATTAAAAAAATAAAAAATTCTCAAAAAACCGGTTCAACCGGTTCGCCGGTTCAGGTCGGGCCGGTCGACCGCACAAACCGGCCGGTTCAACCGAAAACGGCCCAAAACCACCGAACCGAACCGGCATCCTCACCGGTTCCCGGTAAAAAAACAAAAAAATTAAAAAACCGGTTCAACCCAGTTCGCCTGTTTCGGTGGGGCCGGTCGACCGCACGAACCGGCCGGTTCAACCCCAAACCTCAAACCCACACCCAAAACAAATCTATAAAAACATATACAAACATAAGGAGAAAGAAAAAAAGAAAAAGAGAAAAAAAAATAAGAATAGAAAGAATGTCCATACACATGCCTGCCATCATTACTAACACACACATTCATACACATCGCAGATACATGCACATCCATAATAAACTCTTGGTCAAACCCCCAAGTCAAATTCCACCGACATTTGCGATTAATAAGAATAAGAATATTATCTCATAATTAAGTAATAAATTAAGAAAAATATAATGGTGATCATGTAAATATGATCAGCCATGTTGATATGAAATTATTATAAGAAGTGACACATTAAAGAAGTTATTTTATAATAATATAATTTAGAAAAGTGTCACTATTCTCTTGTTGCATGAAACAAGCATAAGTACAATAAAGTATATATGATCATAAACCAGAAGTTTATGGATCATGATTTTTTTAATAAACTGACATGACTGTTAAGACCATCCCGAGTCAATGATGATGTGATAGTATTCACGAATTGATGATTCTTCAAAATGATAAATTAAACGTGTAATGTTTTCTCTCAAGGTATGCTAGTTATTTACTAACTATAGTAGGGTGTGAATCCCTAAATATTCTGTAAATGATAAAAGATATATATCACAATTAGTATATATTTAGCGTTTTAAATAGATGCATCATCTAAATGGTTTTTAAATTTGCAACTTGATGCTAATATGATAACAATTTCAGAAGATTATATTTATTTTGGTGATATAACAAAAATCCCAAGTTAGTAATGATTATTGAAATAAGTGGTAAATACTATATGTTCATACACAAATTTCTTTTTGTTAAGACAAACACTAAACGTCCAATTGATTGCAAAACCATTAATGAGATCAACGGTTTATGTTTAGAACTATGTTATATGTTTCTTTTAATGGTACGTAATTCACATTAAGCCTGCAAGTTATTATGTTTACTCCCCATACAAATGTTTTTTAGTCCGGAACCAAGAAATTCACATCCAAGTTTTTATTGTTGCTATGCGATACAAGTTGTAATTGCCCCACCACAACGTATAAATATGAGAACTCAAATGAGTTTGAATACATTTTGGGAATGAATAACTATTTATATTTAAGTTATTATAGCCATTAACGAGAGATTTATTTACAGCTCAATTAGTTGATTTGTCATGAAATAATATTCATAGCATGAGGGGGAGATTTAAACAGTTGAAAATTGAAATAAGTTTGAATGAATTATCTCTGTATCATCTTGATCCTCAAACTAATAATAAGAACAAGATGTTCCGAAGATAGTTCATGCACAAAGTTTTATGAATAAATTCCAGCACGCATTCCCTGAACTTCAAAAAGTAACTAGGTCACATATATCAAATGCTACCGCTCCATTAAGATTAAAAGTCAGAAGGATGACTACATACCAGTAGTAAGTCTAAGACAAGTTTAAAACGTGATAACCATTCAATTCTAAATAAAAAAGTCTCCGGAAATATGCAGCAAATTATTAATAAATATGGTCAAGTCGAGTTAAAAGTAAATGGTCCAATGAAAAAAGATTAAACATGATGGTTCTTGAAAAGCCTCAAATACTTGAAAATAAAAAGATCTCAATAAATTATATTATGTCTAGAATGTATGGAATCTAAATAAAATCAACTTCGATGATAATTTTGTATATAATAGCCCTCGAAATAATGAAAACGACAAGGATTAAGAAATAAAATCTGCCTATGAATGAAAATGATTGGCACAAATGGAAAGATGCAATATAGCAGAGTTAAAAGTCTTTAATATATATAAAGTTATGGAATTGTTGTCTCTATATATGAAGTTGAAAAATATGTTGGATATAAGTTAGGTCTTTATGTGAAAGAATTATATAAAATAATAAAAAAAATCCATAAAGCGTAAGTGGTCGCATAAGGATTTTCATAAGGACATATACTCGAGAAGATATATTCTCAAGTGGTGGATGTAATATTATTCTAACATTTCATTAGTCTATTAATACCATAAGAGAATCGATATGCATCTTATAAATATTGTGACTTATATGATAACGAAAATTACAAAAAATTCATGTGTCCAAATCATGTAAAATAAGTTCTCGAGAATGCTATGATTGTTGTTGTAAGGCACCGTCCCCGGGCACCTCACAGTTGGTCATTCATCGCACATAAAACATATAATTATTTAAAACATAGCAGCGGAAGTTAAACAAAACCATTTCATATATATTAATGAACTACTTTTGCAACGTAATACAATACTGTTAAGTGTTACAAAATATTATAAATTGCATTACATCACAAAAATATCATTATTATACGAATGGATGCCATCACAAAAATGCCAAGTAACTGGCCCGTGCCATCCTCATCAACTATTACCTGCCAACTGGAAAACACATAAAAGTCAGCGTTGCTGAGTGAGTTCTACTTTTATAAATAAAATACTTTTCTTTCATTAAAACATTTCTTTACTTTATTACGTGGTCATGCATCATATGTACAGATAGAGATTTCTACTTTTACTTTCATTAACATTCATCATACCTCATCATACTCATAGCATGTTTTCATTCCATGCTTCTTGTTAACATTCTCTTATCTTTATTCTCATTCTTTCGTAATGTACTCATTATCATTCTTTTACATTCGTACTTGTTTACTTTCTTTCTTTCTTTCTTTAGTAGTTTACGTCATTCTTTTACATTCATATGGATTGATGAACAATACCCCGAATATTGTGCACGAAGCTGATGCTGGACCTGTGGTAATTAAACCATGAATATTGTGCACGAAGCTAATCTAGTAACTTAGGGCAAGTCATCTCTCCCGTTCATACAAACCGTTTGGTCCTACCCCGAACATTGTGCACGAAGTTGATGCTGGACCTGTGGTAATTAAACCACGAACATTGTGCACGAAGCTGATCCAGTCACCTAGGGCATACCAAAGGGCCTTGTCAATCTCAAAGATTGACCCTGTGTGCTTCCTTTGGGGTAGCTAACCCGCATCACAGTTGAGCTAACGACAACATGGTTGTGCACCTCCTTTCATTTTCTTGCAAGCCATTCGTTCGTTCATTACGTTTTACTTTTCATCATTGTTATCTTTCCTTTCATTACGTTATTCCTTACGTTCTTTTATTCATTTGTCATACTACGTAAAGTAATAACATAATATATAACGTATTTCACACTATATACAAATACGTTTAATCATTATTAAAAGATAACACATCATATGTACTGTACATTACTCATACATTTTATACCCAACATGCATCATACATACAACCCATAACCCTAATACATCTCATAATTATACTTAAGTTGGGTAATCATTACCCATAAGTCAAGCTTAGTCAAAACCCTAGACTTTCTGTTTTTCCCAGAATTTCAGAAAATTATTCTAAGGGTCTAGACGCATGGGCACTATTTAGGCGTTTCTGCCCTGTTTAGACGTTTTGCCACTATGCAGACGTCTGGACTTAACTTAGTCTCTTTTTCACTTAGACGCATGGGCCTTCTTAGACGCATGGGCCCTATTCAGACGTTTAGGTCTACGCTTAGCCGTTTTTCTACTTAGACGCATGGGCTTATTTAGACGCATGGGCCCTGTACGTTTGGGTCTGCACTTGGCCATTTTCTTACTTAGACGCATGGGCCTGTTTAGGCGCATGGGCACTATTCAGACGGTTGGGCCTTTGGGGCGGTTGGGCACACTTAGAAAATCTAACCGTTGGACGTATGGTTCACTATTTAGACGGTTGGGCATCACCTTTGCACTTAAACAACATAAATCAACCACAATTCGTCCCAAATCAGATTCTATGCTTAATACTGTCATTCTTAGCATCATAATATGAACATACACACATGCGTATCCCAAAATTATACCCACCCACATACTTATTCACACATACATACATACGGGTAAAAACCCATTTTATAAAAACATGCTCGCATGCATTTTTTAGCCCCAAATCAGTTAAAAACATGTTAAAAAGGGGGTCTAGAAACTCACCTTTGCTGCTTTTGAGCTTATACCCTTCTCTTGAGCTTTTCAGACGGTTCTCGCACCTAAAACACACACACCTATACAACCCGAACACACAATCTTATTTATAAGCATACAACCAAGTCTAGAATCGTCTAAAGCATCATAAATTCGAGAATTCTTACCAAAAAATTCAAAGTTCTTGTTTCTTTTAAAATTCCCGAGAGTTTCTGTTCTCTCTCTCTTTCTCTCTCTAGAAAAATCCGAATGTCAGTGTGTAAGAATCAACATGGGCGGCCATGTTGCTTTATTCACCAACTTTTCAAACTTTTGTCCTTTTTTGACACTCTTAGTCCTTCAACTTCAGTGTCATAGCTTTCTTTCTTTTTCCTTTACTTTTATTCTCTTCTTTATATCTTTAAAAAAATAACTAGGTGTTACAAGTCCACCCCCCTTATATAGGTTTTGTCCCCAAAACCTGTTATTCCTCAAACAGATGAGGGTAATACTGCCTCATCTCTCCTTCAATCTCCCATGTAGACTCGGATCCCTTCCTGTGCTTCCACTGTACACGCACAAGAGGAACCACTTTATTTCTTAACCTTTTCTCCTTACTATCAATGATCGCCACTGGTTGATCCACGTAATTGAGCCGTTCATCCACCTCGATTTCCTCCAGTGGTACAATCATGTCCGTGTCGGCTAAACACTTCTGCAGATGAGATACATGGAATGTAGGATGAATTTCACTCAACTCATGGGGTAGTTCTAACCTATAGGCCACCTCTCCTACTCGAGCAATGATTCGGAAAGGCCCTATATACCGTGGGCTCAACTTGCCCCGCTTTCTAAACCAAGTGATGTAACACCCGGATATTTTCTTTGAAGCCGATGAAAGAAGAAAAAGAAATAAGTCTAAAGTCGGGGGATCAAACTTGCCAAAACGGGGGAAAATATGTAAAAGTGGGGGATTAAGAGGGGGAGGGCAGCCACATCCTCCCCACTCTTGTGCAAACTCAGCCAAAAGAAAGAAAGAAGAGAGAAAGGAAGAAAAGAGGAAGAAAAGTTGGTTCGGGTTGGTTCGAGTGAGCAAAACCGTTGAGAAACGAGTCAAATCAAAGTTCTTCTCGTTGTAGTCGTTTGTGTGAGTTCTAGGACCCCTATTTTACTTGTTTTCAACTAATTTGGGGCTGGAACACATAGTAAACCCGTTTTTGTAAATGTGTGTGTTTGACCCATTTGGGTGTGATTGCGTGTGATACGTTTGGAGTGTGTTTTCGGACTTGTGTGTGCTTGGAGTGGTGTCATAGTATGCATTCCTAAGGTTTAGGATGGTTGATTTGCGCTTAGAATGGGTTTGGATGAGCTTGTAGGTCGAAAATGGCAGATTGGGTTTAGGATGACTGCATTCTGCACCAGTTAGGGTTGGGCGACCGACTGGAGGCCATACGGCCGACTGGAGGGCGTTTGGGGTTCAGTCGCATGATTGAGGGTCAGTCGCACGACTGGGGGTCCAGTCGCATGGGAAGTCATGCGACTGAGAGCTCAGTCGCATAGGTGCTCAATCGCACGAGGTTCATTCGCATAAGGTCCATTCGCATAGTGTTCATTCGCACGGTTGAGAGTCCATTCGCATGATTGGGTGTTCATTCGCATAGGTGTTCATTCGCATAGATCCAGTCGCATAATGTCAGTCGCATGAAGGTCATGCGACTGAAGGGTGTCTATACGTCCAAATAGGGCTGTTGTACCCGAGGAGGAACATAGTTAAGGTACTGACTTTCGGGGAAAGTTCAAATATAAGTTTGACATGGAAGTTCCCGTAGTTACACGTAAGACGACCGTGGGAATCTTGGAAGTCATCTAGGGCATGATAACTATGATGTTGCATGTTTACACATGATGTATGTTATGTATGTATGATGATACCCTGTATATCAATGCTATGGCGTGTGTTGATGTTTCTTATTATGATGTATACTTATCTGTCCTGTGGCTCTACGTGTTATTTTAATGAATGAAACGAAAGTATTATGTAACGTAAAGTGAAAGATAATGAAAGAGGAACATAACGAATGAATTCATGCATTAATGAATGATGAAATTAACGAAAGTCTTACGAGCATTGGATATCAGGACACGCCAATTAAGGTGTTAGCCTAACTGTGTGCAGGTTTGCTACCCCGGGAGGATGCACATCGGGGTCTTTCTTTGTGATCGACCATTATTATAGAACCTCTACCGCTTACCCCTAGTACTGCGGCACCATGTTTAGCTGTCTCTTCATAAACTTCGGCCCAGTAGCTAAATAGTTCGGGGTGTAGCACAGGGTATTGGTACGGAAGGTATCTGGTGCGTAAGAAAAGATATAACGATGAATGAACGAATAGAGAAGATAATAATGATATTATCTACGTGTACGTATGATGTGTGATAGCACGAAAGTAAAGAAAAGGTTTTAATGAAAGTAAAGTATGTTTTAATATAAAACTAGAACTCACTCAGCAACGCTGACTTTTATGTGTTTCCAGTTGGCAGGTAAGGTTACTGAGGATGGCACGGGGAGGCTACTCAGCTCTTTTGGGATGACATTCTTTTGTTTAACGCTTTTGTATTGTAATGCAAACAAATGATCTTTTGTAATGAGTGTTGTATTACTTTACAAAAGCATTTATAGTAAAATGAAAAGTTATTTCACAGTTTCCGCTGCATGATATTAGTAAAGATTACATAATGGTGTGTTTCAAGCGTGATGATGGCCAGCTGTAAGCGTCCCGGGAATAGGGCCTTACAAGTTGATATTAGAGCCAAAGTTTAAGAAAAATGGGTAACTTTTCAAAATAAACCTTAACTTAAACTGAGAATGGGACGGAAAGGGATGGGATGCCAATCTGAGTAGCTGCATGCCATCAGGTACTTTCTTAATGTTAACCGGTATTATATGCACATGTTATGTGGTTTATGTGTTGTTGGTAGATTTAGATACTGATGTAGTCAGGACAAGTAATGCTCGGGATACGAAGTGTAAAGTAAGTGGCTAATCACAACTGGCCACTGTAATTGGAGACTTACTATACTTGACATAAACTGAGCTATTCCCTTGAAAGATCATGTTGGTGTTTGAATCTTTCAGTGTGTGATAGAGGATGGCCGGTGGTGGATCATCCAAAGCCTCGCGTGGTGGACTTGGTGTTGTATCGCGACCCAAAAGAGGCAGACCTAGAGTTGAGAAGGCGGTTCCTGAGGGACCCGAGACCCCTCATCCGGATGGTGGTGATGAGAGTACAAATTTGAGGGCCTCGATGAAAAAGGCGGTGGTTGAAGAGGTGCATCAGGTCATGAAGACGATCTTAGCGTCTGTGGTGACCGAAGTGATAAAGGCTGTACGGGAAGGGGAAAGACGAGAGAGGAACTGGTCCTCGGGAGGTCGGGAGCAACCGGAGACTGAGACGATTCCCTCCGATAACGAGGAGGAGGAGGAGGAGCCTATGCAGGAGTCAGCACGAGGCTGTAATTATGGGGCATTTCAATGGTGTAAGCCCCCTACTTTCGATGGAAATGGCACTGCTGCTACTCACCGATGGGTGAGGGAAATGGAAGCTGTTCTGAATATCAGCGAGTGCCAGGAGGACCAAAAGGTGAAGTTTGCTTCCCATTCTTTTGTGGACTCGGCTTTATGCTGGTGGGACAACATAGTCGAAGCCAAGGGTAGCAGGGCTATCGGGAGGATGAGATGGCCTGAATTGAAGAAGTTGGTTATTGAGGAGTTCTGTCCTCACCGAGAAATGGATAAAGTTGAGAGGGAGTTCCTGCAGTTAGAGGAGGGGATGATGACGCATCAGCAGTACACCACCAAATTCGATAAAATGGCACGGCTGGTGCCGGATCAGGTGGCACCTCTGTCGTGAAAGATCAAGAGGTATATTCAAAGTTTGCCGGTGGACATTCGTGGGCATATGATCGTCGCCCGACCAAGGACGTTTAAGTCGGCAATCGATTTGGCAGGGAGGCTATATGATGAGCGGGAGGTGGTGGTGACTGAAGCGAACAGAAAGGGTGGTGGTGATCGGAACTGGAACGGGAAAAGGTTTGGTCGGGGTGATGCCTCGACGGGCAACAAAAAGGAACGGGTTGTGATGAGAGTGCAAATTTGAGGGTCTCGGTGAAAGAGGCGGTGGTTGAAGAGGTGCCAGGTCATGAAGACGATCTTACCGTCTGTGGTGACCGAAGTGATAGAGGTTGTACGGGAAGGGGAAAGACGAGAGAGGAACCGGTCCTCGGGAGGTCGGGAGCAACCAGAGACTGAGACGAGTCCCTCTGATAACGAGGAGGAGGAGGAGGAGCCTATGCAGGAGTCAACACCAGGCTGTAATTACGGGCATTTCAAAAGTGTAAGCACCCAACTTTCGATGGAAATGGCACTGCTGTTGCTGCTCACCGATGGGTGAGGGAAATGGAAGCTGTTCTGAATATCAGCGAGTGCCAAGAGGACCAAAAGGTAAAGTTTGCGGCCCATTCTTTTGTGGACTCGGCTTTTTGCTGGTGGGACAACATAGTCCAAGCTGAGGGTAGCAGGGCTATCGGGAGGATGAGATGACCTGAACTGAAGAAGTTGGTTATTAAGGAGTTCTGTCCTCACCAAGAAATGGATAAAGTTGAGAGGGAGTTCCTGCAGTTGGAGGCGGGGACGATGACGCATCAGCTGTACACCACCAAATTCAACGACATGGCACGGCTGGTGCCGGATCAGGTGACACCTCTGTCACGAAAGATCAAGAGGTATATTCAAGGTTTTTCGGCGGATATTCGTATGCATATGATCATCGCCCGGCCAAGCACGTTTAGGTCGGTGGTCGATTTGGCAGGGAGGCTATATGATGAGCGGGAGGTGGTGGTGACTGAAGCGAACAGAAAGGGTGGTGGTGATCGGAACTGGAACGGGAAAAGGTTTGGTCGGGGTGATGCCTCGCCGGGTAACAAAAAGGCACGGGTGGATGACCATCGTGTGACCAAATCGACTACGGGGTCAAGGAGGTGTGGCAAGTGTGGAAGGGAGCATGCGGGGGAATGTAGGTTGGGATTGAACGTGTACTTCAATTGTGGGAAACGGGGCACATTGCAAAGGATTGCCTTGCGGGTAAATGTTTTAACTGCGGGGAAAGTGGTCATATGAGTAAAGATTGTAAGAAGCCAAGAGCCGAGGGTTCCGGGGGTAAGAAAGCCGGAGAAGAAGGACCGAGGGCGATCGCCAGGGCATTCACTATGACATAAGAGGAGGCTAGGATGGACCCTGATGTTGTGTCCGGTATGTATCTGGTGAACCAAACTTTAGCTTCTGTCTTGTTAGATTCCGGTGCCAGTAGAAGTTTTATTTCTGCTGCTTTCTGTGCTAAACTGCCCGTTAGTAGTAGACGGGTGGATGCGCCCTTTGATGTAGAAACTGCTATAGGTAAGTCTACCAGGATTTGTGAGACGATAGAGAACTGTGATGTGGAATTAGAAGGTCATAGGTTTCCTGTTCGATCGTTCGTGATGACCTTAGGTGGTTTCGATTTGGTTCTTGGGATGGATTGGTTGGCGGACTTCGAGGCAAATATAGTGTGTCGAAAGAAGATGATTCGTTTGATAGCGCCCGACGGGAGTTCGGTAACTGTTTATGGGGATCGGGTCACGACGATCCCGAAAGTGATCTCAATGGTGGTGGCGGGAAAGTGTATGTGGGTGGATGTAGCGCCTAATTATGTTATGTAAAGGATGTGGAAACACCAACACCACAGCTATCCGATGTTCCGGGTGTGTGTGACTTTCCAGACGTGTTCCCAGAAGACTTATCAGGAGTGCCGCCTGACCGATAGATCGAGTTTCAGATTGATCTGATACCGGGTGCCCAACCTGTTGCCAAGGCACCGTATCGTTTGGCTCCGACTGAGATGAAAGAGTTTATGAAGCAGTTGCAAGAGCTGCTTGATAAGGGGTTCATTAGACTGAGTATCTCTGCTTGGGGTGCTCTGGTCCTATGCGTAAAGAAGAAAGACGGTAGCATGAGGATGTGTATAGACTATTGTGAGTTGAACAAGTTGACAGTGAAGAATCGGTATCCGTTACCGAGGATTGACGATTTGTTTGATCAGCTTCAACGTGCCAGTTGGTTCTCAAGGATAGATCTTCGATCTGGCTACCATCAGCTAAAGGTGAAGGAGCAGGATATTCCTAAAACGGCTTTTGGCACGCGCTACGGTCACTACGAGTTTCTTGTTATGTCTTTTGGTCTGACCAATGCGATGGCTGCTTTTATGGATCTGATGAACCGAGTGTGTCAGCCGATGTTGGATAAATCAGTGATTGTATTTATTGACGATATCCTGATTTATTCAAAGAGCGAGATAGAGCATGCCAGTCACATTCGAGAAATGTTGGAGACGTTGAGAAGGGAGAAACTGTATGCCAAGTTCTCCAAATGCGCGTTCTGTTTGCGCGAAGTGCAATTCTTGGGTCACGTGGTGAATCCGGAGGGGATTATGGTGGATCCGGTAAAGGTGGAGGCGGTGATGCAATGGAAGTCTCCAAAGACGCCATCCGAGATCTGTAGTTTCTTGGGTTTGGCGGGCTATTACAGGAGATTTATTCAAGACTTTTCCAAGATCGCTTCTCCACTAACCAAGTTGACCCGGAAAGATGTAAAGTTTGTGTGGGGTCAAGCTCAGGAGAAGGCATTTGAGGAATTGAAGGCGAGGTTGACCCAATCTCCTGTATTATTATTACCCGATGGAAGCGAAGATCTGAGGGTTTATTGTGATGCTTCATACGCGGGATTGGGGTGTGTGTTAATGCAGAAAGGAAAGGTTATAGCCTATGCATCCTGACAGTTGAAAGTTCATGAGGTTAACTATCCTAGTCATGATTTGGAGCTAGCATCCGTGGTCTTCGCGTTAAAGATTTGGAGGCACTACCTGTATGGGACGAAGTGCACCATATTCACCGACCACAAGAGCTTGAAGTATTTCTTCAAGCAGAAATATCTAAACATGAGGCAAAGACGATGGTTAGAGCTTATAAAGGACTATGATTGTGAGATCTACTATCATCCGGGCAAAGCCAACGTGGTGGCGGACGCCCTTAGACGAAAGGAGAGACCCGAGCCGATTCGGGTGAA
This sequence comes from Flaveria linearis, assembly GCA_024085815.1. Classification (NCBI taxonomy): domain Eukaryota; kingdom Viridiplantae; phylum Streptophyta; class Magnoliopsida; order Asterales; family Asteraceae; genus Flaveria; species Flaveria linearis. Next base: position 35,638,929 of record CM044015.1, read on the forward strand.
AGCGTACCAGTTGATTATGACATCTGATGTGATGAAGCAAGTCAAAGAGTTTCATGATAAGGCGTTAAAAGAAGATCATCTTAACTCTGAAAGGATGAGAGGTCTAGTCACGGAGTTGGGTGAAAACACACTTGGTGTTAAAACCCGATTCGGGCGGATGTGGATTCCTCATTTTGGGGATTTACGGGTGAAGATTATGGATGAAGCTCACAAGACTCGATACTCTATTCATCCTAGTGCTGCAAAGATGTATCAAGATATGAAGAAAGATTATTGGTGGCCGGGTATGAAGCGCGACGTGGTGGAGTATGTGAGTAACTGCCTTACTTGCTTGCAGGTGAAGGTCGAGCATCAAAAGCCGTATGGAAAGATTCAACCTTTGGATATACCGTAATGGAAGTAGGAGCACATCACCATGGATTTCATTACAAAGCTGTCGCGTACTCCGAAAGGGTATGATGCTATATGGGTGATTGTTGACCGCTTGACGAAGAGTGCCCACTTCCTACCGATCCACGAGACATATTCATCTGAGAGGTTGGCTGATTTGTTCATCAAGGAAATTGTAACTCGTCATGGTGTGCCGGTGTCAATTTTGTCTGATCGTGACACCCGGTTTACATCCAAATTCTGGAAGAAATTCCACGATGCTGTGGGGACGAGATTACATATCAGCACGGTTTATCATCCCCAGACTGATGGTCAGTCAGAAAGGACCATTCAGACATTGGAGGACATGCTTTGGGCATGTGTGATTGATTTTAGGGGAAGTTGGGACGACCACTTACCGTTAGCTGAATTCTCATACAACAATAGCTATCATTCCAGCATTGGCATGCCACCTTATGAGATGCTATATGGTAGGAGATGCAGAACACCCGTTTGTTGGGGTGATATTGGTCATAAAGAGTTAGGGAGCGTCTAGGTGATCGAGTCTATGACGGAAAATCTTGAAAGGATCAAGGCCTTCATGAAGGCAGCCAAAGATAGATAGAAGTCGTATGCTGATAATCGACGCAGACCGATTGAGTTCCAGGTGGGTGACCAGGTTATGTTGAAGGTCTCACCTTGGAAGGGTATCATTCAGTTCAGAAAGCGGGGCAAGTTGAGCCCAAGGTATATAGGCCCTTTTCGAATCATTGCTCGAGTAGGAGAGGTGGCCTATAGGTTGGAGTTACCAGAGGAGTTAAGTGGAATTCACCCGACATTCCACGTATCTCATCTAAGGAAGTGTTTGGAAGATGAAGATATGATTGTTTCACGGAGGATATCAAAGTAGACGAACGGCTCAATTATGTGGAGCAACCAGTGGCAATCATCGATCGAAAAGAGAAGAGGCTGAGAAATAAAGTGGTTCCTCTTGTGCGTGTACAGTGGAGGCACAGGAAGGGATCCGAGTCAACGTGGGAGACTGAAGAGGAAATGAGACAGCATTACCCACGCTTGTTTAAGGAATAACAGGTTTCGGAGACGAAGCCTATATAAGGGGGGTGGATTTGTAACACCGGGATATTTTCTTTGAAGCCGGCGAAAGAAGAAAACGAAATAAAGTCTAAAGTCGGGGGACCAAACTTACCAAAACGGTGGAAAATTTGTAAAAGTGGGGGATTAAGAGGGGGAGGGAAGCCACATCCTCTCCACTCTTGTGCAAACTCAGCCAAAAGAAAGAGAGAAGAGAGAAAGGAAGAAAAGAGGAAGAAAAGTTGGTTCGGGTTGGTTCGAGTGTGCAAAACCGTTGAGAAGCGAGTCAAATCGAAGCTCTTCTCGTTGTGGTCGTTTGTGTGAGTTCTAGGACCCCTATTTTACTTGTTTTCAACTGATTCGGGGCTGGAACACATAGTAAACCCGTTTTTGTAAATGTGTGTGTATGACTCATTTGGGTGTGATTGTGTGTGATGCGTTTGGAGTGTGTTTTCGGGCTTGTGTGTTCTTGAGTTGTGTCATAGTATGCTTTTCCTAAGGTTTAGGATGGTTGATTTGGGCTTGGAATGGGTTTGGATGAGCTTGGAGGTCAAAAATGGCAGATTGGGTTCAGGATGACTGCATTCTGTACCAGTTAGGGCTGGGCGACCGACTAGAGACCATACGGCTGACTGGAGGGCGAGTGGGGTTCAGTGCACGATTAAGGGTCAGTAGCACGACTGGGGGTCCAGTCGCATAGGAAGTCATGCAACTGAGAGCTCAGTCGCATAGGTGCATAATCACATGAGGTTCATTCACATAAGGTCTATTCGCATAGTGTTCATTCACACGGTTGAGAGTCCATTCGCACGATTAGGTGTTCATTCGCATAGGTGTTCATTCGCATAGGTGTTCATTCGCATAGATCCAGTCGCATGATGTCAGTCACATGAAGGTCATGCGACTGAAGGGTGTCCATACGTCCAAATAGGGTTGTTGTACCCGTGGAGGAACATAGTTAAGGTACTGACTTTCGGGGAAAGTGCAGATGTAAGTTTGACGTGGAAGTTCCCGTAGGTACACGTAAGACGACGTGGGAATGTTAAAAGTCCTGTAGGGCATGATAACTATGATGTTGCATGTTTACGCATGATGTATGTTATGTATGTATGATGATACCCTGTATATCAATGCTATGGCGTGTGTTGATGTTTCTTATTATGATGTATACTTATCTGTCCTGTGGCTCTACGTGTTATGTTAATGAATGAAACGAAAGTATTATGTAACATAAAGTGAAAGATAATGAAAGAGGAACATGATGAATGAATGCATGCATTAATGAATGATGAAAGTAATGAAAGTCTTGCGAGCATTGGATATCGGGACACACCAATTAAGGTGTTAGCCCAACGGTGTGCGGGTTCGCTACCCGGGAGGATACACATCGGGTTCTTTCTTTGTGATCGACCATTATTATAGAACCTCTACCGCTTACCCCTAGTACTGCGGCACCACGTTTAGCTGTCTCTTCATAGACTTCGGCCCAATAGCTAAATAGTTCAGGATGTAGCACAGGGTATTGGTACGGAAGGTATTTGGTGCGCAAGAAAAGATGTAATGATGAATGAATGAATACAGAAGATAATAATGATATTATCTATATGTACGTATGATGTGTGATAGCATGAAAGTAAAGAAAAAGGTTTTAGTGAAAGTAAAGTATGTTTTAATATAAAACTAGAACTCACTCAGCAACACTGACTTTTATGTGTTTCAAGTTGGCAGGTAAGGTTGCTGAGGATGGCACGGGGAGGCTACTCAGCTCTTTTGGGATGACATTCTTTTGTTTAAAGCTTTTGTATTGTAGTGCAAACAAACATCTTTTGTAATGAGTGTTGTATTACTTTACAAAAGCATTTATAGTATAATGGAAAGTTATTTCACAGTTTCCACTGCATCATTTTAGTAAAGATTACATAATGGTGTGTTTCAAGCGAGATGATGGCCAGCTGTAAGCGTCCCGGGAACGGGGCCTTACAAGTTGGTATCAAAGCCAAAGTTTAAGAGAAATGGGTAACTTTTCAAAATAAACCTAAACTTAAACTGAGAATGGGACGGAAAGGGATGGGATGCGAATCTGAGTAGCTGTATTCTAGAAGGTATTTTCTTAATGTTAACCGGTATTATGTGCGCATGTTATGTGGTTTATGTGTTGAGATAGATTTAGATACTGATGTAGTCAGGACAGGTAATGCTCGGGGTACGAAGAGTAAAGTAAGTGGCTAATCACAACTGGCCACTGTAATTAGGGACTTACTATACTTGACATAAACTGAACTATTCCCTTGAATGATCATGTTGGTGTTTGAATCTTTCAGTGTGTGATAGAGGATGGCCGGTGGTAGATCATCCAAAGCCTTGCGTGGTGGACTTGGTGCTATATCGCGGCCCAAAAGAGGTAGACCTAGAGTTGAGAAGGTGGTTCCTGAGGGACTCGAGACCCCTCATTCAGAGGGTGGTGATGAGAGTGCAAATTTGAGGGCCTCGATGAAACTTTTAACATAACCCTGTCACCCACCTGGAACTCAATCGGTCTACGCCTCTTATCAGCATACGACTTCTACCTATCCTTAGCTGCCTTCATGAAGGCCTTAATCTTTTCGAGCTTCTCTGTCGTAGCCTCAATCACTTCAATACTTCCTAACTCCTTTTGACCAATATCACCCCAGCAAACGGGTGTCCTACATCTCCTACCATATAGCATCTCGTAGGGTGGTATGCTAATGCTGGCATGATAACTGTTGTTGTACAAGATTTCTGCTAATGGCAGATGGTCATCCCAACTTCCTCCGAAATCGATCACGCACGCTCAAAGCATGTCCTTGAGTGTCTGGATCGTCCTCTCAGACTGACCGTCCGTCTGAGGATGATAAGTCGTGCTGATGTGTAGTCTCGTTCCCATCACGTCGTGGAATTTCTTCCAAAACTTAGATGTAAACCGGGTGTCGCGATCAGACACAATAGACACCGGCACACCATGACGAGCCACAATCTCCTTGATGAATAGATCCGCGAGTCTCTCAGAAGAATACGTCTCTCTGGTCGGTAGGAAGTGAGCACTCTTCGTCAAACGATCAACTATCACCCATATAGCATCATACCCTTTCGGGGTACGTGGTAGCTTCGTAATGAAGTCCATGGTGATATGCTCCCACTTCCACTCAGGTATATCCAACGGTTGGATTTTCCCGTACGGCTTTTGGTGTTTTGCCTTCACCTGCAAACAGGTAAGGCATTTACTCACATACTCCGTTACGTCGCGCTTCATACCCGGCCACCAGTAATCTTTCTTCATATCGTGTCTTGGTAGCACCGGGATGAATGGAGTATCGAGTCTTATGATCCTCGTCCATGATCTTTCCATGTAGATCCCCGTAACGACGAATCCACATTCGCCCATATCGGGTTCTAACACCAAGAGTGTTTTCGCCCAACTCCGCGACCAGGCCTCTCATCCTTCCAGAGTTAAGATTATCTTCTTTTAACACCTCATCTTGAAATTCCTTGACCTGCGTCATCACATCAGAGGTCATAACCATCTGATAAGCTTTCACCCGAATCGGCTCAGGTCTCTCCTTCCGACTAAGGGCATCTGCCACCACGTTCGCCTTGCCCGGATGGTAATGGATCTCACAATCGCAATCCTTTATGAGCTCCAGCCATCGCCTCTGTCTCATATTCAAATCTTTCTGCTCGAAGAAGTACTTCAAGATTTTATGGTCTGTGAAGATGGTGCACTTCGTCCCGTATAGATAGTGCCACCAAATCTTCAATGCGAAAACCACCGCAACTAGTTCTAGATCGTGCATGGGATAGTTGACTTCGTGGGTTTTAAGCTGTCGGGATGCATAGGCTATTACCCTTCCGCGTTGCATCAATACGCAACCTATCCCAGAATAAGATGCATCCGAATATACCACTAAGTCTTCACTTCCCTCGGGCAATGTCAAGACGGGAGCTTGTGTTAGTCTCGTCTTCAACTCCTCAAAGGCATCCTCCTGTTCTTGACCCCACACGAACTTCACGTCCCTGCGAGTCAACTTTGTCAAAGGTGAGGCTATCTTGGAAAAGTCTTGAATTAACCTCCTGTAGTAGCCTGCCAATCCCAAGAAGCTATGAATCTCGGATGGCGTCTTAGGAGACTTCCATTGCATCACGGCCTCAACCTTTTCCGGGTCCACCATGATTCCCTCCTCATTTACCACGTGACCCAGAAATTGCACCCGCGTAACCAAAAAGCACACTTGGAGAACTTAACATACAGTTTCTCCTTTCTCAACGTCTCCAACACTTCCAGAATGTGACCGGCATGCTCTTCTTCGCTCCTTGAATAAATCAGGATATCATCGATGAACACAATCACTGATTTATCCAACATCGGCCGGCATACTCGATTCATCAAATCCATAAAAGCAGCTGGTGCGTTGGTTAGACCAAAGGACATAACGAGAAACTCGTAGTGTCCATAACGCGTGCGAAAAGCCATTTTAGGAATATCTTGCTCCTTCAGTTTCAACTGATGGTAGCCAGATCGAAGATCTATCCTCGAGAACCAACTGGCACCTTAGAGCTGATCAAACAAGTCATCAATCCTCGGTAGTGGATACCGATTCTTCACCGTCAACTTATTCAACTCACGATAGTCAATACACATCCGCATGCTACCGTACTTCTTCTTTACAAACAAGACCGGAACACCCCAAGAAGAGATACTCGACCTGATAAAACCCTTATCAAGCAACTCTTGCAGTTGCTCCATTAACTCCTTCATCTCAATCGGAGCCAACCGATACGGCGCCTTAGCGATAGGCTGAGCACCAGGTATCAGGTCAATCTGAAATTCGATTTTACAATCCGGTGGCACACCTGATAAGTCCTCTGGAAATACATTGGGAAAGTCACACACCACCGGTACATCGGACAATTGTGGTGTTGACGTGTCCACATCTTTCACGTAGGCCAAGTAAGCGCTACATCCACGCCTCATGCACCTTCCTGCCACCGCCATCTAAATCACTTTCGGAATCTTCGTAACTCGATCACCATAAACAGTCACCGAACTCCCGTCAGGCGCTATCAAACGAATCATCTTCTTGTGACACACTATATTGCTTCATAGGTTGCTAACCAATCCATCCCTAGTACTACATAAAATCTACCTAGGGGCATCACATGTAACTTAGCAGCAAACCTATGACCTTCTAATTCTATGGCACATTCCTCTATCACATTAGTAACTCTAGTGGACTTACCAATAGCAGTGTCTACGTCAAAGGGCTCATCAATGCATTTACTACTAACAGGCAGTTTAGCACATAAAGTAGCAGAAATAAAACTCCTACTAGCACCAGAATCGAATAACACAGAAGCAAGAGTTTGATTTACTAGAAACGTACCTGACACAACATCAGGGTCCGTCCTAGCCTCCTCCCTGGTCATCGTGAACGCTCTGGTGCTCGCCCTTTGCTCCTCAGTCCCGGTCTTCTTCCCTGCTCCGGAACTCTCAGCCCTCGGCTACTTGCATTCCCTACTCATGTGGCCTACTTCACCACAGTTGAAGCACCTCTCTGCAATCTCTAGAGATGTGGCTGGGCTTCCCATACTTGAAACAGATGTTAAGCCCCAGCCTATACTCACCGGCGTGCTCCTTTCCACACTTCCCACATCTCTTCACTCCTGAGCCTGCAGCAACCACCCGACGATCATCCATTCTGGCCTTCTCTTTATTCGGGGTGAAACCACCACGTCCGAACCATTTCGGTTTCGATCATCACCACCCGTCTTCTTCCCTTCGACCACCATCACCTCCCTCTCATCGTATAACCTCCCGGCCAAGTCAACCACTAACCTAAACGTACTTGGTCGGGCGGTGATCATGTGCCTGCGAATATCCGCCGGCAAGCCCTGGATGTATCTTTTGATCTTTCATGACACGGGTGTCACCTGATCCGGCACCAGCCGTGCCATCTCGTTGAACTTGGTGGTGTATTGTTGATGTGTCATGGTCCCTGCCTCTAGCTGTAGGAACTCCCTTTCCACCTTGTCCAACTCCCGATGAGGACAGAACTCCTCGATCACCAACTTCTTCAGCTCACTCCACCTCATCCTGCCAATTGCCCTGCTACCCTTGGCTTGGATGATGTTGTCCGACTAGCATAAAGCCGAGTCCACAAACGAGTGAGTGGCGAATTTTACCGTCTGGTCCTCCCGACACTCGCTGATCTTAAGAACAGCCTCCATCTCCCTCACCCATCGGTGAGCAGCAGCAGCAGTGCCATTACCATCGAAGTTAGGGGGCTTGCATATTTGGAATGCCCCATAGTTACAGCCTCGTGCTATCTTCGGCATAGGATCCTCTTCTTCATCGGTAGGGATCACCGTCTCGGTCTCGGGTTGTTCTCTCCTTGCCAAAGACCTGTTCCTATCCTCTCCTCTCCTTCCCTCATAGCCTTGATCACCTCGGTCACTACAGATGGCAGTATTGTCTGCATGACCTGATGAACCTCCTCCACCATGGCCTCCTTCACCGAGGCTCTCAAGTTAGCACTCTCGTCACACCCTCTGGATGAGGGGTCTCAGGCTCCTCGTGGGTCACCCTCTCAACCCTGGGCCTTCCTCTTGTGGCCCGTGGTTCAGCACCACGTCCACCACGTTCTCTACCTCGTGAAGCCTTAGAAGATCTACCTCCAGCCATTCCTAATCGCTATAAGATTCAAATGCTAACACGGTCATTCAAGGTAATAGCTCAGTTTATGTCAGGTATAGTAAGTCCCTAATTAAAGTGGCCAGTTGTGATTAGCCACTTACTTTACTCTTCATACCTCAATCATTTCCTATCCTGACTGCATCAGTATCTAAATCTACTAGGGGCAAACAGATCAAATAGCATGCACATATAATACCGGTTAACGTTAAAGAAAATATCTGATGGCACGCAGCTACTCGGATTGGCATCCCTTTCTTTCCGTCCCATTTTCAGTTTAAGTTTAGGTTTCTTTTGAAAATATTTACCTATTTCACTTAAACTTTGGCTCTGATACCAACTTGTAAGGCCCCGTCCCCGGGCACCTCACAGTTGGTCATTCATCGCACATAAACATATAATTATTTAAAACATAGTAGCAGAAGTTAAACAAAACCATTTCATATATATGAATGAACTACTTTTGCAACGTAATACAATACTGTTAACTGTTACAAAATATTATAAATTGCATTACATCACAAAAATGTCATTATTATACGAATGGATGCTATCACAAAAATACCAAGTAGTTGCCCCATGCCATCCTCAGCAGCTATTACCTGGCAACTGGAAAACACATAAAAGTCAGCGTTTCTGAGTGAGTTCTAATTTTATAATTAAAATACTTTTCTTTTATTAAAACCTTTCTTTACTTTATTACGTGAGTTCTAATTTTTATTAACCCAACACAAACCAGTTTTCAACTTGATTTCTACCCGATTTGTTAATTAGAGGTGCACATTGGACTCGGGTTCAGAACCAGACCCGACGATCAGACCTAGTTTCAACCTGATTCGGACCTGATGCAACTAGCAAGGTTCAAATCGGGTTTACCCTTCCAATCGCCAACCCTGTTTCAACACGGGTGCTCCCAAACCCGACCCGGTTTAAACTCAATTTCTTTTACCGTTTTGCCCCATTGAAACCGGTTAGGACCAGACCCGTAACCTGGTCCCGATCAACCCGGTTTGGATTTTTTAATCAGACACGACCCGGTTAGAAAATTAAACTCTGTTTGTGCATCTCCTATAAACGATGAATCTATTAAGAAGTCTTGCCCAAAAGTGGACAAATGTTTGAATTTATATTGGGCTGGTTGTAAAGTAGCTCCACCTGACGTACACGTGGAAGGAAGAAGGGATCATTGTGATGGTGGATGAGACACGTGGCAGACAAACAATACGAGAAACATAGGCGGCCTTAATTTTGGTTGGTTGCTAAGCAGAAACGCAACCTTATCTCCTCTTTATCCTTTCAATGCGATGGTAAATAAACTTTAGAAGTAGAGAATCATTATATTTTTATAACAAAATTAAATTGAACTATATTTATATTGTTGAATAGAGTTGATGAAACATTTAATCTCGGTGGTTTGAATAAGCTAACAAGTTTAGATACTAATGAAAAAATAACAAATTTGGACTTTTAATTGGTAACAGTTCAGGCATTGATATTAAATTTTCAACTTAATTTAACAAAAAAGTTAACGAAAACAAATACATAAGTACTAATTTTTGCTCTAATTTAACAAAAAAGATTTACCTTAATACCAATTCATTACAAATCTGAAATATAATACTCAAACCAATACTTTTTTTGTTTAGTACTAAAAGTGTTAATTATTCAAACAATATAATCTATAAAATATATTTGTATTGATATTAAATATTAAATATAAAAAATAAACTATAGACAGGCTATCATAGAAAATAAAATTTTAATTTTTAACGAAAACATCAAATTATTTTATCTTGAGCCGTCGAATTTACCTCTTTTAAAAACTAAAACCTTTTTGGTTAAAGAGCAAAATTTTTATGTTAAATACTATAAATACTTTAGAAGAAAAAATCTCACAAAATATGAAAAAAAATAACTGTACGGTGCCATATTCACGGCCTCTTGAGAATATGATATCTACAACTTCCCCCTCCCACAGGCCACAACACACACAAACAAGATAACTTTCAAATGAGGAGGTCATTTGGGCCACACATGGGCGGCGGCAGCGGTGGTGCCGGTGGCGGAGGCGGAGGCGGAATGATCAAAACCGTACACCGAGCCATGAGGGCCGGCATCGGCGGTGGCTCCGGCGCCAGCGCCACCACAAGAACCACCGGAAACCGCCACCACCAACCCATAAACACCACCCTTTCTCTATCATCCAACACTAATACTCCGTCGTCACCATGCTCCTACCTCAACACCACCCTGTGCCGGATGCGCCGTCGCACAAGTGGACTCTTACGGCGGCTCCGGCCACCGGAGAGGAGTTCGATTGGGAGCACATCGACGGAGACGGTAGCGACGGTGATAGCGTTAATGGGTTTTATGATGAGTTTGTGTTCGGTAATGTTCCATCTGAAGAAGAAGTTCATCGTGCAGTATCTCTCTCCATGAGTAAGCATTCGGTGTCATATATTTTAATATGTTGTTCCTGATTATTATTAATTATTATGATGGTTCGGTTTTTGTTGTGATGGGCGTTAGGGTGCTTGAACCGGCTTCGTTCGGGCGATTGATGAAGAACCGGGTCACATATGGTAGTGATGATGATGATGATGATGGAGTCGAAAAGGTTTCGAGTTCAACGAGTGTTCGGAAATCGGGTTTCGGGTTAGACTGGACCGAACCGTCGATGCAGCTATGTTACTCTTCAAGTGCATTGCTGGTTCCTAGCTCCGACAGAGTGCTTGATGCTTTCCATATGTTACAAACTGAGCCTTTGGTTCAGGTATACTTGTACATATATATATTTTAATCTAGAAATAAAAATACTAGTAAACCCGATCCACAAGCCTCCTGCGGGCTGAGACTGTATATATTATATGTATAGTTGCAGCATTTAATGCAACTTTATATTTGGATGATCTGGAATCGGACTTTTGGTATTGAATAATTATGGGTTTGATAATTGAGTATTGACGGATGCTGCATTGATCATTGGATGTGGAGTAGAGTTTTATGAGATTTGGATGTTAATAACTTATTATAGCATAAAGGACTGTATAACTTTCTTGATTTAATTTTTATTTTCATTGAATGCTGCATTAATGGAAAATGTTCAACTCTAATACTTTAGCATTTCTGAACAAAGCTACAATAAATGTTATGCTTCTTGGTTTACTTTTAATTTTCATTGTGCAGAGAATGGTTATATCTTTGTCATCAGACAAGGCCGTTTGGGATGCTGTTATGAACAATGATGTGGTTCGAGAGCTTCGTGAATCAATCACCGAAGGTTCGTGTTATGTTTCATTTCAAACTACTGAGTACTTGAAGTCTTGAACTATCACATACAATTTCCATTTGTTCTTCTTCTTCTTTTTTTTTTTTTTTTGTGAATTATGCTAGTAAATCGTTTTTGGTAATACTTTCAATACAGATAAAAGCATCTCTGACGAATCAGAGGATAGTGATAATGACCCAAATACCATTACACAAGTTCTTCGTTGGATCTTCGTCAACACTAAGGACAGAGTGTTTGAAATAGTTGAAAAAATAACAAAGGTCGTGAATGAGTTGGTTCGGCCCATGAACAAAGATGAGAAGCCAAAGACAGATGCCAATGTAGGCATCAACTCGTTTGATGAGAAGCTTAGAAGCTCTTTCTTTCTCTCCATTGTGGTACTGTTGATCGTGGTTGTGAGTCGATCAAGTAAGGGTTGATCATGATCTCTGCTCATAGTAAGCCAGGCTCCCCATGATTCGATCATGATATTATTTGAACTTAGGTTGGGCACGAGATCGTAAATTTGCTGACATGACAACATTGTAACTTATGGGATTTTTTTGTGTTTAGGGGCTACATTTTTTTAAAGGATGTTTTTGGAAGTTTTGGACAAGCTTGTCATGAATAATGTGATCATGTTGCAGTGATTTTGGATGATTATCCATGTCGAGTGAAAGTCCTGTTTATGGAGAATTGAAGTGTGGGTTTTGTCACTATTAGGGGAAAGTTATCCCTATGTTAAATTTCTAGCTTACTCACGACAAAAATCTTGCCTTTGAATACATCTTCAGAATTTTTTTGACATATTTTGAAGCAATTTGCGACACAAAACTTGCGTCACCAGGTATTTTCGTTGCATATTTTCGGTGCGTAGGAAATCTCAAGTCTTAATGTTTTATAACTGAAGGCATTTATTATTTTTGTTACAAGGGAAATGAAATTTTTCTATATTAGACCATCACCAATGGGGGAAAACCTTAAAAATATCAAAAAAAAAAAATTTTCCACCTTCACATCACCTTCACATCTCTCTTCTCTCTCTTCTCCCCTCTCTCCTTCATTCTCCTCACATATTCAAAAGTTAATGTTTTTAAGAATAAATATCTTCATCTTATCTTTCATTCATATCACATTCTCCTTCCTTCATATCAACTTCTCTCTCTTGAAAAACATTAAAAAACATCTCGAGATGCTCGTATTTGTACTTTATCCACTATGCTACCTTTGCAACAAAATGTATTCGTTAATTATTTATTTTTTGTTGTCATGCGTTACATTTGAGGTTGCCTCAAGCCTGTTCATAGGGATTTTCAATTAATTCTTTGTGCCTTGCGTATGAGACAAAAGTAGTTTTCTTTTTGAATTTTTGTTACAAAACAATTGGACAAAAGTTGCTTTTATTAAAATTACATTTGTTACGGCACATTAAGCTTTTTGTAAAAACAGAAATTTTAGAAATTTCTACTAAACAACGCCAAAAAACCAATGTTCTCAGAACCGGATCGGACGTCGAACCGGACGGCACGGTTTGGTGGTCGGACAAATGTCGATTCCGGTCGGACGGATGGACCGGATTTAACTATATTTTAATCTATTTAATATATGTAAATTAAAATAAGTAATTTATATATGATTTATACATATATGTTATAGTATCTAAAAACTTAACTATATTTTGATATACAAAGTACTAATTATGGTTTAACACCCCGTTTTACCCAATAAAATCAAAAAAAAAAAAAAAAAAAAATAAAAATCCGGTCGGAACCGAACCGGTTCGCCGGTCCAACCGCCGACTCGGTTCGAACCGACCGGTTCAATGCTCCAAAAACGATTCCACCCTCGACGGACCGGACCAGCCACCGATTCGCGGTCGAAACCGGTCGGACCGGCCGGTACGATCCGGTCCTAAACAAACATTGCAAAAAACTATCGATCACCATACTTATGAAAACTGTGTTACAATCAATCACAAGGCAAAATAATCAAAATTTGTAAAGTATAAATAGAATTGTAGATTGTATATTAAAATTACAATCTAACGCATGTTCAAATAAAATATAAGAGTAGGTTGTTCGCGAGCCGAGTCGAAAAAAGTGGATCTTTGCCTCTTTGGTCATGCTTGGTTCGTATCAACCGAATCGAACCAATTGACTCGTTTACAACAAGCAAAAATCGAATGAGAATTTATCGAGTGTTAACTTTTCAAACGAGCGCGAGCGAGCACAAATGAGTAGCAAACAATTTGTACAATTAGTGTCATTTTCCGATTATATTACAATGAGAGATGTTGACAATATTAGGTTCTAAATTTTAATTACTTAAAAACAGCCATGTTTATAACATAAACATTTTCATAAATAACAATGCTTTGTGGCTAACGATGAGACGAAAAACATATTGCAGAGAGCGATTATGTGAGAGTGGGAGATGATCCACTGGTAAGAGCGGAGTTAGTTAAAAATTATCTATTACCGGCTTTTGATCTCACTGTTATGCTGAGTGTCAATTTTCTATTAAGTGATTGATTGGTATTATAAATATAATGTATACTAGTAATAAAGAACCAAGTCTACTAGAGTTCTATCTATAAACTATATATAGATATATAGATTATGTATGTATGTATGTATGTATGTATGTAAATATATAATAGTTACATTATATATACATATATATTATTACATATATATATACATATATAATAACATATATCTATACATATATATATATATTAGATATATATACATATAGTTATATACATACATATAAATATATAACATATATATACAATATACATATATATATTGTAGGTCTAGATTGTATAGGGCTAGATCAATTTTGTATAGGCTTAGTACTTGAAAATCAAGTCTTGTAATTAACATTGTAACAGTCAAATATATATATATGTGATTTGAATCTATAGGTTAAACCCATATATGTATGTGTGTTGATTTGTGCTTTGACAGGAGAAACAATATTCTTGGGATGGATTTGATAAAACTGACCAAGTGTAGGAAACATCTACGGATGAACAATTTTGTTAATCCGTAGATATGTTTCATACAAGACCAAATGACCAAGTGTAAGTTCCTACGGATGATCAAGTTCCGTGAAGTGAAGACTCCTACGGAAGGAGGATTATCTACGGAAGAACAACATTCCTACGGAAAAGCAAATCATCTACGGAAGAACAGAAGATCTGCGGAAGGCAAGACTCCTGCGGAAGACCATTACTGTGTGATTATCAATCCAAGAAGTCAAACAAGTCAACAAGATCAACAACAAATCCCGAGAGATCGGTGTTTCCTCAGCCGACTCAAACATCTATAAATATGAGTCCTAGGTTCACATCTTGAGGAACACAATCAATCAATATTACGGCGATCAAGAGTTCATTGTGCAACCCTAGCAGCCGTCATATCAACATCAAACATCATTCGATTCACAAAATCGATTGTTCATAGTTTTCATTATTCTTTGTAATCATTACATTTAGTTAATGAAATACATTTGATTATTATAGATTTGTGTTTATTGTGTTTCTGTGGTTGTGTTCATCATTGTCATTAAAACAATTAAACGTCAATTAGTGATAATTCCGCGATCATTAAATTGATTTATTTTATACTGATAATTCCTGAATTGCGATCCTTGGATTCACAGGTGGTATCAGAGCCATTGGTGCTCATTGATCTAGATCAATTGATCTATCAGTATTAAATTGTTTAATTGATTTCAAACAATTAAATCAACGACTGATTTTTTCAGCAAGCACTCTATCATTGCTTGTTGATTCAGATCTATATTCAAATCAATTGAATACTAGAACTGGGTCTTTGATAGATCTGTCAATTTTCTGTTTAAGTTTATTCATCGTGTACTTTAAACATGAGTAATTTGGAGGAGGATCTTATCAACCACCAAAGTTAGAAACAAAAGCTGATTTTAAATCCTGGAAGATCAAGTTCAGGAATCATGTGAAATACACAGATTCTGACTTGTGGGAGTCCATCACACAAGGTCCTTATATTCCACCCACTCTTGGGCCGGATTATAATGACAAAAATCAGCCAATCAGCACTAAGGACTTGCCACCTGATGATGTCAAGAAGGTCAAAGTCGATATTAAAGCATACAGCTTGCTTAGTATGGCTTACCTGAAGAAATCTTGATCAGGTGCGAGAACTATAAAACAGCAAATTCCTGTGGAAGATACTTCACACTCTCTGTGAAGGGAGTGATGAGATCAGAAGCATAAGGAAAGACACCCTTAGATCACAATATGAAACTTTTCATCATATTGAGGGTGAGTCAATCCTCAGCAACTCCATAGATTTATGCAACTTGTTACGGAGATGAACATCTTGGAGTTGAAATATACAACTGAGGAACTTAACAAGAAGATGCTCCATACTTTGCCTGAAAGTTGGAAGCAAACTGTCTCCATGTTCAAGAACACCATGATCTCAAGACAACTGGTCTAGATACATTGGTTGCCAAAGTAGAAGCACTTGAACTGGATGAACAATCAAGAAACAAGAGTGTGAGAACTCATGTCTCACCTTATCACTTCAAGGAAACAAAGAATGCTGGAAGTGCATTTATTCTAATAATGAAGATGATAACTCTTGTGCTTTGAGTGATGACGAGGAGGAAGTAAGTTTTATGCCTCCAAACCCACTAAAAAGTCATCTCAGAGTAAAAATCAAAAGGAAAAGGCTAAATCTACAGAGAAAAGAGAGCCATCATCAACAGCAAATTCAGAACCAATAACTGTGATATTGGATTCTGAAGAACAAAAAGCAGCCTTTGCAGCTTTTAGTTCTAGCTTCAAGCATATCTTGGAAGTTCCCTTACAGCAGCAAACATCTGCCACAAGATTTGGAGGAACTCCCTCCGGATGTAGTCGAAGAGATGGATCTACAATGGCAGATGGCTATGATTGCTACAGAGCCAAGCAATATCTTCGGAAGAAACAAAAATCTGGCAGCAGCTAGCAAAACATCGAAGATTGGAGTGGATAAGTCTAAAGTCAGATGTTATAAGTGCAATCTCTATGGTCACTTTTCTAGAGAATGCAACAAACAATCAACTCCACAGTATCAGCAGCAGCAGCAACAAAATCAGCAGCCAACCTCTCAAAGATCTCTGCATAGACAACCTCAGCTCACATCCCCACCAGCCACAAATACATCAGCAGGACCAAGTAACTCTAAAGAGACAGGGCTGATCATACTTCAGGATGGAACTTGTGACTGGAGTTGTATGAGAAGGAAGTGATAGAGGAGAATCAAGCACTGATGGCACATATGGAAAACAAAGTTCCTCCAATGGCCAAAGAGGTAAAAGAGAGGTTATGTTCATCAACTGTGTTGAGGAAGTTGAAAGATATAGAGTCCATGCTCAACAACTGGCTGATAAAGTAAAAGAAACTATGGTTTTAAATGAATCACACTTAAGAGAACAGAAACTATATCAAATCAAAATAAAACTCTTTACAAAAAGATTTAGAAAAATATGTTTCTGAAAACTACAGCCTAAAAGCCCAAGTTGAGCATCTGACCACTCCTTAACAAAATCCATGGCTGATCATGCATCTACTGAAGTGAAACTTCAGAAGTTTCAATTATCATCTCAGCAATATGAGAAGTTACTCAATTCTCATATTGAATCAAAGAACAGGTCAGGGTTGGGTTATAATGCAGTGGGCACCACCTATTAATAATAACTACACACCTTTACCTGAAACAATGACTAACAACTTGTCAAATCATTTTGTGCAAAGCACCAACATTGACATAAAAGATAGTCAAATAAACAACAATAAAGCTGAGATGAGTGAAACTGAATCAACTGAATCAGAGTCAATTAAACATAATGAATCAGATTTTGATAACTATGATGACCTGGATGATTCTGATGAACATGATAATGTTCAACTGAACATTGGTAAGAATGTTCAAGTTGAAACTGGTCTTCCACGAGTCCTTGAAGAATCAAAGCTGCAATATCCGCCAAAACACGGAACATGCTGAAGACATTTGTAAGAGGATTGCTGAACTTAATGAAGGATTACAAGAACTGCATCTTCCCAAGATCGACAGCTGCGGATCAAGCACAAAATCACCTTGTCATCTGATAAGGTAAGAAAATTCAAACAAGAATCCTCGGAAAGAACAGACTGAGGAATCCGTAGAACATCTGCGGAAAGCAAAACTGCCAAGTCCGTAGATCATCTGCGGAAGACAAAGACTAATGATTCCGCAGAAAAACAACGGAAGAAAGATACTCTGTGGATGAGATAAAAAGGAAAACATCAAACATGCTCACAAAAGCTAAATGTCAAACAACAGAAGCCATCCACAAATAAACATGAAGAATTACCAGCTGATGAACCAAGAAGAAATCAACTGAAGGCTCAGTAGTCAGAAAAAAGACCAAAAGAAGGTGAAGAAGAAAATTCTGAGAAATATTGCAAATGGTGTGATATGAAGAATCACAGCACTGATGAATGCTACTTCAGTAGTTACTGTTCCATTTGCAACATGAACAATCACATGACTGATGACTGTTTCTTCAACAAACATTGTGCCATATGTGACAAAAATAACCATTCCACTCAGGAATGTTATTTTAATAAGAAGAACAAGAAAAAGAGCAACAAGAAATCACAGGTACATCATCAGACTCAGAAAGTGACAAAGAGACAAAGCCTGAGAAGGAAAAACAAAATTCAAAGAAAAGATCATCTGTTGCTGACAAGACTGTGAAAAAGAAAATGCCAACACAGGCTAAGACACCTCATAAAAAGGTGGTGGATTTGTCTGATAAACAACCGGAAGCTGTGATGATTTCTTTGACAACTTTGATAAAGGAAATTCTGTGTCCCACAAAACAGAAAGATGAAGAAGAAACCTTCAAGACTACAGGATCTTCTTCAAAGTTAAGATACCAACCAAAACAAGCTAAGTTGAAGAAAGACTCGGATAAGCATGAAGACACTCAGAAACCCGAATCATCTTCAACAGAATCATCCTCACAAACATCAGATCAAAAAGAAACAACTAATACTGAAACTTCACGATTAATTCATGAAGGAGTAACTATTGTTGACACAACTGGCAAATCAAGACAATTAAGCCTTGGGGTCAATTCTAATTAGGTTTCTTTTGTGTGCAGGAACAATTATGGAGAGCTGACAACAAGTGGTATGTTGACAGTGGTTGTTCCAGACATATGACAGGCAACTGTGCACTTCTCCATGACTTCAAACATAAACATGCCTCTTATGTGGCATTTGGTGGGGATAAGAAGGGAGGTAAAATGTTGGTGAAGGAATGGTAACTAATGGTGTTTTAACATTGAAAAAGTAAATTACTGTGAAAATTTGCAGTATAATTTACTTAGTGTTTCCCAAATTTGTGATCAAAATTATTTAACACTTTGATAACACTAACTTTACATTCTTAAGCCAGGATTTACAGTTCCAGCAGACTGGATACTTCTTAAAGCATCAAGAAAAGGCAACACATACATCTGGATATGACACAACACAACACTCACAAACATGAGACTGCCTGCTGTCCAAAATTCCGAAGATGAATCTCAATTGTGGCATAGAAGGCTTGTCCATTCCAACATGAAGAACATGAATAAATTGGTGAAAAATGACTTAGTCATTGGATTACCAAGAAAAGAATTTCATTGTTCTAATCACTGTTCTTCATGTTATAAAGGAAAACAACACAGAGTGTCTCACAAATCCAAAACAATCAACACTAACACTACACCACTCAAATTGCTTCTATGGATCTCTTTGGTCCAACCAATGTGCTGAGCATTGGAAAAAGGCAATATGTTTGGTGATAGTTGATGATTTCACTAGATTTACATGGGTCTTTTCTTAAAACATAAAAGTGAAACATCTGAAACATTAATGGACTTTGTAATCAAGATTGAGAATCAACTTGATTTAAAAGTTAAATTTTTAGGAGTGACAATGGAACTGAATTTGTTAATGCTGATTGGATTCTTTTGCAGGACTAAAGGAATAGCTAGACAATTCAGTGCCCCAAGAACTCCACAACAAAATGGTGGCTGAAAGGCGAAATAGAACACTGATAGAAGCAGCCAGAACAATGCTAGCTGATTCTCAGCTGCCCATTACATTCTGGGCAGAAGCTGTGAATACAGCTGCAACGTTCAAAACAGAACTTGATAGTCAAAGACATAAAAAACACCTTACGAACTCTTATTTAAAAGAAAACCTTTTATAGGATATCTTAGAGCTTTTGGGTGTCATGTGTCTGTTTTAAATACTAAAGAACAATTGGGAAAATTTTCTGAAAAAGCCTATGATGGTTTCTTTGTTGGATATTCATCCACTTCTAAATCATATAGGGTGTACATTCCAGAACATAACATAGTTGAAGAAACTCCCAATGTTTCTTTTGATGAATCCATGTTTACTACCAATGTAAAAGGATCATCTGGTTATTTGATATAGATGCATTAACAGAATCATTTAACACTGGTTATTTGATCAATGCAGGTGCTGCGGATACATGTATCCCTTTGTGCCCCAAGTGTGAATGAAGTGCCTTTAACAGCTGATCCACCAAGAGCACGTGTGCCACCTGAACCACAGCAACGATCAAGTCAGCAGCATGAAGCTATTTCTGGAGAAGCAAACTCTTCATCCCCAGCACATGTAAATTCATCAGCAGATGTTCCCTCATCCGTAGATGTCACTACTGATGCTAGAAATGAAGAGGAGGCAGTCATCCAACCACCATTACCAGCTGACCAACATTGTTCATCCGTGGATGATGTAACTCCTACGGAAGTACAAAATACTGCTTCCGTAGAACTTCCTGCGGAAGAACAAAATACTGCTTCCGTAGAACTTCCTGCGGAAGAAGACAAAGCAGCCAATCAAACACCAGCTGATCCTAACAACCATGAGTCTTTCGATTATTTCATCGACTCAACTTCTCAGCTAACACCATCTGCTTCAATGGGCTTCTCAAACTTAGACTCCACAGTTCAAGTTGATGATGTTTCAACAAGCAGAGTACACAAATCTCATCCAACAGACAACATCATTGGGGACCTGCATGCCAGAACCACAAGGAGCAAAGGAGGTGTGGCAAACATTTGTTTGTTCACCTGCTTTTTATCTCAAACAGTCCCTGCAAACATCACAGCTGCACTGAAAGACAACAGCTGGATTGAGGCCATGCAAGAAGAGTTGCAACAATTTAGAAAACAGAAAGTATGGACTCTTGTCGATTTGCCTTCAGGTCAACATCCAATTGGCACAAGATGGCTTTTCAAGAACAAGCTGGATGACAGAGGTATCATAGTAAGAAACAAGGCCAGACTCATTGCACAGGGATACACTCAGGAAGAAGGAATAGACTATGATGAAGTCTTTGCCCCAGTTGCAAGGATTGAAGCTATACGAGTCTTCCTAGCCTATGCAGCATTCAAGAAGTTCACAGTCTATCAGATGGATGTCAAGTGTGCTTTCCTTTATGGGAAAATTGATGAAGAAGTCTATGTGGCACAACCCCCTGGTTTTGAAGACCCTGATTATCCACATAGAGTATACAAGCTTGATAAAGCTTTGTATGGTCTTCATCAAGCACCCAGAAAGTGGTATGAACACTATCATCATTCCTGCTGAAGAATGGATACAAAAGAGGAACATTGATCAGACACTCTTCCTCAAACATGAACATCAAGATCTTTTGGTTGTTCAAATATATGTTGATGACATCATATTTGGATCAACCAACAAGAAGCTGTGTCAAAGCTTTGAAGACTTAATGAAATCTGAATTTCAGATGAGCTCCATGGGAGAATTGACTTTCTTCCTTGGCTTACAAGTTCATCAGAAACCAGATGGCATTTTCATAATCAAGAGAAGTACATTCATCAAATTTTGAAGAAGTACAATCTTGCTGATTCCACTTCCTGCAAGACACCAGCATCAACAATAGACAAGATTGTGCCTGACCCTGCTGGCAAATCCGTAGATCAAAGATTGTACAGATCTATGATCGGTTCTTTAAGTATCTAACTGCCAGTAGACCTGACATAATGTTTGCTGTTTGTGTTTGTGCCAGGTATCAATCAGACCCAAAGGAGTCACATTTGAATGCTGTAAAGAGAATTTTCAGATATCTGAAAGGCAAACCTGCATTGGGACTTTGGTATCCCAAAGATGGAGATTTAGCCTCTACTCATACTCAGATAGTGACTATGGAGGGTGCAACAACAACAGAAAATCCACAACTGGTGGATGTCAATTTTTAGGACCAAGACTTGTTTCATGGCAGTGCAAGAAGCAAACAAATGTATCTGTATCCACGCTGAAGCAGAGTACATAGCTGCTTCAGCAGGTTGCTCTCAAGTACTTTGGTTGCAAAACCAATTACTTGATTATGGTTACAATTTCCTTCATACACCAATTCATATTGATAATTCAGCTGCTATGTTTATAACTGCTAACCCAGTTCAACATAGTAAAACAAAACATATAGAAATCAGATACCATTTTCTGAGAGATTGCTCTGAAAGGGTCTAATCAAGTTAGTCAAAGTAGACACAACAATCAGCTTGCTGATTTGTTTACTAAAGCATTTGATTCTGTTAGATTCAATTTTCTGATAGAATCTTTAGGGATGATTAACTTAGAATAAATCAACAAAAGCATATGATTGACTTTGTGAAGAGTAATCGTTGAGGATAACTTAAGTGTCTGTTAGAACATCTATACATGCATTATATATGGGAAATGATAGTAGACTATACTTGGCTATTAAACAAACACTCAATCTGACTTATATCATACTGATATGTGAGTAGGTTCAACTTGAGTGGAAACAAAGCTAAGAGCATGCCAAACTAAAAAATGAGGTAACTGTCTGTGAGGATTACATTTGAGAATCATGAAGGTATGTTCTCTCCTGATGTGCTCAAATCACTTACACAAGCACACTATGTAAAATACTTTATAATATTCTATCTTTGCAAAGTCATATTCCCTCTGTTTTGTGTGAACAAAGACCTGGGAATGTGATTAACAAGTGTGATCTTCATTCTCCCTCTGTTTTGTGTCAACAAAGACCTGGGTTAAAGTTCACCTCTGTTTTACGAAAGTAAAGACCTGGTGACTATGAAGATCATATTTCAGCTCTAAAAAGGAATCACTTGTGATCCATTGAACATCAAGCTCAAGAGCTATCACATCAAAGCATTCATGAGACTGAACATTGTCTCAAGATAGAACTTATAACTTAATGTACATAGTCATTAAGTGTGGAATGTAGTGATTTGTCTCTACGGAAGACATACTCTAACGATAATTGAATGTGGGACTCATGATTGCTACTGATTAACAAACTTCACAACATGATAAATTGCATGCCTAGTTGATACAACACTCATGTTTGAATTTAAGGGATTTCTATACTTGCAATCAGATATGTGTTGAATCAACTAACAACATCAGCAGAAGCCAATTTATAGTATGATCCCTCTATATATGCATGCATGTACCTGTTTCACAGATGCTTAATTGTTATTTCAACAGAATTTCTCTCATTTAGAATGTCATAAGCCTGTCATGCCTGTTCACAACTTAAATTTATGATGAATGCAACAGTTTCACATTAATCACAAATTTAGGGGGAGTAGTTCATGCATGAAAAACAAACAATAAAAGCTGATAATTGATCTGAATTATCTTGAAGGAATTGGAACTTGAGCACTAACTTGAATACAGGATACAGGAAACTTGCTTTCCTGTACTTAATTGCCATGTAAATAAAGTCAACAATGTCCAACATCAATATTTGATTCTACTATGTAGATATCATACATTTAAAGTTCTCAAAACTTTAAGTTCCGCAGAAGTTTCAGTAATACTTCTCATCCGTAGAAGTAACAGTGAAATTTCTGCATCCGCAGAAGTCACAGTAATACCGCTCATCCGTAGAAGTATTATGTGATCTCTGATTCAGCAGCAAAACAAGCAAAACAAATCAAATGCATTATTTGAACTTACATCCAATGTAAGTTCCGCAGATGTTGACATCCGCAGAAGTTAAGGTTCCGCAGATGTTGACATCCGCAGATGTCAAGGTTCCGCAGATGTTCTGCGGAAGAAATAATGCACACAACACTTGGAATAGGGAAAGGAATAAATGAAGTGGGCACAACATAGGAATAAATGAAAGTGGGCCCAACATAATGTGAGCCCAACATAATTAATAAAAGATGTTAATATGTTCGACTATAAATAAGGTTTCTGACCTGAAATTCATTTATAACTTTTACAGAGCACTTTTTCAGATTAACCTAGAAATTCGCCCATTTTCCCTCTTTTTCAAAATTTCAAAAAATCAACATTATCCAGTAACCGATTACTGATACTGCAAAGGTAAATCATGTCGTAAACATCAATACGGAACTGGTTAATCGATTATTGTCATTCAAACGATTCAACTGCGTGGTTTCTAACTTGATTTTCTTTGCAGATGGCAAATAGATTTGCTAAGGAGCATAATGTGTGCGCATACTTGAACGCTGATGATCCAGCAGCGGAAGGATGTCGAGATATCATCAGATATCTCCGACGATCCAGGCTCTTCTACGCCTTGACGGCTGAGCCTGTGATCCATCAGTCGCACATAATCGAATTTGGAATTCAGCTCGAGTGGAAGAACAAAACGATGAGGAGGTAATAGTGTCTGAAGTTCTGGGTCAGCGTCTTCGAGTGAATGAAAGCACCTTACGAAGATGTTTGGAACTCGGAGATAGAGAGATAGGACACCCGGACGTTTTCGAGAATGAATACATAGAAAAGGTATTCAATCTCATGGGGTACGATGGTGATTATGAGAAAGGAGAAATCAAGAAGGGTAGGCTGTGCAAACCGTACAGGTTCTTATGTCACACCTACCTGAAGTGCATGTCGAACAGGAAGTCGGGGTTAGACAGATTTTCTCGACACATCTCATCAGGAATTATTGGGGTGTTCGAGGGAAGAATCTACAATTATGCAAGATACATCTTCAATTGTTGTGCGAGCAAGTCAAATTACAAAAGAATGAGAAGATGTACATGTTCCCCAGATTCCTGCAATTGGTGATTAACTCAGAGCTCCCAAGCTTGAACAGGGTTGGAGAAGTGTTTGTTCAAGCTCACCTGAGCAAATCAGTGCTGAATAAACTTAGTGGAAAGTATGAGGGTCCTGACATGCCTATGTTTGCTCATGTTATTGATCCACAAGCTGATCTGCCACAAGAGTTGGCATGGGCAGATGAAGCAGAATCATCTGCTGATTCTGGTCAATCTTCTCACTCACCACACCAAACACCTCAACACCAACAACAATCACCACCCCAAACACCACCACTACAACATGATTCACCAAGCCAATCACCTCAACAACCACAATCACCATCAAGCCTAAACACCCAACCAATCTCCCCAATTCAACCACACCAATCACCTGTTCTGATATCATCATCTCATCTCATCACACTCAACCAATCTCTCCACTCCAAATCCAATCACCCATACAACCACCACCAGAATCCCCAAAACCCCAATCACCGGAAAGTGCTGAGACTGAACCACTTGAGGTGACTGAGTCTGTACACTCTGTACACTCAGGAGACACCGAAATACTATCTGAAGCCAGCACTGTTCCTTTCTCACCAACTCACACAGATGAACAACCTTCATCAGCTCATACCGAGCCAATACCTGCTGATGAACCGGGGAGATTCAAGAATCTGCTCAGGATGTCACTGCTTACAATGAAGATGACTTAAGTGACAGTGACATTCCTGTGAGCAAAAGCTTCCTGGTTGCAAAATACAACAAGTTGGTGCTTAAATCCAACAAGAGAAAACAAAGAATTGTGGAGCTGTACGGAGTTATCCAAGAAAAGGATGAAGAACTAACAAAAGAAGGATGCCAGTTTGAAAAGGCTGAGAGAAGATGCACAATGCAACAATGAATTATTGATGCATTGTTCAAAACAAAACGGGAGCTGGAGGCAACTTTGAAACAAGAGCAAATGAAAAGGCCGAGCTAATAAAGCAAAAGGATCTGGAGATAGAGAGCCTGAAAAGAAAGCTCTCTGATTTGAAAACAAAAGTAGATTCAAGTGCTGAACCAGAAAAACAATCGGGTAGAGCTACTAAGCCGCTGATATCCTACACCCGAAAAAGAAAATACTTTGGAGCCACACAAAAGAAACCAGAAGAAGAAAGCTCCCCAAAGAAATCAAAAGTTCCATCTCCTGATCCTACACCTTCAGTAGAAGTTTCTGCTGTGAAGGTATCCTCCGGAGAAGAAGAAAAGTGATAAAGAGTGGGAGGAATTAACGAGGATGGAGTCTCCCACTGCTGATAAGGGTGGAAAGGCCGATGACCTTCTAACAACTGCTGATATCTTGGAAGAGAGGCCTGACTCCAGCATGTTTATGACCCTCATCAACCATGGGTTTCCGTATGACATGGTTGAGAGGATGAATAGAACAGAAATGGCCAATGCATTGAAAGAATTTGAATTACAAGGTTCATAATCCCAAATTGTGATTATGAAGCCTTTACCACTTTTCAATCATTGGAGAAATTAAGGAAAGAATTGGGCCACTGTGACACAGCAAAACTTTCAAAGTACAATATGACTTGCTGGTTACAGGGTCACAATTACAAGCCACATGAACTTAAAGGTAGAACTACTGGTGAGCTGCGGAGGATGATGGAGCATGTAATGAAGGTGGAGCTGGAAACAGGTGTAAAATTCAGAACAACAGCTCCTCATCCTACTGATGACAAACAAAGCAAATCATCTGCTGATCCAATCACTGTGGAACCCAAGGATCAGCATAAAGCTAAAGATAAGCTCATCAGGGAACCAAGGGAAGTCATTCCAGGCAAAGTATGGCCCCTTGGTACCACTGTCAGAGAAATCACTGATCAGAAGTCCACTCTGATTCAGTTGATTGATCACCTCACAACTCCCAACTCAGCTGAAGAAAATAAAATAATGGCATGGAAATATGATCAGGAGTGGGATTGTGCAGTGATTAAAAGGACATCAGGAAGAGTTGAATACTTCCGTGATGTGTTTTCAGTACTCTGCCTTCCTGAGAATGATTTAAAGGACCTGCAAAGCCTACTTTGACAAATTATCCAATACACCCAAGGGGCAGGGACTTCTCAAGCAGAGTGGGTCAACTGAAAACAAGGTTCAAAGATGATGTGATCATAGGAGCTAAAAGAGATGATGATGCTCACAAACGAATAACTCATGGGCAGAAAAGATCCAAGTCCAATGCCTCTGACTCAGTAGATGATGAATTCTGAAGAGGGTTGGATATAACAACAGAACATCAGCAGCCATCAAACGCATTGAAGGAACTCAATACACACTCCCTATCACTGAGTGGGGATATGTAGAGAGGACAAAAGAGCTGGTGCTGATGAGAATGCAGAGAACAAACGTGCAGAAATATCAGGATCTTTGATCCTGCGGAGATCAAGTTGCTTCATCCAAGCTACACTTCTTACCTTCATGACAATTCTTCCGAAGCTGAGTGATGAAGCAGCTCAAAATGATCTGTTCCTGCTTGTACACATGATCCAAGTCATCGACAAACTTCATGCAAAAGCCTACAAACGACGAAGACATAATGCAGGCTTGCTGAAGGGAACAGAATATGAAGAAGTCTCAGAACTTCGCCTCTCCGAACAAGATGAACTTGAAGTAGTGAAGAATGACCGAGTATTAGAGACTCTCACTACAGAAGAGGATGTTCTGGGACTTGGCTACGAGACTCTGAAGAAGATCAGCAAAATGGAGATCAAATACAAGTATGATGATCAAAAGGCAGCTGTATCTTACTTCTACAACAAAATTATATCAAGAGTCAAGGAGCTAGCAGTGTTGAAAGACTGATTACAAGGAGCTAAGCCTAAGGGGGAGTATTGTTAGGTCTAGATTGTATAGGGCTATATCAATTTTGTATAGGCTTAGTACTTGAAAATCAAGTCTTGTAATTAACATTTGTAACAGTCAAAATATATATATATGTGATTTGAATCTATAGGTTAACCCCATATATGTATGTGTGTTGATTTGTGCTTTGACAGGAGAAACAATATTCTTGGGATGGATTTGATAAAACTGACCAAGTGTAGGAAACATCTACGGATGAACAATTTTGTTAATCCGTAGATATGTTTCATACAAGACCAAATGACCAAGTGTAAGTTCCTACGGATGATCAAGTTCCGTGAAGTGAAGACTCCTACGGAAGGAGGATTATCTACGGAAGAACAACATTCCTACGGAAAAGCAAATCATCTACGGAAGAACAGAAGATCTGCGGAAGGCAAGACTCCTGCGGAAGACCATTATACTTGTGTGATTATCAATTCCAAGAAGTCAAACAAGTCAACAAGATCAACAACAAATCCCGAGAGATCCGGTGTTTCCTCAGCCGACTCAAACATCTATAAATATGAGTCCTAGGTTTCACATCTTGAGGAACACAATCAATCAATATTACGGCGATCAAGAGTTCATTGTGCAACCCTAGCAGCCGTCATATCAACATCAAACATCATTCGATTCACAAAATTCGATTGTTCATAGTTATTCATTATTCTTTTGTAATCATTACATTATAGTTAATGAAATACATTTGAATTATTATAGATTTCGTGTTTATTGTGTTTCTGTGGTTGTGTTCATCATTGATCATTATAAACAATTAAACGTCAATTAGTGATAATTCCGCGATCATTAAATTGATTTATTTTATACTGATAATTCCTGAATTGCGATCCTTGGATTCACATATATATATATATATATATATATATATATATATTATATATATATATATATATATATATATATATATGTATATGTTATATATGTATATATATATAGATATATGTATGTATATATATATATATATATCTATATATATATATATATACATATATATACATATATATTATACGTATATATACGTATTTATATATATATATACGTGTATATATATACGTATTATATACGTATATATACGTATATATAGAGATATAGAGGTATATATATACACGTATATATATATACGTATATATATACGTATATACACGTACATATACGTATATATACGTATAGATACGTATATATTATACGTCTATATGTATATACATACGTAGATTATATCTATATATGCATAGATATTATTATATACATACGTATATATACGTATATATAGATATATATATATATATAGATATATAATTAAATTAAGGACTTCTAGCGGGACCGATGGGTAGGAAGGGTAGACGTAGATCTTGGGTACGAAGGGTAGACGTAGATCTGTTACGGCCCACCCGTCTTCCTATTTCTGCCCTTATACGTGATTCTACCTGCTTATTTGATGTACAGCTTTCTATGTATTTAAGTGATTTATACCTGTGGTTGTCTGACTTACTTTATGTTTGCGATTGCGACTGTTATTGGTTTTCGTTATCGAGTCGGGGGTCTCTTCGGAAGCAGTCTCTATCTCCCAAGATAGAAGAAAGACTCGCCGCCACCTACCCCTCCCAGACCCTGCTCTTGAGTGGGACTTACCGGGTATAATGTAATGTAATGATATATATATATAATAATCTATATATATATATATATATATATATTATATATAATATAATATATATTATATATATATATATATAATATAATATATATATATATATATATTATATACGTATATATAAATATATATATAGATATATAGATATATATACATATAATATACGCGTATATATATATACATACGTGTATATATATATATATATATAGAATATATATATATACGTTATATATATACGTATTTATATATATACGTATAATATAGATACATATATATACATACGTAATATATATACATACGTATATATATACATACGTATATATATATTTATCATACATATATATATACGTAATATATATATATATACCTATATATAATATATGGTATATATATATATAGATACGTATGTATATCTATATACGTATATATATATAGATACGTACGTATATATATATATACGTATATATATACGTAGATATATACTATTAAAAATATACAATATACGTATATATAACGTATATATATACATATATATCATATTATACGTATATATATACGTATGTATATATATACGTACGTATATACGTACGTATATATATACGTATATATATACGTGTATATATATATATATATATATATATATATATATATATACTGATATCCGGTAATTTTCCGTTACCAAACTCCGTTAGTTCCGTTAAGTCTTGCATACACGCGTCGTAAGCACACGCTAGTTGTCGTTGAGCGTTGGTGACTTAATAACTCTATCTGTGATAAACAATAATAATCTAATTAATAATGTTGATTATCAGTTGTGATTATATGATACATGAATTTATAGAATTTTAAATGTTTGTTTTATAAATTTTATGCGATAACATGACAACGTGTAATATAATTTCGTGTGTTGTGTGACTTATTGTAATATTTAGGATTATTATTGTTGGTTAATAATACTTATAAATTGTAGTCTAGATTATATAATAAAAGAATTAGAAAGATATTTTATAAAATATAATTAAAGGGTTACTTTGTGAATTATTCTAAACTAAAGTTACAAAAAAATGCAACCCTAAACCCCTCCCAAACCCCATTCGGCCGCAAACCTCATCTCCACACCCCCACAATTGCGAATTCAAGCTTCACACACATAAACATTCGGATTTTGGTTGATTCCAAGTGTTACAATGTGTTTTACAAGTTCAATTGTTGATTTCTACACATCTAAAGGTGGTTTTAATTGGTTGTACATAGTTTTTGATATAGATGAACCCTAATTTCAAAATTGTCGATGAAAACATGAAATTGATGATTGTTATATGTTAATATGGTGTTAGTTAGGTTGTATGAATGTTGGATGATGTTGATTATGCAAGCAATCTATGGTTTGATCATCTAGTTCACACATTGCCATAAGAGGAAACTTTTTGTTCTTGGAATTCATGATTTGATGATGCTAAGATGTTAGATGTAATGCTTAGATGGTAGTTTAATTGAATTGTGCAAGAAAATCCATGAAATTGTGATGTTGATCATGACTTACTAAAAGTAGAAACTTTTGTGTATGATGTTTGGGAATTTGGATGTTTTTAAGGTGATTAGCATGTTAGGATGAATGCTATGAACTTGATAGGTATATAATTGTAGAAATTATGGTTGAATTGGATGCTAAATCACTTTTGGATATTACTTTCCCAAAAGGGAAACTTATTTTTGATGAACCTTGGATTATGATGAGTAGGTATTGTTGATCATGTCTGGGTGTTGTTATGAGCTTGAATTGGTATATTAGTAAGAATTCAGTGTACATTGAGTGTTTGATGGATTGGGATATACTTTCCCAAAGAGGAAACTTTATTTGTACAAATTCTTACATATGAGGAATTGATCATGTTTGAGACATTAGGATCATACTAGTATGTTCATGGATGAATTTTAATGTGGTTGAGTGTGTTGATTGGGTTGTATGAATGTTTAATTGGTTAATTATCTGTTTTGGCTTGGTTTTGGGAATTCCTAGTTATGGGTTATATGAATATGTCATGCATGATTTGATCTTTGTATGATGCACTAGTTGTGTTGTAGTCACACTAAGCATGATAGTTGTTAGAGTTTTGCATGAGTTGTATGATGGTCTAATGTGACATGATGACTTAGGAATAATCTAGGTTGATAATGTGATTCGCATGGGTAAATTGCATGATACTCTTGTATGTTAAGTTATCTTATATGATTAAACAATATTTCATCTAATATGTCACCAACAAGTCAAACGGGTCAACCAGGTTAACCTAGGGTTGTTAAGTTTTCTGTGTACACGTACTTATGTACTTCTGTGTTCTAGGTAACCTTTGAACGGTTGTTTTTTCATCTATCACGAGTCTCTTTATTCATTATCATTATACACCAAGGTTCTCGCTTGGACTTGATCATGATCTGCATCTTGATTTTGATTTCCCAAGCCTCTAGGTTCAACCCCTATAGAAACCAAAGGACGTGAGGAAAGTTATGAAGTTTAGGATCAGCTGCCCCAATGGATTCACCATTACGTTTCGAGTTTAAAAGATGTGCGGCCTGATGATAACTGTGGTTTTTAGGGGATCGCAGTGGCTTTAGGAAATGAGCAAAAAGAATGGGAGTGGGTTAGATGACACATATTGTAGGAGATGGATAGAAACATGGGGTATTGGTAGAGCAAATTGAACCGCGAGTTGTCTAGTTACTATATTACTGGTCGTAATAGCTTAGATGGGTTTGGCACGACTCAACCCGTACCCGCTACCCATTGGCTGACTCTTCCGACCTATGGACCAGTAATTGTGAAAACATTCACTTATGTTATCCATCTTATTTCTTTATTTGGCAGCCACACATGGTTCCTATTGAGAACAGGCCCAGAACCATTGTTTACCTATCCAGTTGTAGCACTTGCTAATATTAACGAAGATCATTTTATTTGCATACAATTGGAAGGGGATTACCTAATGCCTAATGTGGGCTCTCATTGACCGAGATTTGCACATAGAGAAGCATGAATTTTTTTAAAAATAGTATATATTAAAAGATAAATTTGGTTATCGGTGAAGTAAAAAAAAAAAAGGATATGGGTATATCTGCTATTTGTATAGCGGATTAGGAGAAGTTTTAAAAAAATTCTGACACTACTGACAAACAGAAAAATTGAAATTTTTTTGTAAATATTATATATAATCCGCTATTTGTAATAGCGGATTAGGAGTAAAATATTAACCATAGTTAAACTACCAACCTCCGTTAACTTTTAAAAAAAAATAAAACCTAAACCGCTATTAGGAGTAGCGGATCACGCTTTAAAAAAAGTTTTTTTTCTTCTAATCCGCTATTTCTAATAGCGGATTAAGTAAAAAAAATTTTTTTTGTCCTAATCCGCTATTAGAAATAGCGGATTAGCCTTAAAAAAATTTGGGGAGCGGCGGTTTCGAACCCGGGTCATTTCTGTGATCATGCATGCACCCAGCCAGTTGAGCTGAGTGACTAACCTATTTATACTATGGTTAATATTTGTTAATATATGTAATGGACAGAAACTTAAAAAAAATTGAGGAGCCAGCGAGTATCGAACCCAGGTCACTTCTGTGATATGCGTGCACCTAGCCAGTTAAGCTGAGTGTCTAACCCAGTTATACTATGGTTTCATTTCTTAATATATAGTAATGGACAGAATTTTAAAACTAAAATTACCCTTACTTTTTTTTACTTAGTAATTATTTAGTAAAATTTTTATGTTACTTATTAAAATTTAAAACTAAATTTAACCCTCACTTTAATGTTACTTGATAAAATTTAAATTAATAAAAAATTTTAAACTAAAATTTTTTACTTAGTAATTATTTAGTATATATGTAGTATATATATATGTTACTTATATATTTTAAAACTAAATTTAACCCTCACTTTAATGTTACTTAATAAAAATTTAGAATTAATAAAAAATTTTAAAACTAAAATTTTTTTACTTAGTAATTATTTAGTATATATCTAGTATATATTATATGTTACTTATTAAATTTTAAAGAGTAAATTACCATTTGCATCCCTAACATTTACTCATTTTAACCACTTGCATCCCTGTAGTTTCAAAATTGTCATCCGCCCCCTAACGTTTCATGTTATCTTCATTTGAGTCTATATCATTTCATTTTTATCTTCATTTGAGTCCAAATGACTAACACTGTTAGTTTTTCTGTTAAAATTATCATTGAAAGACTAAACTACCCCTACTATTATATTAAATATATAAAAATACTTGTGGGCCCCATCTATCAACATTATCTTCTTCTTTTTCAAATCACCCCATCACCACCACCGATTCCTTCACCTCATTCCCACCCAAACCCCCCATCAAACCCACATTATTATTGTAATCCACACCAGGGATAGGTTCTTCGGCGAGTGCTCCGGGAGGTTTTCTCGTGCTACTGTTTCGCCGGAGATAGGCGGCGGCTACGGCAGCGCCGCCGCCGGAGAACTTCGACGGTGTCTCCGGTTTACAGTTGAAACAGAGGAAAGATACGGTGTAATTTAGGTAATTTTGTTCAGTTTTTGATTCGGTTATTTTGTGTGAGTGTACGAATACACGATTGTTCTAGTTACATCTTCAATTTCTTCAATTGAGATTTGAGGAACAAGTTTTTTCACGGTTTTTCGTGTGATTGCTGATCTGTTGTTACTGACAGCAAATGTAAAAGCTAATTGTGGCTATTGTTTGAAGTTTAGTTCAATATTTGATTCATTTATTGTGTATAAGTACTCGATTGTTCTGTTAGATTGAAGATTTTTCAATTGATTAACAGTTTCTTTGTCAGTGTTGTGTAATTGTCACAAAATTCAAAAGATATTGAAGAATGTGTTCATCTGATATGATTCTCCAAGGGTATCTAAGTATGAAAAGATTATCATTATACAGTTTTTTGATTTTTAATAAAAGGATCTGCAAGGTTTATAAATTTGAACAGATTGGAATACGATGGTGACAGAGACGGTGACGGTGGCGATGGTGATTCGGGGTTGGGGAGCCACAGGAGGCGGTGGTTGGTGAGGTTGAGGAGATCTGATTTGAGGATCAAGAGATTTGGGGCTTATTCGTTGAGTAGGTCGAGGGAGGGTGGAGTGATGATTCGACTTTGCCGGAGCGGAGGACTGGGCGGCCGCTGGTGGTGGTCGGGATCGCCATATCAACTGACTCCGAAAGCATCTGCCACCTCATCAACCACATCAAACTCATCCTTTGTCGCAAGACCGCCACGATCGTCGCTCTGCTTCTCCACCGTTCATCGTCGACTGCTACTTCCGTCGCGCCTCCGCCTACCACTCCTCCGGAAGAATAGCGAGTGGTGATGGGTGACGGTGGTGTTTATGGTGGTGGTGATGAAGAGATGAGAGTGAGTGTGTGTGTGTATGTGTTTGGGGGTAGAGAGATGGGTGGCCCTACAAAGATTTTTAAAAATATTTATTATTAAGGGGCAATTTAGTCATTTCACACAGAGTTAACTGAATAATTTAACGGAGTTAGTCATTTGGATTCAAACGAGGACAAAATTAAAACGTTAGGGGGCGAATCAAGACTTTGAAACTATAGGGATGCAAGTGGTTAAAATGGAAAAACGTCAGGGATGCAATGGTAATTTACTCAATTTTAAAAGTAAATTATGACATGCAAGTCTGCATTATCATATGTCTCCATTATGCAACATTATCACATGCAAGACTGCAAATGTCTGCAAAGTGAAATGTCTGCAAATTTTCAGTATCACATGCAAGTCTGCATTTCCATTATGACTACTTGCAGATGGAAAAACAGTATCACATGTGACATGTTTGCATTATGCAACTCCATTATGACATGATCACATGTCTGCATATTCACATGCAAGTCTGCATTTCCACCGTAAGAAGACAATATATTACATGCAAGTCTGCATTTCCATTCGTAAGAAGACAATATATATTACATGGATCACATGCAACTCCATTATTACACTATATATATTAATATATTTAATAAAAAATATATTTGAATATATTGTTTTAATGCCTATGCGGATAACGGATCAGACAGCCACCGGTGCCACAACCAACTTGCTTTGGATGTCTCGGTGGTTGTACGCGTCTTGTTGCTGGATCTTCGGGGTCATTATCATTTGGTGGACTGAAGCCTTCGGGTTGACTAAGCTGTAGGTCCAAGCTCATTTGAACTGGACTTAAATGTTGGTACCTCGGCTGTTGTACACTAAAACCAGTATAATCGTAATTCTGAAAGAGCCCCAGCTGGTCTGAGTACATCGCAGGAATCATATTAGCAGAGGGAGTGTTGTCAAATAGTGAGGATACCCAGTCGTTTTGTTCGTTGTTGGAGGGGCCCGCCCCATAGTTGGGTATTGACCCTGTTAAATTGGAGGGGCCCGCCCCATAGTTGGGTGTTGCCCCTGTAAAATGTTGGGTACCCTCCCCCTTATCATCATCATTGGGTACGAAGTTTACCTGTGTTCTTTGTCGACCACGGCGCCCCCGACCACGCGGAGCACGTTGGGGGAGTGTGTTATCCAGTCCCAGATCCGGTTCATTAGTCTGTATGTATGTAGGCTGATCATTTTGATTAACCGATCCAATCAGTTGAGAAACCATGCCTTAGACCCCTCCAAAATTTTCGTAGTATAATCAGGGCCCATGTTTCGCATCCTGATTGCTTCTTGACCAATGAAGCCTAATCCATCCACCTGCAAAACCAAAATAATTAACTATACGCATTACTTGTTTATTAAATTAATTCTACATTAGTAATTTACTTACCAAGAATCTTGCAGCTCCACCGTGATCATCAAATCCAGCATGGACAACACTCGGGACGTGCCTCGTGTCTTTTATATACAAAACAGTATGCCGATGAAACCAATCATTGTAAGTATGGGTGTCGTAGGCATGTTGGTGGGCACACCTTCCACAACATTTTCGTGTCTATGGTTCCAATTGTCGACATACGCTGCGTGATGAACAGACCAGTCTGTTTCTAACCTCCCTTTCCGTATTGTTTTACGGAGTTTGTTAAGCACTTGACGTGAAACGGGGAATGGGGCAGGGACTTTCTGAAGAAATCCAAACTGCCTCATCACCCTTTCCATCGGATGATATTCAACAATGTTCCAATAAAGTAAAAAACATTGTGACTTCCAACTGCTTATGCCTGTTTTGCATATTTCAGGGAGTCTTCGCATCACGTTCTGATAAGGCATCCAATCAAACTGTAAAAATAAAAATCTGTTAATATTTATTATTTAACATTGATTTATAAAATCATTATGTTAAAGAAAAAAATACATCGGCCTCTCGGAGATTTTGTAATGTTGTACGGTGTGCCTTTATAACGTGCGAAGGAGTATCTGTGTTGCTAATGGCATGCTCCGCCCACCTTCACGAAGACAATAACGAGTATTAGAATAATAATATATATTAAGTATTACAATAGTATGTATTTACCTTGCACCATATGGTTTTTTCCAATCTATTTGTTGACTGACAATTGTGGGTGCTAACGGGCGTATCCGGGTCCATGCCCATATTTGTAGCAGTTACATTGGGCCACCCACTGCCTTTGTATTTGGCCTGGTTGCCTTATAAAGTTCTCTATACAGAGACGCTAGGGCAGTAGCACCCCAACTGATTTGCCCACTAACAGTAATGTCAGTCAAATGACTTAATAAATGTAATGATGCGTACCCATTATTCGTATCTGCTAATACATTGTTAGTAATCATTATTAGGCAAACACAACGTGCACGCTGCATACATTTCTGAGTTGATTCATCAGTTATTGGGTATCTAACATAAACGTTAACAAGGTACTGAGTTTCAGCATATGATTTTTAAAATCAGTTGGTTTTGGATCAAAACCTAAGTAAGTTATGCACATATGCCTGCGTTCTTCCTCGTTGTACGAACCCTCGGCTCCAACTAATGCCACGCCCTCGATGGGCAACCCCCATAGAACGTTAACATCCTCCAAGGTTACAGTGGCCTCACCAAAAGGCAGGTGAAACATGTTCGTTTTGGGCCGCCACCTTTCAACCAGTGCTTCTATCAACGCCCTATCAATTTTCCTATAGGCACATCGTACAACACCGCCAAAACCAAATAAACGGATGTACTTTAAACTTTACCCGTTAGAGTAATGTGTTCGTCAGAAATCAGCTCCCAAAATGAACCGTCTCCATGCTTAAAATCAAGTGTACAGTTGTCCCCCTCTTGTGGATTGAGGAACAACTTTCTGGCCTGGTGTTCGGCTCCCAGGTACAACAGACTTTCATCCCTTGGACCCGGGTTGAGATGCATGTTCATATTCATTTTGAGATGAGTTTGAAGTTGGTGTTTGAGATGATGCTTGAGATGGGTTTGAGATGATGCTTGAGATGCATGTTTGTTCATATTTATAATACAAATAAATATACTTTTACTTTAATAAAAATAAATTATAATAAAAATAAATATACTTTTACTTAAATTATAATAAAAATAAATATACTTTTACTTTAATAAAAATAAATTATAATAAAAATAAATATACTTTGCTTAAATTATAATAAAAATAAATATACTTTTACTTTAATTAAAATAAATTATAATAAAAATAAATATACCCTTAAAGTCTATAAATACCCTTCAAAGAACCCTTCAAACAACATAATCTCATTATCAACTACAAAAAATGGCAAATAATTAAGACGGTTTTTACTGTTCTCAACCTCCACCTAAGACGGCAAGAGTTACAGATTTGGTATGGAGACTTTTAAAGAGGCAATCCTTGTCAAAAACTCCGGCATCGTCTTCAGAGAATCCCCATCAAAATGAAGGTCAAAATGAAGCACAAAATGAAACACCCAAAAAAATCTTTGCTGTTTCTATCGACGAGTCCATAAACTGGTCCAAAGATGTCGTAGATTTTTATACTAATGGAGATGCACCATTTTGCTATACTAGTTTCATTAGCAAAAAACTAGACAAAGATTTTTGGGGTTCCCTATTAGGTTGTCATTCAAATCGTTCACTTACGGACACGGTAAGATGTATTACCTTTATATTCATGGTACCATATAGTAAATGAATAATGTATTACCTTTTAAATTCTTACTGTGCAGCACCTTGAAGCATGGACTGTAAGACTTATGCATAAAAGACAGTCAAAGCTCTTAAAAAACCCAAGTGCAAATGTATGTTGGACAGTCTTACCACCTTGTTTTTATGATGAAATAAGAAATGAAAACCCTCAAACCGCCATTGATATGGCGGGAAGAAAATCACCATATCCCCTAATTTGGGAGGTTGACACTGTTTACCTTCCTTTATGGATCGGGAAAACTGACTGGCTACTAATCAGCATTGATATGCGGAGCATGGTATTAACTCAATACTGGACTGATTACCGATGGAGAAATGAGAAAAAAGGTATAACATCATACTATAAGGAGGTGGTTCCCCTGTACTTTGGATGGTTTCTTGACCGTATTCAATACTGGTCTAAGTCAAAACACCGCACTAAGTGTGATATTACAGTTGGTTTAGTTGAGTTGAACTTGCCACGATGCAATGGTAACATTGCCAATTCAGGGTTCTTGTTTGTATGATGTTGGAGAAACTGGTTACAAACAAACCATTGCCGATAGAAGATGATGTCGAGGTGGCTTGTGTGAATTACCGACGCTACATGGCCGACCAGCTGTATTACTGGCGTTGTATTCCGGGCCGCTAATTACAGGGTTTTATTTCAAGTCTATCTGTGTCACAACTCATCCGGTGGCGGAATCGCCGGACGTGACGTGTAGGATTGTTCAAAGACAACATGGCACTATATTATAATATAAATTAAGTCGATTTCTTTAAACTAAGAATACAAGTACAAATTGTTCAAATTCAAGATACAACAAAAATGCAAATTTCGACAACTAAATTTATAGTTTGTATCTAAGGTAGTAAATCCCTACATCCATTTTCCGTGATAGCATCAAACGTCTCCTGAAAACATGTAAAATAATATTTTGATCACAAATAATGTTGGTGAGTTCATACGATTTTCATATATATAATAATCAAGTTTAAAGGCAACAATCCGCATGCATAGACGCACTTAACTAATGTTCATACAAATTGTAATGGTTTAGTTCAAACCTAATGTTGACATAGCATACCTAGCATCAAGAGAATACTAGTCGAATGAATAGCTTAACAAGATCGGGAGCTCAATAAAGGTAACAAAAAGCCGATGGGTGTCAATCTATAGCGCTATACTTGTTAAGTGCGGTTCGCGAGATTAATGAACTAATGTATAACAATTGTATTTAAGCATGTAATCAAGTTATTGTCATAATAGCATGTTAATGAATTGTATTTGAATAAAGTGTGATTTTGTTGTGTAAGTGTGTTGTATATGTACATGTTTTCAAGTCCCAAAAGTGTAAAAGTGTAAAAGGGACAAGTATGAAAACTCACGGTTTTGGCGTGGTAACAAGAAGGATGAACGGGGAAGACGGAGGGTCGGAAATGCAGGTTAACCTAAAAACCGTAACATAGGCATAAGATCGGTGGAGTACAATATTAAATATTATAGTATGTGTATATATATATATATATATATATATATATAGTATATATAATAGTCAGAAAGACATAGAGGTCATGCATCGCCGATGGCGGACCAAAGCACAAAACCACTAACTAGGTTAGTGATTCGGATGGTCAAGTTAGTTGGTTAGTTAGTTTAAGTGCAAGGTAGGGTAATCCACTAACCTTGTTAATCCACACTTGAATCTCCTTGAAGGTTTTACCAAGGTAGAAACCTTAGAGATTTTATCTCAAGTGGGAGAGGAGAAAGAAAAATGAGATCACAAGGTTGGGTAGTCCCCAAACCTTGAATAATCAACTTGGACCTCAAAATGGTGACTTACCAAGGTAAGATCCTAGAGGTTGTCCCAAGTGATTAAAGTAAAAGAAAGTAAAGAAAGAAAGTGTTCTTGGATGTTGTTTTTTGCAACTTACCAACTACCAAAACACAAACCAAAAGGCAAGGTTGGTTCTTACACTTTGGATGATTGTACAAAGTTTAAAAGATGGAAAACAAGAAGAAGAAAAGAAAGGAATGTTAGTTGTTAGTTTCTAACTTCACTTGGACCTCATTTGAAGAATTTACCAAGGTAGAAACTTAGAGGTTAGTATCCAAATGAAGTAGAAGATGAAAGAAAAGAAAGAAGAACAAAAACTTGGAGGAAAAACTTGAAAGATCTAAAAAGTACCTTGGGAGTTTTCTACCCCAAATTTGGAGAAAAATAGAGTTGCAAGAGAGTTTTGAGAGTGATTTGAGAGTGTAAAGAGAAAAGGGATGAAATGAGTGTTGTATTATAGTTGGGGATTAGGGTTGGGGTATTAAATGAAATTAGTTGGGTGTTAGTGGTTGAAAGGGTGTAAATTTTCGGATTTAATAAAATAACAAAAAAAAAATTTTTTTTAGAAGAAGAAGAAATAAAAATAAATAACTTTCTAAAAAAACTAAATCTATATGGTAGTGTAAACGAGTCATACGTTTATTTAAAATATATATTGTAACATGTAATTAAATAAATACCATATTTTTCATTGATCATTAGTCTCTAGTTACAACGGATCGAAATCGAAAGTAGAAGGGTACAAGTGTAAATATACAAGAATGGAAAAGTACGGATATTACAGTCTCTCCTACTTTAGAAAATTTCGTCCCGAAATTTCTTCATTCTGGAAAAAGGTGTGAGTACTTAGCCTTCATTTGGTCTTCTCGTTCCCAAGTGAATTCGGCACCGCGTTTCCCTTCCCAGCGCACCTTGACGATTGGAATACGGCTGCGCTTGAGTTGCTTGACTTCACGATCCATTATCTCAACAGGTTTCTCGACAAAGTGCATTGTTGGTCGATCTGAATGTCTTCAAGAGGAACTTGGAGATCTTCATTTGATACGCACTTTCTCAAGTTAGAGACGTGGAAGGTGGGGTGGATGTTGCTAAGCTCTGTAGGAGTTCAAGTTTATATGCAACAGAACCGACTTTCTCGAGAATCTTGAAAGGACCGACCTAACGTGGGGATAGTTTTCCTCGCTTACCGAAGCGAAAGACTCCTTTCCAAGGTGAAACCTTAAGGAAAACGAAATCTCCAACTTCGAAAGTAACCGTGTTGCGCTTTCGTCGGGTGTAACTCTTTTGTCGACTTTGAGCGTTTTAAAGGTTGTCGTGAATCTTGAGGATCTTGTCCGTGGTCTCTTGGATTATCTCGGGTCCGGTAATCTGGGTTTCGCCGATCTCGGTCCAACAAACGGGCGACCAACATTTTCGACCATAAAGTGCCTCAAATGGAGCCATGCCGATGCTAGTATGGTAACTGCTATTGTAAGAGAACTCGATCAAAGGTAAATGTGCGTCCCAATTACCACCGAAAATCTATGACACACGATCGAAGCATGTCCTTGAGGGTTTGGATAGTACGCTCGGTCTGACCATCCGTTTGAGGGTGGTAAGCCGTACTAAGATTGAGTTGGTACCCATGGCTTTGTTGAAAGAATCCCAAAAACGGGAGGTGAACCGACTGTCACGATCAGATATGATGTCCAAGGGAACACCATGATGACTAACGATTTCCGCGATGTATTTGTCGACTAACTTGCCACGGGTCAGTCTCGCGGATGGGGATGAAATGAGCAGACTTGGTGAGACGATCGATGACAACCCAAATGGAATCATGACGGGAGGATGTCAACGGGAGTTTGGTAATGAAGTCCATAACTATGCTCTCCCATTTCCACATCGGGATCTCTGATTGCACAAGCAAACCAGAAGGACGTTGGTGTTCGGCTTTCACTCTAGCGCAAGTATTACATTTCGACACGTAGAGCGTAATGTCTTTCTTCATACCGGGACACCAATAGATGGGACGCAGATCCTTGTACATTTTGTCTGCACCAGGGTGGACCGAAAAACGAGATTTGTGAGCTTCAAGCATGATGGACGAACGAAGGTTGAGACGATCAGGAACCCAAACACGGTTCACGTAGTAAAGTAAACCGTTGGCTTGGTTTCGAGTTGGAATTCGGCGCCGCAAGACATTTCGTTGTACATGTCGCCTTCGGTGACCGAAAGATGTTAGGCTTCACAAATGAGAACATAGATGTCAGATTGCATACGGGCACAAAGGAATTTCACATGGTGCTTTCGACTGAGGGCGTCGGCAACGACGTTCGCTTTACTGGGATGGTAGCGAATTTCGCATTCGTAGTCCTTAATTGTCTCGATCCCTCGACTTGGCGCATGTTAAGATCCTTTTGGTTATGAAGATGTTGGAGGCTTTTGTGATCGGTGAAGATCACGCATTTGGTACCGTAAAGGTAGTGTCTCCAAAGCTTGAGAGCAAAAACGACGGCGATGAGCGCGAGATCATGAGTCGTGTAATTCTTCTCATGGATCTTGAGTTGTCGAGATGCGTAAGCGATGACCTTGCCTCGTTGCATAAGAACACAACCGAGACCAAGATTAGAAGCGTCGCAATACACCCACGAAGTCATCGTTTCCGTCGGGAAGAGTAAGAATCGGAGCATCGCAAAGCTTATCCTTAAGTGTTTGGAAAGCTTCCTCTTGTTTAGGACCCCATTCGTAGGGTTTCCCGTTTTGAGTTAATGCGGTGAGAGGAACGGCGATCTTAGAGAAGTTGGCAAGAAACGACGGTAGTAGCCCGCAAGACCGAGAAATGAGCGGACTTCGTGGCAGATTTCGGAGCGATCCTGGTTTTGACTGCTTCGATTTTGGCTGGATCCACATGGATGCCCTTGTCGCTAATAATATGCCCCAAGAATTGAACTTCCTTAAGCCAAAATTCGCACTTGGAGAATTGGGTAAAGTTGTACTTTCCTTAGTAGCTCCAAAATTAGGCGAAGGTGCTCCTTGTGGGCGGATTGGGATTTGGAGTAGATGAGAATGTCATCAATAAAGACGATTACACATTTGTCCAAATACGGTTTGCACACTCGGTTCATGAGATCCATGAAACCGCGGGTGCATTGGTTAGCCCGAAAGCATTACCATGATTCGTAGTGTCCGTATCGGGTTCGAAATGCGGTCTTGGGGATGTCGTCTTCATGAACACGAAGTTGATGATATCCCGAATGAAGATCGATTTAGGAAAAACAAGTCGCACCTTGGAGTTGGTCAAAAAGATCGTCGATACGAGGCAAAGGATACCGATTCTTGATGGTGAGTTTGTTAAATCACGATAATCGATGCACATGCGGAACGATCCGTCTTTCTTCTTAACGAATAAAACGGGAGCGCCCCATGGGGATGAACTCGGACGAATGAAACCCTTGTCGGTTAACTCTTGGAGTTGACCGCAAGTTCTTGCATCTCGGAGGGTGCAAGGCGGTAAGGAGCTTTGGCAATCGGAGTCGTACCGGGAGGAGATCGATCCGGAACTCGACCTCACGGAGTGGGGAAGACCGGGTAGGTCCTCGGAAAAACTTTTGGAAAGTCATAAATACAGGAATGTCTTTTACACTTTGCCTTTTTCTTTCTTTTCTACCACGTGGGCCAAAAAGGCCACGTAGTTCTTTCGTAAATATTTTTCGGCTTTAGTGCAAGACATGAGCTTGAGTCCACCGGATGGCCTTCGCCATGGATTTGCAAAACTTCACCGGATTGAAGAGGAATACGAATGAATTTCTCGAAGCAAACGACTTCGGCGTGGTTCTTGGGAAGCCAATCCATGCCTACTATGACATCAAAACTTCCCAATTGCATGGGTATGAGATCGATCGAGATGGGATTGACCATTAAGGTCAAGAGTACAATCGAGGATAATTGAGTCACAAAAGGTGGATTACCGTCCGCGTTCGACCGTGAAGGAGTTCTCTAACTTAGATCGGGTCTTAGCTAACATAGATTCAAATTCTAGCGATACGAAACTCTTGTTCGCACCGGTATCAAATAAAACAGAAGCATATCGACCATTGATAGGAAAAAACCGTTCACCACGTCGTTATCGACTTGTGCTTGCGCTGCATTGATGTTGTAAGCACGGCCCCTCGGGTTTGCGGGTTGGTTGGGTTGGGAGGTTGGTTTCGGTTGTTGTTGTAGGGTTGTGTTGGTGTTGTTGGGGTTGTGTTCTTATGGGGG
The DNA here is from genome assembly GCA_024085815.1 of Flaveria linearis. Classification (NCBI taxonomy): domain Eukaryota; kingdom Viridiplantae; phylum Streptophyta; class Magnoliopsida; order Asterales; family Asteraceae; genus Flaveria; species Flaveria linearis. Next base: position 35,683,274 of record CM044015.1, read on the forward strand.
TGTTGGGGTTGGTTTTGGTTTTGTGGGCATTGCGGGCTTAAGTGGTTAGGATCACCACAACGGTAGCAAGCACGACCATTGGTGATGGCGGTGGGTTTCGGTTTTGGGGGAACTGGGGTTTTGGGGTTGAGGTGGGTTACGGCACATGTGGTTAAGTGGCCGAACTTCCGCACAAGTTGCACTTTCGGCACAGGAGGTTGGCGGGGGTGGTGATATTGGCATGTGTTGCATAACGGATATGTTCCATTATACGTTTCTTTTGGGGTGTCGGGTCTTGGGCCACGGGTACTTGGTTGAGGGGAGTGACTATGCATAGTTTCGGGCTTGGGACTTGCGTTTCTTGTTGTTGTGGTGTTGGGGGTTTTGGTGGCTTTGGGCTCGGTGGCCTTGGTTCAGTGGGCTCAACGGTGCTGGGGCGGCCTGCTTCTTGGCGCCTTTGATGGTCAAAGTACCATCTTGGACGTGGCGGTCGGAGTATTTGGCGGCAAGCGCATAGCCTTTGCAAGGGTTTTGGGCTCGGCAGAGTCGACCGTATCCCTAATAAGGGAGGAAGACCCCGGATGTACTTCTCCACGGATCTTACCACCGTGTCGACCTGACGGGGCACAAGCACGGACAGTTGCACGGTAGCAAGCACGACCATTGGTGATGGCCGGTGGGTTTCGGTTTTGTGGGGGAACTTGGTGGTTTTGGGGTTGAGGTGGGTTACGGCACATGTTGGTTAAGTGCCGACCTTCCGCAAGTTGCACTTTCGGCACGGGAGGTTGGCGGGGTGGTGATATTGGCATGTGTTGCATAATGGATATGTTCCATTATACGGTTTCTTTTGGGGTGTCGGGTCTTGGGCCACTGGTACTTGGTTGAGGGGAGTGACTAATGCATAGTTTCGGGCTTGGACTTGCGTTTCTTGTTGTTGTTGGTTTGGGTTTTGGTGGCTTTGGGCTCGGTGGCCTTGGGTTCAGTGGGCTCAACGGTTGCTTGGGCGGCCTGCTTCTTGGCGCCTTTGATGGTCAAAGTACCATCTTGGACGTGGCGGTCGGAGTATTTGGCGGCAAGGCGCATAGCCTTTGCAAGGGTTTTGGGCTCGGCAGAGTCGACCGTATCCCTAATAAGGGATGGAAGACCCCGGATGTACTTCTCCACGGATCTTACCACCGTGTCGACCTGACGGGGCACAAGCACGGACAGTTGCGTGAATCGGGTGTTGTAAGTGGCATTGTCCCCACCATCTTGCTTAAGGACGTAGAATTCGTCCTCGAGCTTTTGCATTTCATGGGGAGGACAAAGCTCGTTGCACATGAGGGTTTTGAGGTCTTCCCACACATAGTCATGGCTCCCTCATCGAGCTTCTTCTCCCCATTCCACCAGGTGAGAGCTTTGTCTTGAAGAAGCTGGTGGCATAGCGAGTCCGGAGGTGATCTGGGGTCTCGCTCATGGAGAAGGTGTTTTCCATGCTCTCAAACCACTCGAGAAGCTTGGTAGCACCATCTAACCAGTAAAAGATTCGGGGTTGCAAGAAGTGAAGAGCTTGTAGTAGTGAGGAGTGGGTTTGGGAGTCTCGGTCTTGGAATCGACCGAAGCGTTGGGGTAGAGTTGGCTTGAAGGTGTTGGATAATGCTTGGGATGACTTAAGCCAGTTGCTCGCCATGAGCGCGGCTAGTTTCGAGTTCCTCTTGGAGCTTTTCCTTGAGGATGAGCTGGATGCACGTTTGTCGGAAGACATCTACAAGGAATGGGGATTGTGAGACTTAGATCAATGGTTTTGCATAAAATAGTTTGTCATGTTTGTAAGTAGATTTCACATTTTGCACAAATTGTCACATAAGTTTAAGTAATTGCATGTATATCATGTGGTCAAGTATTGAGGTATGCATAATGGTAAATAAACAATTAGGATGAAGAGCATAAATTTAGTTGGTTCACGAGTTTATTAACGTTTGGAAGTTAGTATGGCGAGTAGCGTGAAACGAGTGTCCTTGCGATCGAACCGAGTTAGTATAATAATACTAGCGAAAATAGTTTATATATAAAGAGAGGCTAGTTTGTAAAATTTGGAGTGTCCCGTTAGCTCGGCTCTTGAACTAACGAAAACGTCGACTAGCCAAGTAGTCAAACTTTCTATTAGTTCGGGAAACACGTTTTGGCCTAATAGATAAAATACTCTTGCCGAGAATTCGGTTAACGGTATTTTACCCTTCCGGTTACTACGCGTCCCTTGTCAATAGCAAAGCCGAGACTTTGGTGAGATTGAAAATTTTAAGAGTGGAACTAATCACCAATTGTGGATTTCACTCCTAGTTTGATGGTGTCGTTCCGTTTTGGATAGGGTTGGTGCCTTAACCGTTTGAGATAAGGAAATCACTCCTAACTTAACGGTAAGGTTTCCCAGAGTGTTTGTGAGTGGAATTTACTATCAAGGTGAGGTTTTCACACCTAGTTTGTGAGTGGATTTACTATAGTATGTATATATATATCTAAATAATAGTCATAAAGACATAGAGGTCATGCATCACCGATGGCGGACCAAAGCACAAAACCACTAACTAGGTTAGTGATTCGGATGGTCAAGTTAGTTGGTTAGTTAGTTTAAGTGCAGGTAGGGTAATCCACTAACCTTGTTAATCCACCTTGAATCTCCTTGAAGGTTTTACCAAGGTAGAAACCTTAGAGATTTTATCTCAAGTGGGAGAGGAGAAAGAAAAATGAGATCACAAGGTTGGGTAGTCCCCAAACCTTGAATAATCACTTGGACCTCAAAATGGTGACTTACCAAGGTAAGATCCTAGAGGTTGTCCAAGTGATAAAGTAAAAGAAAGTAAAGAAAGAAAGTGTTCTTGGATGTTGTTTTTACAACTTACCACTACCAAAACACAAACCAAAAGGCAAGGTTGGTTCTTACACTTTGGATGATTGTACAAAGTTTAAAGATGGAAACAAGAAGAAGAAAAGAAAGGAATGTTAGTTGTTAGTTTCTAACTTCACTTGGACCTCATTTGAAGAATCTACCAAGGTAGAAACTTAGAGGTTAGTATCCAAATGAAGTAGAAGATGAAAGAAAAGAAAAGAAGAACAAAACTTGGAGAAAAACTTGAAAGATCTAAAAGTACCTTAGGAGTTTTCTACCCCAAATTTGGAGAAAAATAGAGTTGCAAGAGAGTTTTGAGAGTGATTTGAGAGTGTAAAGAGAAAAGGGATGAAATGAGTGTTGTATTTATAGTTGGGGATTAGGGTTGGGTATTAAATGAAATTAGTTGGGTGTTAGTGGTTGAAAGGGTGTAAATTTTCGGATTTATAAAATAATAAAAAAAAATTTTTTTAGAAGAAGAAGAAAAAAAAATAATAAACTTTCTAAAAAAAACTAAATCTATATGGTAGTGTAAACGAGTCATACGTTTATTTAAAATATATATTGTAACATGTATTAAATAAATACCATATTTTTCATTGATCATTAGTGTCTAGTTACAACGGATCGAAATCGAAAGTAGAAGGGTACAAGTGTAAATATACAAGAATGGAAAAGTACGGATATTACAATGTGTATTTTATTTCAGGTCTATCTGTAATTTTATTTCAGTTTATCTGTAATTTTATTTCAAGTGTATCTGTAATTTTATTTCAAGTCTCACTATAATTTTATCGCCGGCAAAGCTTCAATTATCACTGCCACAAGATTGAATTATCACTGCCAATAGATTGAATTATTACCCTCTGAATTATCACTTTGAGAGTGATTTGAGAGTGTAAAGAGAAAAGGGATGAAATGAGTGTTGTATTTATAGTTGGGGATTAGGTTGGGGTATTAAATGAAATTAGTTGGGTGTTTAGTGGTTGAAAGGGTGTAAATTTTCGGATTTAAATAAAATAGTAAAAAAAATTTCTTAGAAGAAGAAGAAAAAAAAATTAAACTTTCTAAAAAAAACTAAATCTATATGGTAGTGTAAACGAGTCCTACGTTTATTTAAAATATATATTGTAACATGTATTTAATAAATACCAATTTTTCATTGATCATTAGTCTCTAGTTACAACGGATCGAAATCGAAAGTAGAAGGGTACAAGTGTAAATATACAAGAATGGAAAAGTACGGATATTACAATGTGTAATTTTATTTCAGGTCTATCGTAATTTTATTTCAGTTTATCTTAATTTATTCAAGTGTATCGTAATTTTATTTCAAGTCTCACTATAATTTTATCGCCGCAAAAGCTTCATTATCACTGCCACAAGATTGAATTATCACTGCCAAAGATTGAATTATTACCCTCTGAATTATCACTGGCAAAAGCTTGAATTATCACTGCCAAAAGATTGAATTATCACTATCAAAAGATTGAATTATTACCCTCTGAATTATCACTGGCAAAAGCTTGAATTATCACTGTCAAAAGATTGAATTATCACTGCCAAAAGATTGAATTATACCCTCTGAATTATCACTGGCAAAAGCTTGAGTTATCACTGGCAAAAGCTTGAATTATCACTGCCAAAAGATTGAATTATTACAATCTGACAGAGATATTACACTCCATCCCCATACTTTCACAATGCTTGAATTATCACTGCCAACTCTATCTATAAATTCATGCTAATGTTTTCATCTTTCTTATTCTGACAGAGTTATTCCCTGCTTCTTCATTCCACCATTCACTTTCACAATGTTTTCATCTTTCTCATTCACTCCCTTTGTGGTATAATTATTTTATGGGGGTGAAGTGTCATACACGCAAAGGGTAGTAATGGGTGCTTCGGGAACTCATACCACTGCATTTTTAGTTACTAGTCCACTCGGTTATTCTGAGTTGGTGGACAACATATGTATATGTGTTCAACTTGATCGTCAGTCTTGTTGTCTACAGTTAACACTCTACTATGAATACAATGGAGGTTCATTTACCTCACATATTAACCAAGAAAATGATATGTATATAATATACCAACTAGCTTCCATTGTTCTGGGTTACCCCAGTAGAATTCATGTGAAGTGGACGATGCTAGTTCCTAACCAGCATCAACATGAATTTGGTACCACTTCCTCAGCCGCTGTAGAAAACGACAAAGGTTATTCTACTTCCTTTTTATTTCTTTATATCCTTAATGTTATGTCGTAAATGCTAATACATTTTTTTTGTAAGACTCTCCTACTGAAGAAATTGAAGACACGGAAGAGAGTGAACCATCTGTTTCAGAATATGATACACAAGAGACCAGCCAATCCAAGAGGACCAGCCAATCCCTCCTTTGCCTCAACATCAAAGTAAGGGGCTTACCCATTTCCCAGAACTTAATGTTGATGGGAGGGAAATAGATGAAGACTATATTCCTATGGATAATTTCGGGGAAGATGAAATGGAGTTTTGGGAAGAAAAAGATCCCGAAATACATTTAAATATGTATTTCACTTCAAAAGACAAGTTGATTACGCAGTCAGAATGTGGAATATCAACCATAAAGAGAGATATTCATGGCAGATACCAGACCAAAGGTCTTGACGGCCAAATGTAAAGTATCAAAGAAACAGACAACAACCAGCACGAAGACTCTCAACCATGTCTTTGGACATGCACCGCCAGAAAATTAAAAAATTCTCATTGTTTCAAAATGACTGTATGGACACCGGCTCACTCATGTTTCACCACTGTTTCTCGCAACAACACCGGTCCTTAAGATCAAAAGTTGTAGCATCCCACATCCAAGAACAAGTTCTTGCAAATGCAGCGTTGCCAGCGAAACAAATTCAGTCTCTCATCAAAGAGAAACTGAACATTGATATCACTTACGGCAAGGCTTGGGCTGCCAGGAAAAAGGCCATCGAAAACATATACGGTACCTGGGATCAAAACTTCCATTATTTACCTCACTACATAATGGCACTACAACAAGCTAACCCCGGTACCGTTGTCCAGTGGTTACATCATCCCCATAGTCCAAGTGACTGCTCAGTATTCAAGTTTGTGTTCTGGGCTTTCCGTCCAAGTATAGAAGCCTTTCATTTTTGCATTCCTGTAATCTCTATAGATGCCACCCCTACGGGGCACCTACAAGGGAAAACTATTGATGGCAGTTTCAAAAATGCCAACAAAATGATCTTGCCGATTGCATACGCATTGGTGGATGAAGAAACAAACGAGAGCTGGATGTGGTTTCTTCAAAAATTTTGCTGAGAACGTTGCCGATCCCACCAGTCGAACTTTGTGTGTAATTTCTGACAGGCATGCCGGTATAAAACACGCTATTGATAATTTAGAATCCTGGAAGGAACCCCACGCCCACCATCGATTTTCTCTAAGACATATTAGAAGCAATTTCATGACGAAGTTCAAGAGCGTCAGCTTGAAAAGGATGTGTTGGGACATTGGAAGCACAACACAAGAAAGAAAGTTCGAACGGCTGATGCTTGAGCTTAAGGCGACAAATAAACAAGCGTGGCAGTACCTATCCGTAATTGATAAAACAAAATGGACAGTCTTGTATGACCGTGGGAATCGCCGATGGGGTATCCTCACCACGAACATATCGGAAAGCATGAACAATGTGTTACGTGGTGCCAGGATGCTCCCAATTAAGGTGTTAATTGAATATACCTTTAAGAGAGAAGTTGAACAATACGCTTATCACTACACAACCGCGTATAATTGTTCGACTGACTTTCCTCCCCGCTTGTGGACAGAATTCCATAAGTGTGAATTAAGGGCTTCCCAACACAGGGTATACCCTTACTCAGTACGTGATCAAAGGTTCATGGTGGAGACACCCCTACAAGCATTGGACGAATCTGGCAATAGTCCGTATATGGTAGAATTCAAGAAAAAAACCTGCACTTGTGGTAAGTGGCAGATCTACCGGTTCCCCTGTAGTCATGCAATTGCAGTTTGTGGCTATCTACGTGAAAGTCCACAACAAACTGCGGATCGAAGGTTTCTTACGGGAGTGTACCGTGCACAATACAACAACGGGTATTTTCCGGTTCCTCATAAAGAAGACTGGTTGCACGCGGGTTGGGAAATTCATGGGTACGCATCTAAGATAACTATAGTAAGAGGAAGGCGGCGTGCGAGAAGGATGCATAACGAGATGGACGCCAGCTACGCTGAGGAAAGGACGAGTCGTAAGTGTTCCGGCTGTAAAAGAACGGGTCACAGGGTCAACAAATGTCCATACCGACAAAATAATTAATTGTATTTTATTATCATGTGCCTGAGTATATGTTTGTTGTAATTCTAATGTTTTATTAATTTATAATGTCAATCACTGTTTCTTTTTTTAGTAGACTTAGTGGTATTTACATATTAATTATTGTTTTAAATTTTAATAAGTAACATAAATATATACTAAATATATACTAAATAATTACTAAGGTAATATTAAATTTTTTATTAATTTTAAATTTTATTAAGTAAAAAATTAAATTTTTTTTTATTAATTTTAAATTTTACTAAGTAAAAAATTTTATGGTAGGATTAAAAAGTAAACATTAAATTTTAAATTAAAAAAACGTAAACATTAAAGTGAGAGTTAAATTTAGTTTTAATTTTTTTTAATTTTAAATTTTACTAATTAAAAAATTTTATAGTAACATTACACTAAGTAAACACTATAAAATTTTCATATTTAATTCTGTCCATTACATATATTAACAAATGAAACCATAGTATAAACAGGTTAGTCACTCAGCTCAACTGGCTGGGTGCATGCATGATCACAGAAACGACCCGGTTCGAAACCGCCGCTCCCCAAATTTTTTTAAGCCTAATCCGCTATTTCTAATAGCGGATTAGGACAAAAAAATTATTTTTTTACTTAATCCGCTATTAGAAATAGCGGATTAGGAGAAAAAAAACTTTTTTTTAAAGCGTGATCCGCTATTGCTAATAGCGGTTTAGGTTTTATTTTTTTTAAAAAGTTAACGGAGGCTAGGTGGTTAACTATGGTTAATATTTTACTCCTAATCCGCTATACAAATAGCGGATCATATATACCATTTAAAAAAAAATTTTTTTTCTTGTCAGTAGTGTTAGAATTTTTTTAAAACTTCTCCTAATCCGCTATTACAATAGCGGATGTACCAATATCCTTTTTTTAGTTCACCGATAACCAAATTATCTTTTAATATATACTATTTTTAAAAAAATTCAGAGAAGCATAGAATGACAAATATTTACCACAGGCTCTAGGTTTAATGTACCTTTTTATATCGTTGTATTTATTGCGGTTTATATATGTTTGTTATAGTAAATTACTTCTGATAATAATAATAATAATAATAAAATAATAATAATAATAATAATAATAATATAATAATAATAATAATAATAATAATAATTGTTATTATTATTGTTATTATTATTATTATTATATTAATAATATAATAATAATAATAATAAATTAGTTCTAATAATAATAATAATTATTAATATTAATAATATATTAATAATAATAACAATAATAAATTAGTTCTAATAATATTATTATTATTATTAATTTAATAATAATTTTAATAATAATGAATAATATAATAATAATAATACTAATAATAATAATAATAATAATTATAAAAACAATAATAAAAAAAGATAAAACTATAACAGTGAGGCTAAACCGTCACGGTTAGGGTTCCTAACAAAAAATATCGGACATCGAGAATCCTGACTCCACCTACCAGCATCACCCATCCAAAGAAAATAGACATCACGTCACGGTTAGGGCAAACCATGACGTCTCCGTCATTGGCTAAAAGAAACATTTTCCTAAATTAAAATTTTAAAAAAAATAACCCCCTTTAACCGATGGTAGTGGGTTTTGAGCCCACGCCACTCTCGTCTTCCCTATTCGTCTTAACCGGTCGGGCTAAGAGTGGTTCGCTGACTGTGAAAGGAAATAATCATATTCATACGGGGAGTGTCAAAACGTCACGGTCTATCCTAGCCGTGACTTTTTGTCTCAGAGGTGGTGTGCTTGACCACAACCGTCACCATTTGTTGACTAAAACCATCAAGCTTAGAGCTTGCCGTTCACGTCTTTCGTGACCAAAATGACACGTGTCACAACCTTAAAATCCACGTGCAAAGTTTTACCGCGAGGCGTGTGAACAAACCAGGATCACAGTCAATAGTTACTCAGAACGACTCTATATGCCATCTTTAAAATAAAAACAAACCAAAATTTAGACTTTAAAACCATGCGGAGCGTTTTGTAAATAAGACAAACCCAAAATTTAAAATGCATAATATGGCAAAACATGCGCCATCCAAATGTTTGAAACCCATAATTAAAAGACAAGTAAATGTGTTTATAAAATAAAGCCTTAGAATGCATGCTGGACTCGTGGTGTGCTCCTACTGGCAAGCTGAGTTATCGACCTGAGAATAGCATACTAAAATGTCAGCACAATGGTTGGTGAGTCAAGAGTAGGCGTTCAAATATAAACAGTTTAACAATTGCGATATATAAGCAGTGAATTGTAACAGATAGCTAATCTATTAACAATAAATATTAATTCATAGTGATTTCGCAATTGAAGCTGACTGTGATAGTTTTTGCCTCTTGTCACGACTTACAGGTCATGACAAATGTTCATAGGACAAATTGCACCGTTTGACCTCGAGTCACGCAGGTGGGGCTCGTCAAACCCAGTTGCTAGGACCGTGTACGGACGGAGTACTAACTGATTCAACGTAAAACCAGATCAAATAGTGCGGAATCCTATTTGATTAGCGATCCAATCAGGGATAACGTTAATCCAATCAAACTAACGATGAGATACGTTAAGAATTGATTAGAATCAATCAGAAACGTTCTATGAAGTTGGAAGGGACTCTTTGGACGAACAGGAACGGCTAGGGTTGATAATTCTCGAAGTGTTATGTTTTTCCACGAATTAAGTGGTATTTATAGGTTACACCTCTCCTTCATACGACTGAGCCATGCGTATGGCTCAGTCGTGCGACTGAGTCGTATGACTGGTTCCCAATTCGTACGACTGAGTCAGTCTTATAACTCAATCGTGCGATTGACTCAATCACCTGGTTCAGTCGTGCGACTTGCCCATTCGCATGGTCCATTCGTGCGACTGAATCATAATACTTAGTTAAACATATTCCTGAACCTTTAATGATACGGAACTATGTCTAACAACTGTAAACCTATAATATGTTCATCTAAGCGTGTAACAATAATCATATTAATAGATATAATATTCAACAACCAACAAACATTCAAAGAAGAGTTTTTCATTTCATATATCAAACATATATAAGTGTTACAAAATGAAAGTCAAATACATTTGAGCTCACTAGAACTAGAACTAGGGACATGTGTACCAACAAACTCCCCCTTGGACTAGTTCTATCTAATCTTTGACTTCCTTTTTAAACTCTTCAAATCTCTTAGCTCGTTCTTCTTTAGATACTCCAGCATGGATATTAAGTGCAAAGCATAAACGTATGACATGTTGGAACTGAAATACTTGCACTATATCCTACGTATCAAAAAATAATGGCCACTTGTACAATATGTAGACATCAGAAGCGGAAAAGTTTGTTAGCCACATAGGGTCAAATAACCTTATCGTCTCTACCTTCCCCTCCCTATCCAAAACTATGACGACCTCTCCAGTGCACCAGTCATAATACCACCATTTGAAATGGGGTGCAAAATCTTGTGGCATCTCCCTTAATGGAATACGTGACATTGTACGCGGAGGGTGCCATTTCAGGACAATCTTTGGTCTTCCAGTAATAGGGTTCACCTCAGATATTCTGATGTACCTCATAGCCTGTTGAGGTTTGAAGTTCACCCATCTGGTAAGATACTCACGTTTCAGCACAGCCTCAAACCAGCCTGACATTTTCTTCATGTCAGCATACAACAGCTTCAGTCATGCCAGCTGGTTGAGCTCAAAACCAGGGAGAGTCTTTAGATCGTGTGGGAATCTAAAGTACTCGATTCCCCTCTCCCTCTTTACTACGTAAACGTTGAGATCCTCAAAATACGCGCAGGATATGATCTTTCTGACACCTTCACATGGTTCTTGACCTTGTAGATCTTGGTGTAGGTACTTGGCTTAGCTGCAGCTCGCTGGGTTCTGATCTCTGAGAAACAAGCCGCCTATTCAGCCTTTCTGATATCTACATCGGCGTCCGAGGCTGGGGCTTGGCTTGTAGAGGCTTCTGCTTCCTTTTCCTTCTGACTCAGCTTCTCCAGAGTATCACTGCCGAGAGTAGTACCCTAATCGGGAAATACATTTCCCTCTCGGTCAGTATACTCTAGATAATGCTGAGCCATGAAGTCCTCTATCTTAATCTCGTCTATATCATTCATCTCCTCATCACTATCCACATCAAAGGTAGGAGCATCCTTTACTATCTCATCTGGATTCAGCTGGAACATTTCAGCAAGTTGCTCATCAGTGAGGTCGTGAATTATTTCTCCTTCTTCAGGAGTATAACTCACGGACCTCCTGATGATCCCTTGCAGATCAAGTATCATAGTCAGTTGAGACTTGATCTGCTGTAAGGGAGCAACATCATACTCATCTTGCTGAAATGCTGGATCTGCTTGATTTAAACATGTAACACAGCAATAGTTAGTATGTAATCAAGATAATCAAACACTGAATAATAAATATATACATTAATTTCATAACATCAAAAGATGATTTCAAGTACAAAAGTTGAATAAAGTAAAACATCTGATCTTTACTTTTGTATTGAATCCTCTCTGTGTCTTCAGCTGATGGTGAGGTAGGTGGGGCAGACGATGAGGCTCCTTGGTCTTGTTTCTTCTTTGTACTTTGCTCTTAACCAGGAGCAAAGGCAGATGCAGTTGCATCTCCTTCATCATCATCATCGTCATCCTCCTTACCTATTGCCTCACTGTCACCCTCATCATCATCATCATCATCATCACTGTCATCCTCTTCATCATCATCCTCATCATCATCACCATCATCATCTCCTTCCCCGATCTTCAGATGCTTATCTTGCATCCTTTAAGCTTGAGCATGATCTTCCTGGTTAGCAGCCTCCAACTCCTCCAATCTCTTTACCGATTCCTCTTTGTGCTCGTGAAGTTGGGCGATCTGCTCAGCCTGCTAAGAAATCTGCTGAGCTTGAGAAGCATTGAGCTCCTCAAGCTGACATAGCTTAGCAGACTTCTTCTCATCATCTGCTAACAGCTTCAGCACCATCCTGTTGAGTGCTGCAAGCTGTTCCTCCACTCTAATAGGAGGGATGGATGATCCGGTGGGAAATATGGAAGGGCCAGCCTGGTGGCTGGCGGTGGTAGCGGTGGCTGAGGTGAATATGGGTGGTGGAGTATGAATGGGTGGAGTGATATGATGGGTTGCTGTGGTAGGTGGTGTAGTGGTGGTGTGTGGTGTAGTGGTGGTAGGTGTGTAGTGGTGGTAGGTGGTCTAGTGGTGGTAGGTGGTCTAGTGGTGGTAGGTGGTGTAGTGGTGGTAGTGGTGGTGGAGGTAGTAATCAGTGTGATCCTCCGTCTCTTTGGCTTCAACCCATATGGCTAAGCCATCCTCTTCCTCCGAGTCCCCTGGACCCAGAGGCTTCCCCTTGCCTGCTGGGCTGGTCTAGGGTGTATGATGGATCTGTAGTAGTCTCCCCAGACCCGTCCGGATGTCCACCAACCGTCCTGATCCCCCTCTCGGTGGCAACCACCCGACTGCCCACCGTCCTGGTTAGTGGCTCCTTATCAGACTCTCCCTCCTCATCAGGCTGGAAGTCCTGATAGAAACTAGCTGTCTGTAGATCACCGTATGGAGATGGTGGAGATGTAACATCTGCTATGGTGGTCTGAGTGTGAGACGGACCTGTATCTCCACCATCACCACTATCATCGTCATTTGTGTCATCATCAGGAACCGCTATCGGCTCAGTATCCGAATCACTATCGTCATGGCGCCACTTCCTCTTCGTTCGCGCCACGTAGTCCTCACGGGCCAGATGCCCAAATAATCTCCCCACCGGGGGCTTCACCTGCTTCCCCGGTATACCCTCATCCGTCCTAGAGTAGTGTCATCCATGACCTCCAGAACCACAACATCCTCTTTCTCCTTCGGCAGCGAGGAGAGCTTCTGATCTATGATCATCTGTATAAACCGTGGATACATACAGAAGCTTTCTTTCCCCTTCGCCTCGATGTTCTCCACCAGATAGGTGAAGATCATCCTAGAGAAGCTGATGGATGATTCAGCACCAATGCAGTGTACGCATTCTCCATCTGGTCTGAGAGCTCATCGAATCCACCCTTCCTGGATGCGATGCATCTCAGAAGTACATGGGCTAAGTATTTGAACTGGGGGCACAAGTTGCTCTTGTTGAGCACACTTGCGTTAATGTCCCAAGAATACTTAGCCCTCATAAAGCAGCCACGAACAATGAGGGGATGTAATCGGGTGAGGCAGTCCGAATCATCCCCTAACTCCAGTACTATCCTGATATCCTCCTCTGTAATCTGGATGGCCTTCCAAATATAGAACTCCTGATAGTATGGGGCTCAGTGGACCTATCTACAGTAGCGCCTTCCCAAAACGCCTGCTGTATGGATCTGTAAGGTGTGCATGGCGTAGAGATCGCTCAGAAAATCCTCGAGCATCGTAAGAATATGATGATGCCAGCAAACTCCGCAGCGTTGCGGGAAGAGAGATCGAGATGAGCACATATATTGTGCTTAGTGCACATCGGCTACCGACTAGCCATCTGTGACACAAAGTAAGTAAACATTAGTACGTGTCAAAGAATACCAAACTTGTTTTATGAACTTGAAAATTTTGTTTAGTCGTGTGACTAAGCTAAGCGATTGAATCTAGTCGTGCGACTGAGCTGTACGACTGAGATCTAGTCGTGCGATTGAGCTTATACGTACGACTGAGTCAAGCGACTGGACTTGGTCGTGCGATCTCTCATGCGTTTACCTCAGTTGTGCGATTGAGCTCAGACGCCTGGTTCAGTCATGTGATTGAACCATTCGTCCATCTCAGTCGTGCGATTGACGCATACGCCTCGCTCAGTCTTGCGACTGAAGTTCATCAGTGTGTCCAGTCGCATGTCCGATAGTTTGTTCATTCAAATTCGATTTTGAAGCAATACTTGATGTTAAATGTTGAGGATTGGCTCATTTGGTTCGCATATGACCGAATAAAACCCTAATAACTTTAATTTGTTCAAAAAGCTTAGTTTTAGTGGTTTATTTGTCATTCTTGGTTCACACTACGTCACTTTTTCGATCTTTTTGACGTTGTAGTAACCGATTATTTAGCCAACTATTATTGTGCAGTACCTATAGAGTCTAAACAAACAGTCAAAGAGTGTCAGAAACAGGTCTAAGAGGATCAAAAGAAATTTCGGCAGTATGAGTGTGTATCGTGCGTCTGAGAGGCGATTTGAGTGAATGAGACGAATGAGACCGACTCCCCCTCTATTTATACTAGGGAAACCTTCTGTCGTGTGACTGAACCTAGTCGCACGATTGATTCGTGCGACTGAGCTTCAGTCGTACGACTCTCCCATTCGGTCATCTCCAATCGTACGATTGAGGATCATTCGTGCGACTGTCACAGTCGATCACCTCCAATCATGCGATTGGGCTCATTCATATGGTCCATTCGTACGACTGATCCATACTCATGGTCTAGTCGTGCTAATGGGTTCATTCGTATGATCAATCGTACGACTGGTACATATTCATGGTCCAGTCGTGCGAATGGGTCATACTTGTGAAATTTTTCCTTTTTGACCCCTTGACACTTAGACCCTTGTAGCAATAGTTAAAACATTTTGATTATTTGATCATCTCAGACATGACCAATTTAAGAGTAAGAACCTTTTGATCACCTCAAACGTGATCCATTTATCCACCTGATCACCTCAGACGTCCATTTATCCACCTGATCACCTTAGACGTGATCCATTTTATCCACCTGATCACCTCAGATGTGATCCATTTATCCACCTGATCATCTCAGACATGATCCATTTATCTTTTCAGAAACAATTGATTTAAGATTAACATTAAGTTCATTTTGTGACATTCACATAGAGGAATAACATAGCATAATCCGACACTGACACACTTTACAAATATCTAGAAAACTAAACTAATTAACAAAATAAACATGTTTTTGTGATTTTGTTAGGGTAGGGTAGATAAGCCTATTAGCATTAACATCATTTCTAAGATAGATTCATATGGAATCAGACAGGCATAAACTCAAATACTTGGAACTTTTATATATTTATTGGAAACTAACATATTTACATATCACAGTTTCTCATTCATCTGAGACTTCTAAGTTCTAACTGGGAATCATGCTTGATTTGATATGTAACACACATTGATTTTGAACATCAGGCGGTGCAGCCACGATGATTGTCAGTATACTTGTCCACTTAAATCCATACACAGACTTTTGACACATATTGGTGATGTATTAGGTTATATTATTTCAATCAACATTTATGGATCCCAAGCTTATATGGTAATCAACATTCCTCAGGAGACTTTTAAGCCGTCTATGGGTATTTTGACACGAAGAGATTATTCATAGATCTTTCAAAGAGAAGCCAAGCCTTAGGTCAGTGCCATCGCACAGCAGTGAGGCGGCAAACAACATAGGTTATCAGCTTGATCGCGTTTATTTTCATTTTTTCAAGCTTTTCTCTTTTTATGGTCATTCGCACACTTTTAGTGGCGTCTATTTGCTCGTCATCTATTATTGGAAATAACTGATTACGTTAACCAGTGATAAGATGGGAACCCACAGTCAGTTGAACAGATTAGTTTAAACTGAGTTCACCAATGATGTCTACTAGTCTATTGTGTTGAATCTACTGACATCATATAATGAACTAGCACCTCTGTAGATGACTTTCTTCGTGTAATTACAGTTACAAACAAGCGTACTATCATTTTCCTAATTTGTTAGACTTAGAATTCTCTGAGTAACAATTTTCTATGATTTAATTAAACTAAAATTGCAAAAATGGAAAATCTTTTTGGTGTTCCAAGTAACTTGACGCCTGTGTACTATCACTTTCCATAGTGTTGAATCACATTCTTATCATTGTTGTTTTTCCTTTTAGCTTATCTGCCCTCCCCCTTTTTTTAAGTAAATAATACTGAAAGTAAACTAATCTCCCCCTAAAATTCTAAAACAAAAAAATCTTTTTGTGTTTTTGGATTTTTATAAGACAAGGAAATTAAAAAAAATAGAAACAAAATAAAATTAAAAGCTAAACAAGTGTCGGACTAAGCGTGTGTTCTTCTGAAATTATGTCACTTTTCTTTTTCACGCCATTGGCCTCTAACAGATAGAAAAATATGGTTTTATCAAACGGTATGGTGTAGAGGTCGGCGCGTTGAAAATCCGTGTTTATTTTAATCACATCAATTAATTGTTTTTCATAGCAATCGCGTATGAAATGATACTTTATGCCGATATGTTTTGTTTTAGGGAGTTGAATAGGATTTTTAGTTACAGCTATGGCAGCAGAGTTATCAACATATATAGGGGTGTTAGAAAATTGCAAACCGTAGTCCTGCATTTGCTGTTGGATCCAGATGATCTGAGAGCAGCAACTTGCAACAGCAACGTATATAGCTTCACAGGTTGAGATGGAAACCGAGGTCTACTTCTTGCATTGCCAGGTGACTAAACGCCTTCCAAAGAACTGACACCCTGCTGATGTTGACTTGAAGTTCATCTTGCAGCCGCCGTAGTCTGAATCACTATAAGCCGTACGCTCAAAGTCATCATCATGAGGATACCACAACCCTAGTGTTGGAGTACCCTTCAGATAATGAAAAATCCTCTTCACCCCTATCAGATGATTTACTTTCGGTTTGGCTTGATATCTTGAGCACAGACATGTGGCGTACATGATATCTGGACGTGAGGCAGTGAGATACATAAGAGATCCAATCATCCCATGATACATAGTGGCATCCACCAAATCCCCATTCTCATCAGGTGCCACATCATGATTTATGGTGAGTGGGGTACCGGCAACAGTGACATTTTCCATATCAAATCAAACTAAGAATGTCTCCGACATACTTAGTCTGATGCAGAAAATACCGGTAGGTGTTTGATCCACCTGTAATCCCAGGAAGAACTTCATTTCTCCCATGGCACTCATTTCAAATTCTGCCTTCATCATAGATTCGAATTCTTTACATAGATCTTCGTTTCGTGAACCGAAGATAATGTCATCCACATAAATTTGCACCATCAGTAAATCTCCATCTCTCTCTTTGATAAACAACGTGCAGTCAATTACACCCCTGCAAAACCCGTGTTTCAGCAGGTGGGTGGAGAACTTTTCATACCAAGCTCAAGGAGCCTGATGTAGCCCATACAGAGCCTTATCCAACTTGTAGACCCTATCCCAATGATAAGGATCCTCGAATCCTTCAGGTTGACTGACGTAGACTTCTTCACGGATTTCCCCATGAAGGAATGCACTCTTTACATCTAGTTGATAGACTTTGATCTTCATATACGATGCATAGGCTAGGAAGATACGGATTGCTTCCATTCTAGCCACGGGTGCAAACACTTCATTATAGTCGACTCCCTCGACTTGTCTAAAGCCTTGAACAACCAAACTTGCCTTGTTTCTGATAACAACACTTTGGTCATCCTTCTTGCAGCGTAGCACCCATTTGGTGCCAATCACTTTCACACCTTTGGGCCTGTCAACGAGTGTCCACACTCCAAGCTTCTTGAACTGTAGCAGCTCCTCCTGCATAGCGTTGACCCAGGCCTCATCCTTCAGGGCATCGCTTATGTGTTTGGGCTCGACTTGAGAAACAAAACATTTGAAAGCCCCGTCATTCACGTAGCCCTTTTTCATAATTGCAGCATAATTAGCAGAATATAACTGATTTCTCGTCTGCACACCGGAGTGAAGATCCCCAATGATAGCCTCCGGCGGATGATTCACACTGATCCTAGTCACAGGTGTCACAAGAACGATAACTTCAGTATCCAGATTTGTGACGGTCGGTTCAGTATCCGGATTCCCTGATGCATGTTCAGCATCTGTTGAGCTTCCATATTGATTAACATTATGCTCATTATTGGTCTCAACTGCTTCTTCATCATCTGATGAATAATCACTCTCGTCCTGAGCAGCTGCTGAAGATCCCGAAGCACCACTAGCAGGTGTCACATTGCTGGTATCCAGATTCGGTGTATCTAGGACATCGTGCATCATCTGAGTAGCAATCTCTTCTTCTGAATCTATCTGAAGAAGGTTGAATGATTTGAAAAGGCCATTGTAGTCGAAGAATGACGATAGACCTTTTCCAGCAGGGGAATGGTGAATCGTTGCACATCGACATTGCACCATACTTCTACCTGACCTGTTGAGTTATTGTAAACTCGTTTGTCTGGTATGCTGTATCCAAGAAAGACCCCCTAATCTGCTTTTTCGCTGAACTTGCCCTCTGGAGTTTTCTTTAGTAAAGTGCATGGAGCTCCGAATGGTTCCAGATACTCCAGGTTAGGTTTGCATTTCTGAAGCAACTCATAGCAAGTCTTCCCATGCCGCTTGACTACTAATACACGATTAAGCATGTAGCAAGCATTGGCAATAGCTTCATTCCAGAACTGTACTGGCAGTTTTGAATCTACCAACATAGTCCTTGCAGTCTCGATCAAGCTCCTATTCTTGCGTTCAACAACACCATTCATCTAGGGCGTGTATGCAGAGGTGAACTGATGAATAATTCCCTTTTCTTTGTCGAAAGCATCCATCCATTGATTCTTGAATTCAGTTCCATTGTCTGAACGAACCTTCCTAACCTTCAGATTGTAGAGGGACTCCAGTTTTGTTACGAGCACCTTGAACGAGTCAAAGGTTTCTGACTAAGCTTTCAGAAATATCACCCAGGAGAAACGTGAGTAGTCATCTGTGACTACAAAGCAGTACCAGTCTCCAGCAATACTCTTCGTGCTGACAGGACCGAATTGATCCATATGCAGTAGCTCCAGTGGCATCTCGATAGAGTTAACGTGCTTGGTCTTATGAGACTTCCTGGTCTGCTTTCCCTTCTTGCATGAGACATAGAATTCTGGAAGTTTGAAGTTCTTTACAGTAACTCCCTCAACTAAGTTGTTATGAATCAGATGATTCATCTTCCTGTGATTTATGTGTCCTATTCTCCTGTGCCATGAGATGGACTCCTTCTCTGTTGCTTTTGATAAAAAGCACTGAACAGTCGACTCACTAGTAGACGCATTTGACATGTCCAAGACGTACAAATCGTTGTACCTTGATGCTGACATTAAGACCTGCTCCTCAGGAATCTCCATCTCCTTCTTCAGAATGTAACACTTCCGGTTGTCAAACATCACTTTGAAGCCATTGTCACATATCTGAGAAACTGAAAGCAAATTGTTTTCCAATTGTTGAGCAAATTTACTTTATCAAACTTTACCTGTCCATTACCTACTTCTCCTTGTGTGGTAATGTATCCTCCTTTGTTTCCAGCAAAAGAAACGTGTCCCCCTTTAATTTGTTTGACGTTGAAAAGGAGAGACTGATTTCCCGTCATGTGCCTAGATGCTCCGCCATCTACTATCCATGTGTTGGTAGAAGCACTATAGCGGACAACCTGCACACAATAGAAAATAATTAGTTAAGGAGGGGGACCCAAGCCTTGACTGCCTTGGCTTTCCTAGAGGCATCACACATAACAAACTCAACCCACTGACCTTTAGCAGTTGGAGAGACCTCATCCTTTAGCTTATCAACACTATTAGACACATCAGATGTTTTAGCTTTCCACAGACCATCCTTATGTAAGGATTGTTTGTGGTAAACCGATGACTGATTTACTGTTTGAACTTTAGGTTTGCTTTCAAAAACAGGTTCACCTCAGGCATCACAGACTTGCTAGTGACTGGTCTATGTTGTCTGTGGTGTTGGGGAGGGGTAAAAGACCTAGCAGGTGTTTTAGACCTAACAGGAGTTTTAGATCTCTGTTTTGAAGAAACCTGTTTAACATCTTGATCTAGTTCAACTTTAATCCTAGGTGTCTGATAGCGAGGACAGTTCGAAGAGATGTGACCTCTTTGTCCACAAGTATAGCATGATCTCCTCTTAACAGGACTAGAAGATCTCTTGTGGGGTGGGGAGCACACTTCAGGTATGGGCTTTTTGGTCTCAACCTTTTGATTTTCACCTTCTTTAAGAAATTTTACTTGCTTAACAATATGATTACTTTGTCTTTTAAGATGATTGTTATCGTGCTTAACCGGTTTAGACTAAGTGGTTTTTGAAATCTTGGGTTGTGTGACAGCAGATTTTGAACCCAACCTAAGAGATGCTTGAACATTCTCTTCCACCCTGTTCTCAATGATGGTTTTATCCGTTGTGCCTGAAGTTGATGTCTTCTGATCATTGACCGGAGGAGCAGGTTTAACTGCGGTGTCCGGATCACTAACCAGAGGAGTAGTCACCATATGGTCCTTGATTGGATTATTATTAACAGGTCATTGTTTGGTGTTCAGGAGGATCTCATGTGGTGGAGGCACAACTTTATAACCTAGCCATTCCCCGTTGTTTCTTTCTTTAACCAAGTTTTTCAAGATGTGAGAAGAACTAGCTAAACTATGTAGTTTTTGCTTTAAGGATTCATTTTTAACTTGTAAAATAGCTCTGTCCTTTTTAGTTTCCTCAATTGTTTTTAAGTAAAACTTTATGTCATTTTCTTGGTTGAAAGCAACAACTTCAGTCTCTTTTAATTGTTTTCTGAGCAAGTCAATTTTCTCCTTAAAACTACTTTCATTTTGCTTTAAAACTCTATTAGCCTCTGTGCACAGTTTTAAGTAATTTACTAAGTTATCATTATGTTCTAATAACCTAGTAAATTTCAGATCAATGCTTTCCCTAAACTTATCACATTCAACACATGCATGTTTGTTAAAAAGATCATCTTTCGATTCTACCTGTGCAAATGTAGATAGGCCAGCCTTGAAAGCAGCCTGGGGTTCCTGGTGTGCTGAAGATTCTGCATTTAGTTCATCCTGTACTAGTTGATCAACAGCAACCAAAGTCTCATCCACATCAGCAGTATCTAGCTCAACTGAGTTCTCCCCCTCACTCGCTAAGTCTTCATTCAGATCATCAATCGATGCAATGTTAGCCTCACCATCAGATAAGAACCGGAAGGACCAGTCTTGTCCTTCATCACCCTGTGCTACCATTGCTTTGGAGTCATGGCTGGTTGATGTTGCCTTTGGATTCTTGTCCTTATCCTACCTGTTTAATGATGAGAACGGATTGCCATTTCCTGTCGTTTTGGGTTTGACACACTCTCGCTTGAAATGGCCTTTTTCACCGCAGTTGAAATAGGTGACTTTTGACTTGTCGAATCCAAACGTTGTATCCTTTGTAGCCACTAGATTCTGTCCCGTCTTCTTAATAAACTTCTTTGCTCTACGCACAGCACTAGCGAGAGCCCATATTATATCCATCCGTTCAATCTCTGTTTCATCAACCTGTTCATAATCTTCGTCGGCCAAGTGGCAGTTACCAATCTTTCCTGCTACTAATCCATCATAAGAATGTACTACAGCCGCAAGTAGATCCATATGCTCCTTAGCAACTTCAACAGTTACATTGCCCAAATTCTCTGTATTTAACTCCGTCGATTGAAATTCTGGAGCATTGAATTGAACACTTGATAATCCACCTGATTCACAGCTTGAGGATGTACTTGGGATGCTTGTAGATGTGTTAGACACGAAAGCAGTCTGCAAAGGTGCACTAGAAGATGTTGTAGTAGGAGTCACATTGTAGAGAGAAGGATTCTGAGTGTAGTTACCCTTCTTAGACTTGTACTTATTTCGAACCTCTTCTTCCCTCAACTTCAGAATAAAGTCATTAATGTCCAAAGTCTCCAACACAACATTATGTCTCAAAGTGGAAACAAATAAATCCCACTTATCAGGTAACCCATCAGCCAAGCTCGCCACCTTGTCTTCCATGGACGTTTTAACCCTGTGAGTGTGCAGTTCACTCATCAAATGATAGAAGCGGTCGATCACATCATCCAAACTTTCATTCCTAATAGACGAGAAGTTATCAAATTCCTTCTTCAATGCTCTCGCCTTTAGAGACTTAAGTGTTGCATTTCCTTCATATCGCTTCTTAAGAGCCACCCATAACTTTTTGCACTGCTTGTGTTCTGAGAACTGATGGAAGATGTCTTTAGGAATGGACTGTGTGAACAATGCATAGGCTTTCTTCTCAGCATTGTACGCAGTCTTTTGTGCCTCAGTCAAACCACTTAGTGTCAGTGGAACACCATCAGCTCCAACAGGAAAAGTGTAGCCAGTCTCAATAGTGTTCCAGAGGTTTGTGTCTACTCCATTCAGATGAATTTCAAACCTTTGCTTCCATTGAGGATAATCGTCAAGAGACAGAAGCTTTGGTAGTTTGTTATGGTTCCTAATCTCATTCTCCAAGAGCAATAGATTCTGGATCCTGGAGTCCTTCCCTGCTGAGAATGCAAAGTTTTGTGTGTCCATATTGAATTACTCTTAAAACTTAAAAACCAACTGTGTATACGACTGGGGATGTGACTGGGGTGCGACTGAGACTCAACTGGGCAATTGAGCTTACTCGTGCGACTAAGCAGACGACTAGGATAGTTGTGCGAGTGAACAAACCGACAAGGCCAATCGTACGATTGAGCAAGCAACTGGGACAATCGTGCGATTGAGCTGAGCGAATGGAGTTCAGTCGTGCGATTGAGTTAATCGGGCGACTGAGACTACTGACTTCGAAATTTTTCAAACTTTTCATGCAATTCGACCCAAAAACACAATTTTAAAAATCCTAATCGGCTGAAACTCGAAAAAGACTAACTTTTGAACACATGCACTTGTAAAAACTGGATTTTTATGCAGAAAGAACGGATCTTTTGATTAAAAACGTTGACTTTTGCAAAAACACGATTGAGTCCACGAAGAATCAAGAGCCAAAGCTCTGATACCACTTGTTAGGACCGTGTACGGACGGAGTACTAACTGATTCAATGTGAAACCGGATCAAATAGTGCGGAATCCTATTTGATTGGCGATCCAATCAGGGAGAACGTTAATCCGATCAAAACTAACGATGAGAATACGTTAAGAATTGATTAGAATCGATCAGAAACGTTCTATGAAGTTGGAAGGGACTCTCTGGATGAACAGGAACGGCTAGGGTTGATAATTCTCAAAGTGTTACGTTTTTCCACGAATTAAGTGGTATTTATAGGTTACAGCTCTCATTCGTACGACAGAGCCATGCGTATGGCTCAGCCGTGCGACTGAGTCGTACGACTGATTCATTCGTACGATTAAGTCAGTCTTATGACTTAATCGTGCGATTGACTCAATCACCTGGTTCAATCGTGCGACTGGCCCATTCGCATGGTCCATTCATCCGACTGAATCATAATACTTAGTTAAACATATTCCTGAACCTTTAATGATACAAAACTATGTCTAACAACTGTAAACCTATATAAATGTTCATCTAAGTGTGTAACAATAAATCATATTAATAGATATAACATTCAACAACCAACAAACATTCAAAGAAGAGTTTTTCATTTTATATATCAAACATTACATAAGTGTTACAAAATGAAAGTCAAATACATTTAAGCTCACTAGAACTAGAACTAGGGACATGTGTACCAACACCAGTAGTACTACCCAAGTTTTCCCGCTATTTAATATTAACAATTCGAAAGTTTGAGGACTTTTCCATGGTAAACAACAGTATATTAATATTATACACAACTTAAATATAATGCGTTTGTAAAGTTAACAGTATGCTATCTCCCCAAAAGAGATTAAGTAAAAAGTGGGGCATGAACTCACCTGATATGCGTAACGGATACTTAGAGTTTACTTGGTAGAAAGAGTGGACAGACAACCTTCAGAGGTTACCTAGATCACGTGAGTACATAAGTACGTGTAAACAGAGAACATGCGGAACCCTAAGTACACTACAACCAAAGACTTAAGGTTTCAGAAGAATAGACACGTTTGACCCAGTTGACCCGTTTGACCCGTTGGTGACGTTATGAGTTATAGTCCAATTAAGTAAACATAATCATATATCATACATGGTTAACATACAAATGGATCACATGTGATGCTACATTACCCATATGTATTACTTAGATCATCATACCACCAAATATCATGCAAGTCCTAACAACTAGCATGCTGAGTGTAACTATAACACAACTAGTGGATCATACAAAGGTCAAATCATGCATAACCTATTCATATGACCCATAACTATGAATTCTCATAAACAGGCCAAAATAGATAATTTACCAATTAATCATTCATACTATCCAAACAACACTTCAACCACAATAGCATTCATTCATGAACATACTAACATGCTTCTAATATCCCAAACATGCTCAAACTATCATCCTTCAAACTTTGTGCAAATAAAGTTTCCCTTTTGGGAAAGTACATCCCAAAAACTATGAAACACCCAATGTATTCATGAATTCATTAATAACACGCCAATTCAAGTTCATAACTATCATCTAGGCATGACCAACGTCATCAATTCATCATAATTTACAAACCTCATATCCAAAAGTTTCTACTTATAGCGAGGTATGAACCACTACTACATTTCATGATCTTTCTTGCACAATCCATGTAAACTAACATCAAAGCAATACAACTAATATCATACAATCATCAAATCATGATCAAATCACAAAATCATATATTTCATATGAATAAAGTTTCCCTTTCGGGAAAGTCATATCCAAAATCCATATTTTCATCAAATTCAATCTCAAATTCATTAATAACATCCTTAATCTAGTTCATAGCAATCATAACAATCCATCTAACATATGCCAATCATCAAAAAATGAATTTCATGAAGAAAAAGTTTCTACTTTAGGCAATGTATGAACTATATATGGTCAAACCATAGACTTCTTGCATAATCAACATAACCAAACAATCATACAACATAACTAACAACATATCATCATCAAACAATCATCAATTTCAACTTTGCTTGATCAATTTTGAATTAGGGTTCATCAAGAATAAAAAATCATGTAAAACAATCCTAAACTAACCTTTAATCGCGTAGAAATCAAGAATGGCACTTGTTAAACGTTGGAATACTTGAAACCAAGCGAAAATCAAATGGATTGAGGGTTTTTGATCAAAAAATCATGTGGATGAGGTGAGGGAGGGCTTTGGCCGAATTTTGGGGGTTATGGGTCTAGGGTTTGGTTAATTTAGGTAATATTAAGTTTAGGGTAATTACAAAGTTACCCTTATTGTTTAAATTTAAAAAAACTAATATTTTTAATACTTTTTAAAAGGTTTTAACTATAAAATACAAATATTATTAATCAATAATAATAATCTTAAACATTTACAATAAGTCACACAACACATGAAATATATATATATAACACGTTGTCGCGTTATCGCGTAAATCCACAAATAAATATTTAAAATTCTATAAATTCATGAACCACATAATCACAACTAATAATCAAAATTATTAATTAGATTATTATTGTTTATCATAGATTATTATTATTAAGTCACCAACGTTCAACGACAACTAGTGTGTGCTCACGACACGTGTATGCAAGACCTAACGGAACTAACGGAGTTTGGTAACGGAAAATTACCGGATGTCACAACACGTTAGACCAAACCGTGACGTTTTAAGGCTACCCTAAACCATCTTTAAATCGATTACGATCACCTATATATATCAATACAGGTATACTCTTTGTGAACATACATACATGTCAACATATACACACATTAAGAACAAATACTCTTCGTAGACATATGTACAATCATACGTACGTGTACAAACCGTGACGTTTTAAAGCTACCATAAACCATCTCTAAACAGA
>CM044015.1:35711718-35921718 GCA_024085815.1 Flaveria linearis
CACTTTCAAGTTTCAATCATGTCCAACAATGGTAGCATTCCAATCATATTACTAACGACTATTAGTTGTATCGTATTTACACAAATATTTAACTTTTAACGGTATTACCGTATTAGTAACAACATTTCTTTTATTTTTATGTCAATTTATATATATCTTTTACAAATAATTACCACTTTATACTTATAATGAATATGTCACATATGCTTACATACACTGATATGTTAAATGTCTTTAAATTCGTACCCCTCAAAATACGTTTAAGAACACACTATTATTGACACAAAAACACAAATATTTACACAAACACAACACAAACACAAAATATTGACACGGATCCCCGAAGGTCAAAAGGTGGAAGTAACAAAAAATCTCGAGGTGATGGTTCGAGTATGAGAGGTTATACACCGCAACGTTATATATCACAACCATCAATACCACAATATGGATACCCACCACAGGGGTATGACTTACCGTTCGATGATCCACCGATGTTTGATCCAATTGCATACCGAACTCAAACGTACCGGATGATGAAGTTGAAGAAGAAAATTTGTTACATTATTTGAATTATTATAATTTTTATTTTTTAATAAAAGTTAATTTTATTTTGAATTATTTTAATATGAAAATAAAGGTTACAGAGTAGTGCAGGGTTGTATTTACAAAATTTTACGTGTTTCAGAATAGTGTCAGGATACTTATAATATGACAGTATAAGATTAATGAATTTTAGGATAATTCAGAGTACGTTAGGATAGTGTCCCCTCCTTCCTTATGTATCTTCTTTTAGTATCTAACACAGACATAAGTTTCTTTTTTTTCTTAATGAAAACGAAAATATGGGTTGGACTTTAGAGCAATGTTTTCAAAACCGGACCGGAAAGCGAACCGGACGGCCTAGAGGTTCACTGGTCGGACCGTTCGGACCGGTCGTACCGGATTACGAATCGGATGACGTCATAAATATTTAAAAAAATATAAAAAATTCTAAATATTTATAAAACTACAAACACATACCATTCAAGTAAACATAGTCCAATTTAGCAAAATACAACAACTCAAGTTTAAACAACCATAAACCAAAACAAAATACAACATCCAAAGTTTAAACAACCATAAATCAAATAGTGGTTCGCCAATAATATTAACGAACCGGTGTTCCTTAATCTAAAACAACATCCAAAATACATATTATTCAAGTAAACATAGTCCAAATTAACGAACCAGTGTTCCTTAATCCATATCCAGTAATATTTTTCTATTAAAATAAGCAAAAAAGATTTTTTTTTTCAAAAACCCGGTTTAACCCGGTTCGCCGGTTCCGGTAGGACCGGTCGACCGCAAGAACCGGCCGGTTGCTGATGAAAACGGCCCAAAACCACCGAACCGAACCGGCAACCTCACCGGTTCCCGGTCGGAACGGCGGGTCTGATCCGGTTTCGAAATCATTGCTTTAGAGTTTAGAGATGGAAGAGTAATAAATATATGAGGAAATTACAAAAGAGACCCCAAGTGTCATGATGTGTCACGTGAGGCAGAGGGAAGTCAGAAAGGTGGCGCACACAATATCCAGGAAATTCACAAGACAGGCTGGGCCAATGCTTCTTTAATTATTTCACACAAAAAAAAAAAAAAAAAAAGAAAAAACACCGACATAACTCTTTAATATATATATATAATATTGAAAATAATAATTATAATAATAATAATAATAATAATAATAATAATAATAATAATAATAATAATAATAATGATAATAATAATGATAATAATAATGATAATAATTATAATCATAACCGTAAAACTAACTTTTAACCGTAACCGTCAACCGTCAATTTAATAAACATTATAAATAATAATAATAAGGATTTATGCTCAGATATGGATGCACATCTACCGGCTGATCCTTAGTTTATTCCCGTGATTAACGACTACCCACATCTTTAGTTCGACTAGGGAACTACGACATTTGAACGGTTCAGGACCTTGAAAGGACGACTGCAAGCACAGGGGACCGTTTTTATCACATGAGTGGTTAGATCTCGTTCCCGAGCAAGGGAGCTTTATGGAGTTTATCGGTAAGGATAGCTTGTGGAAGTAGATGTTTAGCATGGATTTGCCCACACATCAAGAGCTCACAGTGTAGTTTTACTACACATTCACATTCCATCCGCGTGCGTAGGGACCACCAGAGCTAGACGAGGATGACATCAAGGAGGGTAGTGTGCACATGGAGGTTTTTTTCCAGGAATGTTTATGGTCCTGCATCGCATGTCCCTTAGATGGTTCGCTATTATCAGCAGCCTCTATACCGAGGAGGAGACCCAAGAGCCGATCTACACCCTGGCTTAGATTCGAGGGGTAGATGACGTGGATCAAGTCTGGTGGCATGCGATTGGTAACGGACCGTACAGTGGCGATTCGAGGGTCTCTCACATGCGAGACCCTCTCTATCATTAAATTCACCAACTAATCGCCATGTCGGTCGTTGGACGTGGAGTGGGGATCGACAGCGTCAACACCGTCAACCTCTTGTTTCTCCGATGTCTACTCAGACATCGAACGTATCACCTCGTGCATACTCTTTTGAATTACTTTGCCAGCTACTATCATATGCAGGCACGAGGGGCGTTGGTAGGCGGCAGCATCGTGGCGCAGATTGCTCGGGGCCTGGGATATGAGCATCCATGTCCCAACTTCCAATGCTTCTGACTGTTGTGCACATGGTGGGCCAGACCACCGCCACTGGGATGAGGATCGCCCGGAGGTTTAGAGACGACACTTGGCACCTGGTGCAGAGATTCCATGAGCTTGTGGTATGGGTGCCCGACCCCTTGATGGACCCGCCTGAGTTGGCAAGGGCCAAGGTCCAGCTTCACCAGCCGGTTGATGGTGGGGAGGATGAGCCCATTCAGTCGTCGGACGACCAGGACCCGTCGCAGCATCCTCAGTGCTTGTACCATGCCATGCGATTGCCTGCTCACATAGTAGATACGCTTCACGACACGAAGGTCAGGGTCACAAGCATGGACGACCGGGTCACGCACATTGTACACCGGCTCACACGTATGGAGGATATGATAGAATGGGTTATCCAGCACATGGCCGCAGACTATGCGAACGCCTGTACGCCGTTGTTGTCACTGCCACCTTGACGGTTAGGCCATGACGGTGCTAGCACCTCTAAACCCGACAGGTTAGTCAAGGCAGAGATGCTGACATGGCGAGTTAGATAGGTATTTTGTTTCTTTTTGTATGTATAAACTTGTTGTATTTATATATGCAGTTTTAGTTATAATGTTTTTGTTGCATTTATGATGACTTCTATATTTGGTTTGTTTGTTTGGTTGTGTTTGTTTGTAAATTTGTAATGGTAATTATATACACTGTTTGTAATTTTGATAATGTTAATTGTATATACATGAATTAACTTGTTATGTAATTGTATATAATGGTTATGATAATTTCTAGGACAACCGATTTTTACAAAGTCATAACGTCATAAAAAAACACAAGCGTGACATTAATAATAACCACCGAATTTTAAAGATCGTATTTTGATAAAAATAAATTAAACACATCGTCATATTAATAATAACAACCGATTTAAACAAATTCGGAATTTGATTAAAAAAATTATAAACTAAAAAGTTACATTATAAACTAAGAAGATTGCCGACACAAACCCATTGCTTCTTGTTTTTGGATAGGTTCAACGGTGTTATAAAATTAAAATAAACACAAACCCAACTCTAAAAAAACACAAACTAGTATGCTAAAAAAATTTAAATATTATACCTAATATGTCACAGTTTGACCAAACCGTGACGTATACACAACGATCAAAACCCTAAAACCCAACTTTAAAAATACGAAACACACTCCCCCAATAATTAACTCAATCTCGAGGTGCAGAACATTTTCTGAAGCCTAACTGTCATGGTTAGGCCCAACCGTGACGGTTGATTGCTGCATCTCACCTAACGGTTACGGTTAGCCCAAACCATCACGTGTAGATTCATTTTCTTCAAATCCTCATGTGTGCCGTGTGCGTTTAAAATTTCCGTAAATTAATTGGATCATTTAAATGAAGAAGAACAAAGTTTGGGGGCCCAAAATAATGACGGACCCATGAATTTGTTTAGTGAAAGGTCGGAAATTTAGACTTACGTATCAATAGATATAAAAGAAACTTGGTTCACATTGGGTCGGGCAACATCATATAAAAAATTAAATTATCATTAAAATATTTGAAAGAAATATAGATGTTTTCAGTTATCAAACAAGATGAATAAATATTCTTTAACAACTCTTTATTTATCCATATAACTTATTAATATCTAAAACATGAACAATCTCAAATTCAAACAAAAAACTATCGGTGTTTTATAAGTAATATAATATAAGAAAAAAAAAATAGTAAATACAATAAAAGATTTTACTCACTTTTATTTGTAAAAGAACAAAACTAAAAATATACGCGTACCATGATTCCATTTTTTATATTCATTAGAAAATGCTTAAACTAATTTAATTACGTAAGTTTTCGATTACAACAGAATCGCTTATATAATTTAAAATAATTAACTAAAATCTTAATATAAAAGATTACTAATTGGTTAATTAATTTGGTTCTATTAGTAATGACTTGCGTCATTTATTTGACTACCTATTCTAGTTTTATATGAATTACCTCACTCAACTAATTAATATTTTATTTATATTATTTGGTAGCGTCAAAATGGATCATCTTTGATGATATTGCAATGCAATACAATTAATTCAAATACAAGTAATCAAAACAATGCAAACATATCAAAAAAAATTATAGTTTTCAATGATAGTAAGCATAGAATACAAGTGTAGCAAACTGTTACGGTTCATTTAACCGAATTCTCTAATCTCTAGTCTTAAGTCTAACTACACAATACATAAGCTATGCTATTTATACTATCAAAGAAACAAAATGAACATATATTTACACAATAAGTCCCTAAACTATGACAAAAACTATACATAAAGACAAAATGTTAATATTCGAGAGGCTTCAACAATACTCCCCCTAAGATTGACGTTATCTTCGGTCTTCAAAATTCTTCGGTCAAAGAAATCATGTCTTGATCCCAATCATCTAGATTCCGAACTAGCTTCAATTCAAAAGTGTCAGAATTGTAGAACCATCTCAAAATTTGCTTCGTCGTTTGAGTTCCTTCCGGTGTTGTAAAAATCGCTAGGCGCTAGTCGGGCGGTGAGGACTAAAGATTAATTGAGATTAATCGGATCAGACTTTTGTGTATAATTTTGCAAATATATATATATATATATATATATATATATATATATATATAATTTTATACTTTTTATGAAATAATTTGCATTTTTGGGGGATAATTTGTAAATTGGTGAATATTGAGGGGTTAAATGTAAAAATTCAAAACTTAATTGTATAATCTAACCCTAAAGATGGAATAACCCTTCCATTTTTGTTGTTCCTTCACCTCCGGTCGCAGCCTTTCGTCAATCCAGTCACCGGGTCTTAAAAACTGACAACCACCCGTAGCATATTTTCTATCTTGACAACATCCTCCATAATCACTATCAGTATATACATGTAGCTCAAAGTTTCCTTTGTAAGGATACCATAACCCTAAGGCTGGTTTTCCTTTAAGATACCTGAATATGCGTTTGACAGCAATTAAGTAGGATTCTTTGGGGTTTGATTGATATCTTGCACAGACACAAACAACATACATTATGTCTAGTCTAGATGAAGTGAGATACATCAAAGAACCAATCATAGTTCCGCATAAAGTTTGGTCGACAGATTTTCCTTTCGAATCAGGCTTAATCTTGGTGTTTACGTCAGCTGGAGTTCTAATTGATTGACAATCTTGCAGTTTAAATTTCTTTATGAGTTTTTAAATGAACTTCTGTTGAATAATGAAAATTCCATCTGCAGATTGATTGACTTGAAGTCTAAGAAAGAAATTGATTTCTCTCATAAAACTCATTTGAAATCAAGACTTCATAATTTTTTGAATTCATTGAATAGTTTTGGACTTGTAGAACCAAATCTGATATCATCAACATACACTTGTACATATAAGAGATCATCAACATCATTCTTTATGAACAAAGTAGGATCGATTTTCACTCATTTGTATCCATGTTGGATTAAGTGTTGTGATAATGTTTCATACCAGATTCTAGTGGATTGATGGAGTCCATACAAGCTTTGTTAAGCTTGTACACACGATGTGGAAATTCGAAATCTTCAAAACTCGGAGGTTGCTTTCCATACACATCATCGGTGATTGGTCCATATAAGAACGCACCATTAACGTCCATTTGATACACCTTGAATTTCATGAATGATGCATAAGCCAGGAAGACACGAATTGATTCAAGTCTTGCAACTGGAGCAAATACTTCATCATAATCTATATCTTCTTCTTGAGTATATCCTTATGCAACAAGTCTTGCTTTATTTTGAATAACAATTCCTCGATCTTCTGTTTTTTTTGAACAACCATCTTGTGCCTATAGTATTTTCTCCTTCAGGTAAATCCATAAGATTCCACACTTCTTGTTTGCGGGATTGTAATAATTCTTCTTGCATTGCCTTGATCCAACTATTGTCCTTTAACACTTCAGTGATGTTTTTAGGAACAATTTGATATAGAAAACATGAGTATAAGCAAAGCTTTACTTGCTCTGACTTAATCCTAGTAGTTCTCTCATTTAATTAACTAATAATCTGGGATGTTGGATGGTTCTTATGAATAGTAGATGTTGGAATCTCATTTCCTTGAACATGAACATCCAAATTAGTTTGGTTCAAGTTGGAGAGTTGATGCAATAAGTTTGAATAATGTGGATTGAAACCGGGAACTTGAGTCAGTGAGTTGATAAAGTAATCAAGATTACCGGTATCTACTACATCATCAGAAACAAATGACGTTCCAGACTCAGGTTGTACATTTTCTATACCATCATTAGGAAAAGGTTATGAAATAATTTGATCTTTTGAAACTAAATGATCTTCATGTTATTGAGATTGATCATTATTGTCAAATTGAATTATTGAATCATTGAAAAAAGAGATAAATGGATAATCTGGGCTTGAGTCGTCCATATCATCAGAATCTGAATCATCGCTGAAAGAACCGAGATCTCCTTGAATTTTCTTTCACCTGTAGAATAAAAAAAGTTAGATTCGAAAGAGTTTGACAGCAAAACTAAATCAAATAACCAAGCTGGACCATTTGAAACTGATGGAAAAGAATTTTCAAGGAATTTAACGTTGAATGTTTCAAGTATAACATTAGTCCTAGAGTCATAAACTCTATAGGCTTTTGAAACAAAGAATATCCAATAAAAAATCCATCATCATATTTTGCATTGAATTTTCCAAGCTAATCACTTGAGTTAAGAATCAAAACTAGAAAACCAAAAGATTTAAGAAAATCTATGTTTGGTTTCCTGCCAAACATCAACTCATAAGTAGTTTTCAGTTTGTCTTTCACAATTAAAGTACGATTCTGTATGAAACACGCAGTGGATAGGCTTCATCCCAGAAAGTGATAGGAATTTTTCATCTGCTAACATGGAGCGTGCAGTGTCAATCAAAGTTCTATTCTTCCTTTCAGCAACTCCATTTTGTTATGGAATTCTAGGAGCACTGAACTAATGAGCAATTTCTTTTTCTGCAAAAAACATGTCAATAGTAACATTTTTATATTTCATTCCATTATCATTTCTTATTATTTTTACTTTTTGTTCTAATTAGTTTTCAACTTTGAATTCTTTTAATAATTCAGCCATTTTAGATTTAGCATTCTAAAAGAAAACCATGAAAAACTTGTGAAGTCATCCATGATAACTAAACAATAAGATTTTTTTCTAATACTCTTGACATTTGTTGGTCCAAAAGGTCCATTTGCAACATCTGGAGAGGTTTGGGATTTGAGTTTATCTGCTTGGGCTTATAAGATACTCTATGTTGCTTCCCCTTTAAACATCCTGAGTAGAGATCAATAGTGGCAAACTTCTTTGCTGGAAGGCCGATAACATGATTTCCCACTACAAGCTTGTTCATATTCTTGAAGTTAAAATGCCCGAGACGTCTATGCTAAAGCAGACTTTCGTTATTTGATGCTTGAGCAATAAAGCAAGTTGTTTCTGTAGATTGATCAACTTGAGACATATCTAGCTTGTATACATCTCGATCTCTAATAGCTTTAACAACTACCCACTCTTTGCTAGTCTGAAAACCTGGCTTCAAAATGTAGCAAAAAGAATCAACAAAAAGAATAGAATAAGATTTATCAAAAATTTAGGAAACGCTTAAAAGATTAAAGTTCAACTGTGAGCAGTAGTTGACTTTATCAAAACTGATTATCCTGTTGGATACTGTTCCTTCGCCTGTGATTTTTCCTCCTGCATCACCACCAAAGACGATGTGTGTGCCATCTTTTAACATAAATTCTTGAAGCAAGGCATGATTGCCTATCATGTGAAGGATACAACCACTATCCACATACCATGTGTTGATAGGACTTCTCGGGTGTACCTGCAAATCAAAGAAAATGAATTTGAGTTATCGGCCTAAGCCAAGATGGTCTTGGGCTTGCCAAATTTATCAATGATGGTAAACTGTTTAAAATGGAGTTTATTCACATCAGGCTTCTTGTCGCATAAGTAGCAACCTGCACGAATGGCCGCCCTTCCTCCTGCTAATCCGGCCGTTTCTGAACCTCGGATGCAGGTCTTTTAAAAGCACAAAGTTTTAACAAATGTACCAATTCTGTTATTAAAAAACTTTTTATTATCTTTTATTTGTTTATTTTGTTAACGCATTATATCTTCTTTGAAGATCATTATTAAGAAAATTCATACCATTTGAGTGAACAATTATAGAAAAAATTTTATACCCAAAATTTCCATTATCATTCTCATAGACCTTGGAATGAATTTTTATTGATTGTATTGCTCTGGTCTCACATAGTCATTCCTTTGGAAAGATGTCAAGCCTAAGGAAGGTTGTTTAGTTAATCTTTGAAAACCAATAGTTTCATTTCTTTAAAACTGAGGGTTGACATAATCATTTCTCAATTGTAGAATAACAAATCCTTTCTTTGGCGAATTCTTTCTAAAGTAACAAATTTTCATGTTGTGAGTCCTTTCATCACAGAAGGTACAGTACTTGTTAAAATAACAATCTGTTGTTGAATGATTTCTCATATCACATATGTGACAATACTTGTTGAAAAGCATCAAGCAGTCTTATGATTCTACATATTGCAGATTTTACAGTATCTTTATGGTGATTTAAACAACTGTTGATTAACTTTTGATGTTGACATAACATTTGATCCTTGTTTACATTTAGGCGTTGAAAAGTTAATCTGTTGTTTTTGATTTGACAATTTGTTCTTTTGCATATTTGGTTTTGACTTTTGTACATGAACTTCATTCTTAGATTCCTTAGAAACAAATCATTTAACAATAGCGGAAGACTTCGAATCTAAACCTGTTTTCAGATCAGAGTTGGATTTGTTCTTAGGATTTGATTTAACTTCATGAATTGAGTTCATGTTAAAAGTACCTGTAGATACAAACTTTGCTAGTTTAAATTTATTTGCTTGATTTGTTGTTTTAGACTCATTATCTTGACTTTTATTTTGATTAGATTTAGCTTTAGTCAATTTTCTTCTTCTTCTTTGACTCCTTGATTTCATCGAACTTGATTTTATTTGTGATTGAACATCTTCAGGTGAAGATTCTTTTCAGTTTCTTTCTCTTTCTGATCTTTTAGCCATTTAATATACTCTAGATTGTTTAGACCATAAGAGATTGAATCTTCTGATGTTCCTTCATCTTGTTTTGCTTTCTCTTTATTTTTTGAGTTTTGTTTATCATTCTTAGTGATCCCTTCTTCTAAAACATATACTTTTGAAACAAATATTTTCTTACTTTTCGGTCATGGTTAATATGATTTAACTTTTACCGGATGACCGTTTTTAATCTTTTTTGTATCTTTTTCTTCAAAGATTTCAATATTTGTTTTCTCTTCTTCACTATCAGAAATCTTGTTGTTTTTATTTTGGAAAGATTTAAGTTTAGCTTTATTTTCAGGAGAATGATCATGCGTGTTGAAGTTTTCTTGTAAAGTGTTTACTATGGATTCATGCATTGGTTCGTGTGTAAAACCTAAGCCTGCTTTTTGTTTGTCCTTTCTTTCTCTTATCAGTTGTTCCATAATTTTTTGGAACTTTTAACTTTTGCAAGATCAACTTGTGTAGCAGCATGTGCTATTTTCTCCTATTCTAAATTCTTAGTCATTTCTTCAAGTTGTTTAGAAAAAAATTTTAGTTCTTTTAAAGTTTTGTTCCATGATGTTTGTAGAGAAATGATATTTTCATCAGACATTTTATGGTTGTTTTTAAGTTTATTATGCATTACTTCCTATTGTTTGAGCTTGTCACATATTTTGTATGAGTAAGTTCGGTAATACTCTACTTGTTCAAAGCAAGCTTTAGTGCATAGTTTTTCTCTTACTTCAACTAGAATTTCAGGATATTTTGAGGAATAAGTCTCAGAGTTAGAAGATGAATTTTCAACCTTTGGTTGGTCTAACTGTGCCATTAGTGCAACTTCTTCTGAATCCTCTTTAGGATCAGATTTATCACTCCAGTCATATTCATCTTGTTCATTTTTAGAGTTACATTCAGCCTTAGGATCACTGTCTTCTGACCGGTACTCACTTTAAACTTCTACAATAAGAGATAAACTACATGTTAAGCCAGCTGTAAACTGCTCTGCATGCGCACTCTAGTCGTATCCATCCTTGATGCTCACTAAAAGAGCTTTCTCAGGCTCTTCAGAAGATTTTGAGTCATCTTTAAGTTTAGGCATTGGTAAACTTTGATATGGCTTTTGGAATGTCTTCTGAGACAGTTGTTGATATCTCTGATTCTTCAACTAGCTTGACCATTCCCTCTTTTGTTTTTGGGAGCTTTGCATTCCCGTTAGAAATGACTATAGCTGTTGCAGTTGAAACAACTTGACTTAGATTTGTCAAAGCCAATAGTTTTGTTAGCACTCAGCTTGTAGTTCCTATTGACACAGGATTGTTTCTGAGTTCTATATGCAATCATCACCTTCTACCAGTTTAAATCTATTTCTTTTACATCATCTGGATCCTCTCAAACAAGTCCTGCAAACAAAAAAGATCTAATCAAGTTAAATGACTACACTGATAAGCTTGAAAACTTGCAATGGAAGCAGTAAAAGCAGATTTTGATTCATCATCCTGTAACAGGACATTGATGACATCTTTAACTTTGCTTGTTTTAACGGAGTTAGAAGATGGTGTTTCAGTTTAAGATTTAGAAGTTTGAGTTTTAGGAGGAGACTGAGGTTGAGGTTGAGTTGCATAAACAAGAGCACTTGTATATGAAGAGTCTGTAAAGAATCCTGCTCCAATAAACAAATCACCCTCTTCTTCTGGTTAGTTATCATCCTTTGCCGTAAAAGTATTCTCCACTGTGTTAGCTGGCGATGGAATATGCATAAAAGTATTCTCCACTGTGTTAGCTGGCGATGGAATATGTTTATACCGAGACATTGTGCTGCGCTATCATTGTTTCTTGAGCTTTCATCAATCTCAACTGACTCAATCTTGGCAATCAAAAGATCAAGATCCATAGGGAGTTTTTCAGTATGCTTCAACAATGTTACTGTTTATTTCCATGAAGATGGAATGGCATTGAGAAGTCTGAAATTTAGATTCTTGAGATCATTTTTGATATCAATTGTTGACATCTTAGTAGTAAGTTGCACAAATCTATTCATCATTTGGTTTATTATTTCACCAGATAGATGCTCAAACAA
This sequence comes from Flaveria linearis, assembly GCA_024085815.1. Classification (NCBI taxonomy): domain Eukaryota; kingdom Viridiplantae; phylum Streptophyta; class Magnoliopsida; order Asterales; family Asteraceae; genus Flaveria; species Flaveria linearis. The sequence continues at coordinate 35,723,617 of CM044015.1, forward strand.
CTCTAACTGCCTCTTTAATTTCTACTTCTTGAGATCTTGTATCTCTTTACCACCTTCACATATTATCTTCAAGCTTTGTACATACTGTACCCAGTTTGATAGCCATCAAGTCTAGTCAAGACTTCTAATGGTAATCCTTTACACATCAATGAATATGCTTTGATATCATTCTTTACTTTCCTTAAGTCATGACCTTGTCGACCATCTTCAGGATAAGGTCCTGGAGATTCTTTTGTGTAAACAAATCCTCTGTCAGGACCATGTGATGTAATTGGAATATAAGATTATTTTTCTATTGACTTCCATAAGTCAGTGTTAATAGAATATAGACGATTCTTCAATCTAAGAGACCAGTTCTTAAAATCAGCTCCGTTCTTTAGCTTAGGAACTCTGTTCTCAGAATCTTCAGACTTAACTATTTTTTATTTTTGAGTTTAAGAAAAATATTTGTTTTTGTTGTTTTTATGTTTTGAATTAAAACAATGAATTGAAAATATTTTTGGATTTTTAAATTGTCAAAAAAATTTTCTAAGTGTTGAGTGTTGACGCGCCTAAATAGTGATGAAGCGTCCAAACAGTAGTGGAACTCCTAACTTTGACTTAGAAATTCCTAATGGATTGCCTTAGTAGATTTCTCAAACGCCCAACTTGTAATGCGCCTGAACAGTTGTAAAACGCTCAAATAGTTGTCAGACGCCTGGGTGTGAAAAACACCCACACAGTTCTAATGCATCTAAATAGTTGTAATGCGCCTAGAATTACTTTGTTTTTGGAAAGTCCCAAAGTGTCCAAACAGTTACAATACGCCTCAACAGTGTTAAAAAGCTTGAACCAAAAACGTCTTAATAGTGTTAAAACGCTTGAATAGTGGTCAAACGCCTATACACTTAGGCAATTTTCAGTAGTTTTTTTACCTAATGCGCCCAATTCAACAGATTCAATGAACTCAGATCTTCTAAAAATCTTCAAAGTTCGTTAAATTGATATAAAAAACTTCAAATTAGGTAGTAATTACATGGATTAACAATCCTCAATCTTCAATTTCAATTAACAACAACAACAATTCAATCTTCTGATTGAATTTCAGTCCGAATGTGATGAGCAAGTTCAAATAGATTTTGATCGAATTCTAAGATTTGAACGAATTAAACATCAAATTGTGATTTAAATCATGTTTCCATTGATGAAACACAACATAAATCAACAATTAATTGATCAAATTGCTATCAATCACAGATTCAAGTGAATCAAAGAGCTCAAAATTGCCGATAAGCTCTAATAACTGAATCGAAACCTTTGATACCATTTGATAGGATCAAAATGGATCGATCTGTGATGATATTGTAATGCAATTCAATCAATTCAAATACAAGTAATCAAAACAATATAAACATATAAAAAATCATAGTTTTCATTGATAGTAAGCATAGAATACAAGTGTAGCAAACTGTTACAGTTCTTTCAACTAAATTCTGTAATCTCTAGTCTTAAGTCTAACTACACAATACATAATCTATGATATTTATACAATCAAAGAAACAAAAGAAACATATATTTACACAATAAGTCCAAACTATACATACAGACAAAAAGTTAATCTTCAAGAGGCTTCAACATTATTTTATTTATGTAATTTACTCACAAACATTCTAAGGTATAAAAAATTCATATCATTCTCTATCTCTATCTATTTCTTCTTTTCAAGACTTCTAAAATGCTCTAGTCCTGTGTCATCCCCCAACCCATCTAATAAATATGGAAGGTAAAATGTGTTAGGGGGTCGTTGCCAAATTTTCATTTTTGGGGCCATTGTTGAAATTTCATAAGGGTGGGAGTCAAAACTTTAGGCGGTTGGTGTCCAAATTTTTGGGGTCGGGTCGATCAAGACTTCATTATATATATTTCTATAAATTGAAATTTTTCATGAAGTGCGGATGTCTCCCACAAAAACCATATAGGTCCGGCCTTGGACAAAAATAAAATTAGGTATCTAGCTTGACGAATCAAACTAAATTTTTGAATAACATGCAACCATACATATTTTTTCAGCCAAATCTAATAAAATTTTAACAGATCAATAGTTATGTCTACTGGATGGATAAATGTTGACAAATGACACGATAATCTTATAATATATTCTAGATCAATCATCTTTGAAAAAAAGGAAATAAAACCATAAGAGCATCCACAATAACAAATTCTAAAAACACCTAAAAACATATCTAATCATATGCCACGTCATAGAAACATTCATTTTTCAAAAAAAAATAGAAATCCACCCAATAAGCAAAACCAAAAGCATCAAAAAATCACTATTTTTTTAAATTTTTAACTACTCATTTATTTCTCTCTCTTTATTTATTTTAAAATATATAGTACATGGGAATCCACATCAATTTCTTTCATTTGTTTTTGTGGAAGAACTTGAGTATAAAACACACCTCTAAAACAACTTTCACAATAAGTAAAAACAAGTATATATTACCACCATAAAAATGAGAAAAAAACTCTAGGTAAGTGAATAGAACATTTCATTCAATCAATTGAAACCTATTAAAAATAAAATCGTTAACAAAATCTTATTATTCCACAGAACTTAAAATGAAATTTTTATCTGTAAAAAATTTCAATAGATAGGCTTTAAGAATAATTGATGACTTAACGTATTATGGATATCAATATATTGGTTAAATCCTATAATATGGGTATCAAATCTGTAAATGTTTATTTTTATTACTAGACCATAACTCGAGTATTACACAAGTTAAATAAGAAAAATACTAAATACTTATTAATAAGGAGTTGAAAACTATAAAACATTATTTTGATATAATATAATATAGAAATTACGTATAAGTAATTATTTTTATTAGTTGAGAAAGAATTTTTATTATATCTAATACATTTGTTCTAAAAATTATTGCTTTGAAAAGATGTCATTTTTTATCAATATTTTGTTGTTTAAGAACTCCAGGTTTGTTTTGTAAATTGTTTTATATAAAACTTTTATTTTTATAAAAAGAAAGACTTTTAAAATAATTTCATAATTTAAAACTTTATTGTTTATTTAGAAAAAAATTATAATTTAAGAAAATTTTGATTTTGAAAATATGTATCTTTAATCAAAATATTTAGTTTTTATTTAATAAAAAATACCTTTTAAAATTTACTGATTCAAGAAACATGGATTTATAATATACAGAAAGAAAAAGAAAGATTTGCTAAGTTGTTATTTGACTTTTTAAAATTTGTATGGCCCCAATTACGAGAAATCTCACAGATGGTCATTCGGAGCATAATATATAATTAAATACAATAATAAGCAAAATACTTTAACAAACTCATTTCATGCATTAAATAATTTTTGGCAAGAAAAACATCATTATTACTAGGTTTAAAATTAACATTTTTTGTATTACAAGACAAAAACATTGTTCTACATAAATATAGGTGCCAGTCTTTTTTTGCCAGGTAGCTCCAATCTTGTGTCATCCTTAGCTACATCATTACCTACCAACTGATATGCATAAAAAGTTAACGTTACTGAGTGAGTTCTATTTTTTATTAATATATGCAAAATATACCTTTGAAATCTTCCTAAAGTGATCACCCATCATTTTATGTAAAAGTCAAATCGAATAATAAAATTCTTTAAAGCATTCTCTAACTTTCTTTCTTTCATTATCTTTGTATATCATTAATTAGGATTGGACAAATCAAGAGCCAACATTATTGGTTCACAACGAATATCGAACCTCTGCTAGTACATGTTTATAAATGGTAGCTAAACACTGACAGTTGACCTGCACTGCTAGACACGAAGTCCGCTCATGAATACAGGTCCCATTCATTCATTCATTGGTCAATCACAAGGATTTGACCCTAGATGTGCATCCTCATGGGCTGAAACAGCCTCACATCAGTTGAGCTAATGACAACAAGGTCGTGCACCTCCATTCATTTTACTTGCAAGGCTTTTCATTCATCATAAGGGACCACGGGTAACATTCATTAAGTTACACTTTCTTTCTTTTATTCCTTTATGTCCACCTAATTATGAATAATACTTTTAATGTATCTATTGTCTTAATAGTCACATAACATGAGGTATTAATAATAACATTAATAACAGTAGCCCATGAAAATAATATAATATTAAAATCATCAAACAAACATAATTTTCCATTAACATAGTACTTATAACTTGAACTTTATTCGCACAATTTTAGAATATATCTAAGTGTTCATAACACATGAATAAAGTACACAATGGATGACTTAAACACTAAGTGTCCACAGTGGACAACCAAAGTCCATAGTGGATGACGTAATTACTAAGTGTCCACAGCGAACAGTTAATGTCCACAATGGATGAATAAGTATTACTAAGGCATACAACGGATGACTTAAGGTTCACAATGAATGGCTTCTTAACACAAGTGTCCACAGCGGACATACATGCATACTTAAGTGACCACAACGGATAGTCATTGTCCATATAGGACAGTCTAAAATGCTTAAGTGTCCACCGCGAACGACTAGTGTCCAAAGCGGACATCATAATATTCCATCCCCAAGTGTCATAGCAAGTGACCCAAGGCCCATAACGGACAGTATGTTTAAATACTTATGTTCAACTATTACAAATTCTAATCCCATACAACATTTTGGACGTATACTTAGCATAGATCTATCAGATGCACACTTATCACATAACAAACAACCATTTATCATCATTGAAAATCTTTTTAAAAACATACATTTTCGTGAAAGTCATATTTTTATGGAAAAACATAGTTTTGTCAAGAAACATCGTTTTTGTACATATATCAGCCCCAAACAAGTAGAAAACAAGTAACAGAGGGGATGTAGAACTCACCTTCAATAGCTTTCGAGCAAAACACTACACACCCGAGAGCAAGTCTGGAGTTCTAACACCTAAATACACGTAAACATACAAACTTAACGCATAGAAACATATAGAAAGTTGTGTAGAGGCTTAAACCCGATTGAATCTGAGAAGAAGCACCATTAAAATCTTACATTTTGAAGAAATCTTCTACATTCTTACTGTAAAACCATTGGGAGCCGCTTTCTCTCTCTAAAGCTGCAAGTTTTAGTGTATGGGTGACCATCTCCTTTTTAAACTCCATTATGGGCCGGTTTCGCCCTTGTACACTTTTACCCCCTACTTTTAAAATAAATAACCCATTTGATCCTTTATTTTTCTCTTTTGAAGTTTTCAGGTGTTACAAGTCCACCCTTCCTATTTAGGTATCTTCCTCGAAACATGTCAGTCCTCAAATAGCTACGAATAAAGTTGCCTCATATACTCCTTAGTCTTCCATGTACACTCTGACCCCTTTTTGTGTTTCCATATATACTCGTACCAACCCAAACACTTTATTTCTTAGACGCTTCCATTTTCTATCGAGGATGCTCACCGGCTGTTACATGTAATTCAATTGTTCATCCACCTCGATATCTTCAAGTGGCATAATTTCTTCATTATCTGCCAAACACTTTCTCAGATGAGACACATGGAATGTCGCATGTATTCCACTTAGCTCATCGGGTAGCTCTAATTTATAGGCTACCTCACCAACTCTACCAATGATTTTGAATGGCCCGATGTACCTTGGGCTTAATTTTCCTCTTTTTCGGAAATGGATGATTCTTTTCCAAGGAGATACCTTTAATATCACCTTATCTCCTACTTGGAACTCAATTGTCTTTCTTCTCTTATCAGCATAGGATTTCTGCCGATCATTTGATGCTTTCATAAAGGCCTGATCTTTTCCAACTTCTCTTATGTGGCCTTAATGATCTTGATACTTCCCAACTCCCTTTGCCTGACATTACCCCAACACACCAGGGTTCTGCATCGTCTTCCATACAATATCTAGAATGGTGGAATGCCTATGCTTGCATGATAGCTATTGTTGTAAGAGAACTCTCTCATCGTTAGGTGCTAATCCCAACTTCCACGATAATGCATGTCTAGAGCATGTCCTCCAGAGTCTGAATCGTTCTTTCTGATTTACAGTCTATCTAAGGGTGGCAAGCTATGCTAATATGTAACCTCAATCCCATCACATCGTGGAATTTATTCTACAACTTTGATGTCAACCCAGTATCCCTATTAGAAACAATGGATACCGGCACACCATATCGAGCTACAATCTCCTTAATGAATAGATCCGCCAGCCTTTTCGATAAGTAAGTCTCTCAGATAGGCAGAAAGTGGGTGCTTTCGCCAAGCAATCCATGATCACCCAAATGGTATCACTTCCTCTTGTTGTAGGAGGCAATTTTGTGATGAAGTCCATGGTGATGTGTTCCCACTTCCATTCAGGTGTATCCAAAGTTTGGATCTTCTCGTATGGTTTCTGATGTTCTGCCTTCACTTGCAAACAAGTCAGGCACTTACTCATGTACTCCACCACGTCATACTTCATCCCTGACCACCAATAGTCCTTCTTCAGGTCATGATACATCTTAGTGGCACCAGGGTGAATGAAATACCGAGTCTTGTGAGGTTCATCCATAATCCTTCCCTTCAGATCCCTGTAGAGAAGAATCCACATCCATCCGGATCAGGTTTTAATTCCAAGGGTGTTCTCCCCTAACTCTGATATCCACCCCTTCATCCACTTAGAGTTGATCCTATCATCCTTTAATACCTCATCTTAGATGTTCCTGATTTGACCCATGACATCAGTGTCACCACTAGTTGAAAAGCCTTCACCTGAATTGGTTCAGGTCGTTTCTTTCAACTAAGGGCGTCAGCGACCGTGTTCGCCTTGCCCGGATGATAATGAATTTCACAGTCATAGTCCTTGATCAACTCTAACGACCTTCTTTGCCTCATGTTAAGATCCTTTTGCTAAAAAAAATACTTTAGGCTCTTGTGATCAGTGAAGATGGTGCACTTCATCCCCTACAAGTAGTGCGTCCAAATCTTCAGTGCAAAGACCATAGCTGCGAACTCCAAATAATGAGTAGGGTACTTAACCTCATAGATCTTCAACTACCTTGCCGCATAGGCTATAACCTTCCTTCGTTGCATCAACACGCAACCTAAGCCTGAATATGAAGCATTCAAATATACCACCAAGTCATCATTCCCTTCTAGCAATTTTAAGACTGGGGCTTGGATTAACATCATTTTCAACTCTCGAAATGCATTCTCCTGATCGGAACCCCATTCTAACTTCACACTTTTGCAAGTCAGCTTAGTCAATAGGGATGCCACCTTAGACTAATCCTTCTGTAGTAGCCTACCAAACTCGGGAAACTACGGATCTTAGATGGCGTATTTAGGGATTCCCATTGCATTACAGCTTCGACTTTTGTAGGGTCCACCACTATTCCTTTGGGATTAATTACATGGTTAAGAATTCGACCTCTTGAAGCTAGAAAGCACACATAGAGAACTTCACGTACAACTTCTCTTCTCTAAACCTCTCTAGTACTTTCTAGAGATGATAGGCATGCTCGTCTTCACTCTTGGAGTAGATTAGAATATCATCAATGAATACGATAACCAATCTATCTAACCTCGCTTGACATACCCAATTCATAAGGTCCATAAAGCTAGCCGGCATGTTGGTGAAACCAACAGACATCACGAGAAACTCGTAGTGTTTATAACACGTACGAAAGGTTGTCTTAGTGATATCATGCTCCTTCACCTTCAGTTGATGATAACCCGATTGAAGGTCTATCCTCGAGAACCAAATGGCACCCTGGAGCTAGTCGAACAAGTCGTCAATCTTTGGTAATGGGTACCGGTTCTTCAAAGTCAACTTGTTAAGCTCATGGTAGTCGATGCACATCCTCATACTACCATCCTTCTTCTTCATGAAAAAACCAGAGCCCCCATGGAGAGATACTTGGTCGAATGAAGCCCTTATCTAAAAGACCTTGTAGTTGTGTCATCAGCTCCTTGAGTTTGGATGGACCCAACCAGTATGGTGCCTTGGAGATGGGTTGCACTTCTAGTATCAAGTCAATCTGCAACTTGATTTCTCTATCGGATGGGACCCCTTATCCTCAGGAAACACATCAGGGAAATCATATACCACCGGCACGTCCGACAGTTGCGCCACTATCGCATCCACATCCTTTACATAAGCCATGTAGGCACCATACCCTCATCTTATAAACTTCTCTACCGTGATGATAGATGTCACTCGTGGAATGACACATTGCTTATCTCCGTGAACCGTAATCAAACTGCCATCAGGTGCAACCAGCTGAATCATTTTCTTTCAACACAAGATATTTTCCTCGTAATTCTCCAACCAATCCATTCCTAATACCATATCAAAGCCTCCTTGGGCCATCACATACAATCTAGCAGGAAACCCATGACCGTCTAATTCTATGAGGCAATCGTCAATCATATTAGTCACTTTGGTAGATTTTCCTATTGTAGTCTTAACATGGAAAGGCACATTTATCTTCCTGCTCTTACCATGCATCAGATGACAAAAGGTAGTAGATACAAAGCTCCTACTGGCACCTGAATCAAAGAGCACAAAAGCATACAATTGGTTTACCAAAAACATACCTAAAACTACCTCAGGGTCCACTCTAGCTTTTTCCCTGGTCATGTTGAACGCCATTTCCTCCGCGTTGGCCCTATCACTCTTCCTCTTTTCTCCTATCACCTTGAATCCTGAGCTTCCTGCTCCACCTTTCTTGCAATCCCAGCCCGAGTGGGCTACCTCTTCACATTGGTAGCATCTCGGTACACTGCACTCATTAACATAATAGCCCTCACCCCCACATTTGAGACACATATTCGTCCCCACTCTGCACTCTCCCAAATGACTCTTCCCATACTTCTTACACTCCTTTCGGTCATTCCCCTTCATCTGTTCGGTACGACAGTCATCAACCCTAGTATTCTTCTCCCCAATTCCATAGTTGTCATTCCTGAACCTCTTCTCATTCCCATTCCTATTCCAACTCCCCTTGTATGTCTTTTTCTAAGCTGGTGCTAGTTCTCTCTCATCATACAACCTTTCTGCCAACTCCACTAGCAAATGTTGCATGTATCTCTTGATCTTCATGGAAACCGGAGTTACCATATCTAGCACAAGTCTTACAAGTTTATTGAACTTGGAGGTGTACTCTTGATGAGTCATGTTCCCGGCCTCCATATACAATAACTCCTTCTCAATCTTGTCCAACTCCTGATATGGACAACACTCTTCAAGCATTAACTCCTTCAAATCCAACCACTTCATCTTTACTATTGATCATTTTCCCTTTGCTTGGAAAATGTTTTCCTACTAGTATAGTGTCAAGTCAATGAATGAATGGGAGGCAAACTTCACCTTCTGATCCTCTCGACACTCACTGATATCCAGGACTGCTTCTATCTCTCAAATGCAATGATGAGTGGCAGTAGCATTACCATTACCATCGAAGGTCGGCGGCTTGCATCTCTAAAATGCCCCTCATCCTCTTTCTCTTTCTCTGACTCATGCTCTTTGTCATCATCATAAACTACCAGCTGCGGGCTAGATGGTCCCTCTTCAGATCTTTCTGTCTTTTCAATGGACTTTCCTGACTTCTTCTTCTCCCTCTTCCCCTTGTTCTCAACTTTTCCCCGTCCTTAGTAGCTCTAATCACTTCGGTCACCACTGAGGTTAAGACATTTTGCATGACATTGTAGACCTCATCAGCAATGGCCTCCTTTACTTGGCCTGGCATCCCTTCATTTGGTCCAATTTTCATTTTGAGTTTAGGTTTTGAAAATAATTTACCCAATTATCTTAAACATTAGCTCTGATACTAACTTGTAAGGCCCCGATCCTGAGAAACCCCACACTTCATCATTCATAGCACAATACATAATTAAATACATTAATAATAGGAAAACATTGTAGTGGAATACTTTAACAAACCCATTTCATGCATTAATAATAATTTTAGCCAAGAAATACATCATTGTTACTAGGTTCAAAATTAACATTTTTGGTATTACAAGATAAAAAGATTGTTTCGCATAAATACGAGTACCAATGTTTATTTGCCAAGTAGTTCTAACCTTATGCCATCCTTAGCAACATCATTACCTGCCAACTGATATGCATAAAAAGTTAGCGTTGTTGAATGAGTTCTAGTTTTTATTAACATATGGAAAATATACACTTTGAAAGCTTTCTTAAGTGATCACCCATCATTATACATAATAGTCAAATCACTGATAACATACTTTAAAGCATTCTTTAACTTTCTTTCTTTCATTATCTTTCTATTTCATTAACTAGGATTGCACAAAGCAAGAGCCTACGTTGTTGGTTGACAACAAATGCTGAACCCCTGCCAGTACACATTTATAAATGGTAGCTAACCTGTTGGACTCAGCAAGTGCATTAATGATTAATGCATAAAAGTATGATGCTTGACATAATCAAACATATAACAACAATAGTGTGTTCTAACATCCAAACAACCATTTACTACACATTATCATCATTATCATTCATAACAAACACTAATATTTGTTTAAATTTCTTTTTCAGGATTGTAGATAAAAGAAATTTTTGACAAGTATCAACAGCGGATGAGAAGTGGTCCACAGCGGATGAAGAACAACATGCAGCGGATGAAGATCTAAGTCTAAGTATGTGCAATGGATGAAGACATCCCGCAACAGATGAACCAACAGACAGCGGACACAAGATGCACAACAGATGTTCATCCACAGTGGATGAACATTCCACAGCGGATGTTCATCCACAAGGATGTTCATCCACATCGGATGGACATCCCACAGCTAAAAACAATCAATACTGCACAGCGGATGAACATCCCACAGCTGAAAACAATCAATACTGCACAGCGGATGAATAATCTTCTTCCATAGTGAATGACCAAACATCCACAGTGGACGACCAATCATCACAGCAGATAGCTTGTAGACTTAGGATTATTTATGTAATTTTCATTTACAAAAGGGTAGTTTATTAATTGTATATAGCTATGTGTATAGGCTATAAATAGCATACTACCATAATCCTTTGTAAGCATTTTGAACAATTAATCAAACAAGCAATTGTTATTATTTTTCAAGCATTCAAACACACACAATCACACGCACACAAACACACACATACACACACACACACACACTAAATTCATACATATTAATCATGGGTTTTCGCACCATGTTTATTGTTTGTTGATATTGAGAGATATTGAATGATCCTTAGGGGAATCAACATGTTCTGTTGAATATTGTTCTATAAAGTTCATGTTCAACATGTGATTGAGTTGATTTCATCAGATGGTATCAGAGCTTTGGCTCAAATTATTCACTGATTTTTGATCCTCTCAATCAACAACATGATTTCAGTGGTTCATTAGGTTCAAACATACATTTTTAAGCTGAAAATTCATCAAAACCATCTTCTTCTACTCTTAACATTCATTAAATGCTACAAACATGATTTGATAATCTATTTTTATGCATTTTGAAGAAATGTTTATGGTTTTTAAGCTTAAACATCATTCATACACAAGTGTTCATCATGTTCATCAACAACCATTGTATAAAACCTCATTTGAGTATAACGAGTTCTCTTATATAACAATACACATGTATTGTTCTATCTAGTTTCAACATTCAACAACAATTTTGAACACGAAAATAATCTCATTACCTTAAAACCTTATCGATTTTTAAAGGGTTTTTAATAAACAGTGTTAAGTACTATTTCATTTGATTTTTATTAAAACATACATTGTTTTGAACAGTTTGAATCATTCAGATTGTTCAAAATAATCACATTCTAGCGACAAACTCACTAGAATGAGTTTATGTTCATCATTCAACAAATCGATTGTTGAATCTGTGAAGAACATTGCAGCCACAACACAAAACCCTAGAACAAACCCTAGGTTTTGATTTTGCAAAAACCTTCACAATCTACGAAAATTGGTTGGTTCAGCAGAAAATTTAAAGAAGATTTGAAATCTTCTTTTGAAATTTTTTAAAAAGTTACTTTTTGATCCAAAAGTAATATGTTAAAAACAAATTTTGTGTTTTTAGGGTTTTGACTTTCTATTGACTGCAATAATTAGAAAGTTGACATTCCAGTCATAGGATATTTCTTTCTTGTCACCGGATTTGAAAGTGACATATCATTGGATTTTAATTAACTGGATTTGAAAGTGACATATCATTGGATTTTAATTAATTTTCTTTATTTGGTAAATCTAATTAAAAAAGGTTTATCAACAACAAACAAATCCTAGAGACCTTAGGATTAAACAAAATTTAGCACCGAGCTAAAAACAAACAAACAAATTTAACTTAAAATATTATGTTAAAATTTCAACAATCATGGCAGAAGAAATGACTGGTTCGAACAGTGGTCTAAAACCACCAAGATTGAAGAACAAGTCTGATTTGAAATAGTGCAAAATAAAGTTCAGGAACTGGATCATATTTCACGACCCTGGTCTATGGACTTCGATTACTGAAGGTCCTTTCATCCCTCTGACATTAGGACCAGATTATAACATACAAAAACCAGTGAGTTCAAAAAGTGTAGCTGGTGATGACCTCAAAAGGGTCAAAATAGACATGAAGGCATATAACATTCTTGCTATGACATTGCCTTTTGAAATTTTGGCTCGAGTCAAAAATTTCAAAACACACATAAGCTATGGAAGGTACTTCACACTATGTGTGAAGGAAGTGAAGAAATCAAGGAAATCAAGAAAGAAAAATTGAGGACCCAATATGAGACCTTCCATCACATACATGGAGAATCCATCCCTTAACAGTTGCATAGATATGTCCAGTTGGTTAATGAAATGATTGTTTATCAACTAAAGTATGAAACTGCTGAAATCAACAAGAAGATGTGCACACACCGCCTGAGAGCTGGACTCAGTTAGTATCCTTGATGAAGGCAACATTGGATTTGAAAGCCATACCCCTTGACTTACTAGTAGCCAAGGTTGAAGCTCTAGCAATGGATGACAAATCCAGAAATAACAATCAAATTAGACAAGTAGAGGCTTACAAATTCAAGGAACCGTAACAAACAGACAGTGTTTTCTGACAAGCACGTGAGAAGATGAAGATGAAGAATTTTTGTATTCTAGTGATACTTCATTTGTTCAGCACAAGAATCATCCGACAACAAACAAAAGTCTAAAAAGACTGGTGTGCATGCTTCATATGAAGCTACACCTCAAAGCAAACATCACTCACACACCTCAAACTCAAACAAACAATCACAGCCTCAAACAATAAACATACGTAGACTAGAAAAACCAATGGATGCTCTCACTATAATCCTGTAGAGTGAAGAGCAAAAGGCAGCTTATGCAGTCTTTTCAACTATTTTGAAGCCTTTTTAGGTGCTAGTCTAACACCATCACAGATCATTCAATAAGATTCGGATGAACTTCCACTAGACATGATAGAAGAAATGGATCTTCAATCGTCCATGGCTATAATTGCCTACAGATCCAAAAGATTTTTGCAAAGAAATAGAGGGTTGAGTATGGTAAAGAAAACCTGGATTGGTTTTGACAAAACAAAAGTGAGATGCTATAATTGTCAACTTTATGGGCTTTCAAATGAATGTTAACAACCACCACCAGTGGAAGCTAGCACCTTGAAGGGAATTTCCATGGTGAAGGATTCAATCCAGTGACAGAAACACAAATCAAGCACAAAAATCCAGTAGCTATCACTCAAACAGACAAGTTCCACCTCCAATTAGCATTCCAAATGCACCAACCCCACCACAAATTACACAGTACAGTCCAAATCAACATCCTAAATCTTCTGCTATGATAATCAAACAGGATGGTGAATGCGACTGGAGCCTGTATGAGGCTAAAATTCCATCTCCAGATCATGCCATTATGGCAGATATTGTAGATAATATTTCAGACATCCTGAAAAGGTAAAGGAACACCTCTGCACACAGGCATGTATTGATGAATTAACGGATATAGAGAGCATGTTGATAAACTTTCAAAGAGACTTATAGAAACAAACATTTTGAATGAAAGTTTAAAATCTGAAAAAAATAATATGCCACGAAAATTCTTTCATTACAAACAGATTTAGACAAATTGATGTTTGAGAAACTAACACTAGCAGCTTAGGTTGAACAACTCTTTATATCTTTGACTGAATCAAAATCATTACTAGCTGAAACTGAAGTGAAACTTCTGAAATTTCAGGTAAGTAACAAGAAGTTCAAAGAACTTCTATCACAACAAAGGGCCTTTAAGGACCCGACAGGTTTAGGATATAACAAGGTCAACCCACCTTATAACGATAATTATACTCCTTTACCTGACTCAATGACCAACAAACAAGGTGAATCTCCTAACCCTTATGAAAGACCGAGGACTCCAAACAATCATCATCATCATCATCATCAAAATCACCATTAACATCAAAATCACCTTTGATAAAATTAGTTAGAAGTTCAGCACAGCCACAAATCAAATCAACTGACTTTTATCAAGGAGAGAACAATGAATTTGATGAATAAACAATAGATGATGATGAGCATGATTTATTGGATAATGAGCCAGATCAACCGGTTACTGAAACTCAAAAGGTTTCAAGTGTGGTTGATACATCAATCAAACAAATAAAATAGATTAAAGGTTTTGACATCAGTTCAGGTGGAAGGAAAGCTATAACTTCCACTGTCTGTCCCAAATCGGTATATAAAGGGAAAGGCAAAGCAATAATTCAGCCGAAACAACAAACAATAACTTTTGAAATTCCATCAAAATCACATTTGAAAACAAAAGTTATTAACACACAAACAAAAGAAGAGTTACCATATTATGAGTGGTGTGATCAATACACACACTCCACTGAAAAATGCAAGTGTGGTAAATACTGCAAGTACTGTAACATGAATAACCACAGTACTGAAACATGACATTTTCACAATTATTGTTCAATTTATGAAAGAAACAATCTAAACACAACAAATTGTTTTTTCAATAAGAAAAATAAAAAGCAAAACAAATAGGCTCAAGTTGAGAAATCAACTGAGAAACAAACAAGTGTTCAAAGTAAGAACAAAGGAGGAGTTCCAAGACAAACTCCTCATCAAAAGGTTGTTTTAAATACTAAAAAGCCATTTTATGACAACTTCAAACAACCAATAAGGAAACACAAGTCTTAGAACAAACAATCAACATACATAAGCTCTCAAAGGAGAAGATCTCAAAGAACTTCTCCCAATAGAGCTAAAACCAATCAATGGAAATCTAGTGTACCTAGAATTCCAAAACTAGCAGATAATGCCATTCTTGAAGAAATCTGTGTTGTAGGGAAATATGGAAAACCCAAGACTATTATGGCTTGGGTTACACCAAGTCACTGATTTCTTTCATTTTATAAGGACATCAAAGAAGCCCTGACAACATTTGGTATGTTAACAGTGGATGCTCCTGACATATGATTGGCAACGGTTCCCTCATTCAGGATTTTAAGAGCAAACATGGAGGTGATGTAGCGTTTCGAGAAGACAAGTCAGGTGGGAAGATAACCGGTGAAGGAACAGTAATTAATGGGTTGATAAGCTTTGAGAATATCAACTACTGCTCTAATCTCCAGTTCAATCTTCTAAGCGTATCCCAAATATGTGACAAAAGATATGCCACCTTATCTAACTGCAACAACTGCTTATCCTTAAGATGGGGTTTCAAATTCCAGAAGACTATATCCTTTTGAAAACTCCCCGTGACAACAACACATACATTGTTGATATGAACATTGTTTTAGCATAACCCCTAAAACATGTTTATTATCAAAAGCAACAAAGATGTTTCCCAATTGTGGCACAGACGATTGGGACACTCTAACTTTAATAGAATGAACAAACTTGTAAAAGGTGATCTAGTAATAGGTTTACCACAAATGGAATTCTTCTGTACAGACCATTGCATAGCATGTCTGAAAGGCAAACAACACATAGTGTCCCATAAGCCTAAATTGGTAAACTCTAATCACATACCACTCAAACTGCTTCATATGGACCTCTTTGGCCCAACAAATATCCTAATTATAAGAAAGAAGCAATATTGTCTTGTCATAGTAGATGATCATTCCAGATTCACCTGGGTTTTTTTCTACTACATAAGACAGAAACAACATAAATCATCACATCATTTATCACTAAGATTGAGAATCAACTTGATCTTAAAGTTAAATCTTTAATAAATGATGTCACACCCCAACTTTAACGGCAGAATCGTTGAGATGTGAGGGTTAAGATTGTTCAAAGCCATACAATGCTACTTCAAAGTGTAAATACTATTAAAATTCAAATTCATATAATAAAATTTCATTCATAAGTCTCAAACATGTAATCATAACGTAACATAAACCAAAATATCCAGATCTAATATAAATCCATTGTTTTCTCTAGGTCCAACCGTAGATGTTTTCATAGCTTCACGACCAATAACTAAGCTTGGGCATTTCCTGAAACATATTGAAAATAAAGTCAACATATGTATGTTGGTGAGTCCTCATGAGAGTATACATACATACATACATACATAAAAGCTTTTAACAAAGAATTTCAAGTCATATGTTAAAGGAAAATACAAATATATTGATAGCATAATGATACAATCAAACCTTGACAAAGATATGGCCACAACGAATAATATACGATTAGCTAAGTGTCATTGGTTCCCATGATGATCAAGAATACGTCATCAGGAGCCGACAATAACCTCGGCTTTATCACCAATAGGCCTGTCAAGCACATAGATCTATGACATCGCTAGGCTAGCAATAGTTAATGATTGCCTTACAAGAGTCTATCACATAATATTTGCATAAGTCCCAAATAACCATGACAAATATAAAACGAATTCCACATGTGTTACAAGTATTTAAATGTTTTACAAATATGATAGTGATATAAGTAACATGTTTCACCCTAAAACATGTGAAGTAAAGTAAAACGGCGGATGGTAAAAACTCACATGATATAAGATGTATTTTGATTAATAAGAAAAACTAGAATCACGCAACGGTTCCTTCACAGTTCACCTATATGCGAGTGTTCCAAGACTAGATAATAGTCGGTAAGATTTCAAAGACGATTCGAGGAAACTAGGATTTCACTTGTGATCAAGGGTTTTTTAATAATTACTTTAAAATAAAATGGATTTAATAACAATGATGCACATTTATTGAAATAAAACTATTTGACATAGTTGAAAATATTTAATCCATAAAGATCAATAAAGTAGTAAGTGAATATTGAAATATTGAAAATAATTAATCTTTAATATTTAATTATCTAAATTGAGTCTTAGTTTTTAAATACATGTGAAGCACTATATGGTTTGGTGTAGAAGAAAATACCAATACCAATACCATTTTAAAGCATTCCCTAACAATTATAATTTTTAAAAAATATATATAAAAAATATTAAACTTTTAGAATTTTCGAGTGTTAATTAAACTTCAAAATAATTTTTATACCAACTAATTAATATATATATATATATATATATATATATTAAAATTTGTGGAATTTAAAAATGTTATTAAAAACACTCAAAAAATAATGTGGGTGCCCGGGTTCAAACCCAGTACCCTTCTGTACAAATGGAGAGTGTTAACCAGTAGGCTGGGGTGCCTATGCCTGTTAGCATTCCATTTTAAATTCATAAAACCCTTAACAATCAAAAACCCCCAATTTAATCAAGAACCTTAGAATCAAAATCGAACCAATTGAACATCAAATCGTTGATGTTAATGAAATTAACCATAGGGCTTTGATTCCTCATTGTTAATCGACTGTGTGGACATTAGAATCACCTGAAATGGTTACAAAATTCATCGGCTAATATATTCCGAAAAGTCGAAAACTAAGTGATAGGGGCTTTGTGAAATCTTCTAAGATGTAAATAGGAGATGGGTTCATTAACAATTCACAGATGAAAAATGGCCGCTCAGTGATAAAGGAGGTAGGGGTGCAGAGACAGCCAGAGGTTTGCCTAGAAGCAGCCACCCTCCCCGATAAGGGAACCCTAGGAGAGCCGCCGACTCCAACTACCGTCCATGTACGATCCATACTAGATCTGACCAACTGTGTGAGTTTTCGGTGAAGTTGAGAGTGCAGAGAGTGTAAGAGGGTCGAATAAAACCTTTTCCCTCTTTTAAATCACTTCGAATGGGGTCGTTTCATGTAAATGAGTTCGGGTTTGAATGTGAGGGGGACGATCATAATTCAATGTTAATCTCTCACCGTTTCAAGTGAAATTAACTTCACTAATAAGTTAGAAATGATTGACGAACGTTTTGAAGTCTTTAATTGTTTCAATTATTAGTTTAATGTGAAGAAACAGATTGAAATTTGGGTGGGTTTCGGTTTCGAGTTCATGGGCTATCATAACCGCATTAAAAGTCGAATTAACGCACATATTCAAGTTCGAAACAGGTTCACGAAATGATTAGGTGCATTCTGGGGTTAAAACCGGATTTTGAAAGGGGTTTTTGGGCCTCACCGGCGCCGCGCCGGAGCTTTGACGGCCAGCGGCCGGAAAGTCGGGGGGAAAGAGGGGTGGGTGTGTTTTAAAAGAATTTATATCTTTGGTCCCTGTGGTTTTAAAGTTCATTATTTTATGCCAAAACCCTAGTAATTTAAGTTTATAAATTTGTAATTTCAACCCTTATTACAAATTAATTTGTGACATGTCAAATTATTTTATAAGTTCTATAATTTTAAAATCACACTTTAACAATAGAATTTTATAAATTGTTGGATTTAGAAATAAACTTTATTGTTTTAATTAGTTGTTTTAATTCCATAATTAAACTTTACAAAAACTTATTAATTTAATAACTAAGTGAACTCCCAAGATTTTATTATTGTCATAACTAACCCTTACAGAAATGTCAGGATGTAACAATAGTTAACGAATATTAGAATTGTCACAGTCTCCCTAACTTTAATAAATTTCATCCCAAAATTAAAAATAAGACTAGACAAAAAAATGAGGATATTTCTTCCTATTGTAATCCACAAGTTCCCAGGTGAACTCGGCTCCACATTTATTTTCCCAACGAACTTTAACGATCGGTGTGGTAGTGGTTCTAGTCTTCTTCATCGTGCGATCCCTGATCTCCACGGGCTTTTTAACAAAACGCAAGGACTCGTCGATTTGGATATCATCTAAAGGAACATGCAAACCTTCATTAGCCAAGCATTTTCTCAAGTTTGTGATAGAAAAATGAGATGAACCCCGCTAAGTTCAGATGGTAGTTCTAGTTTATAAGCCACTTTTCTAACCCTTTTCAGGATCTAGAAAGGTCCTACAAACCATGGAGCAAACTTACCCTTCTTCCCAAAGCCTACCATGCTCTTCCATAGTGAGACTTTAAGAAGAACAATAAGTCGACTTGATATTCTAACAGTTTGTGTCTTTTATCCGCGTAACTCTCTTTTTGACTTCTAGCCACCTCAAGGTTACTATGGATTTTGGAAACTTTATCGGTCGTTTCTTGGATGAGTTCAGGGTCAGTAATGAAATTTTCACCAATGTCAGTCCAGTAAAGGGAACGATATTTACGACCGTATAGAGCTTTAAATGGTACCATCTTGATGCATGAGTGATAACTGTTATTATAGGAAAATTATGCTAATGGTAGATGCGTGTCCCAGTCACCACCGAAGTCAAGAACACAAAGACGTAGCAAATCTTCAAGAGTATGAATTGTTCGCTCGATTTCACCATCCGTTTGAGGATGGTAAGCCGTGCTTAAATCCCACTGAGTACCCAACAGTTCTTGCATGGATGACAAAAAATGTGAAGTGAAGCGAGCATTTCGATCAGATATGATGTGTAAGGGCACACCGTGACGACTCATAATCTCATCGATATAAATACAAGCCAACTTTGAGGTTTTGTAAGTGCCACGTATTGGTATGAAGTTTGCTGTTTTGGTCAAACGGTCAACAATCACCCATATACTATTATGACCACGAGGATTAAGAGGTAGCTTGGTTATGAAATCCATGGATATTTGCTCTCATTTCCACATACAGATTTCGGGTTATTCAAGTAATCCACTAGGTCGTTGATGCTCCGCCTTGACCTTTGCACATGTAAGGCATTTTGCCACATACGAAGCACTGTCCTTTTTTATTCCTGCCACCAATATTGTCCACGCAGATCCATATACATCTTATCTGATCCAAGGTTAACGTGTTTGATGAGCTTCGTTCGTGATGAAATTACAAAGATTGTCGTGATTCAGAATCCAGAGTCGGTTCAAGAAATACAACATACCATTCAGTTTTGTTTCTAGCTATGACCAAACATTATACGCCAACTCTTCATCCTCCTTTCCTTCAACTAAAGCCGCTTGTTGAGCTTCGAGAATGCAAAACTCGAGGTCACCATCAATTATATTTTGAAGCATAATAGTAGTCTCGTTGACACCATATGAATCTCAATGTCAAATTCTCCCGGTGTGTCAAAACATTGTTGTCGATCTCAAATTTCTTGGAGTGAGACGATCTTATTATGGGTTTTGCGAATTAGCGCGTCGGCTGCAACATTCGCCTTTCTAGGATGGTAACGAATGTCACAGTCGTAGTCACTAATCAACTCAACCCAACGTCATTGTCTCATGTTGAGATTTATTTGGCTGAATATGTGTTGAAGGATCTTGTGATCGGTGTAGACTATATGTTGTGTTCATAAAGGTAATGCCTCCAAATCTTTAAGGCAAAAACCATGGCACCAAGTTCAAGATCATGGGTTGTATAATTCACTTCATGAACCTTCAATTGTCTTGATGCATATGCTATGACCTTTTCTCATTGCATTAGTACACAACCAAGGCCTTGACCAGATGCATCACAATATATAGTAAAATCATCATTCCTATCGGGAAAGGTTAAAATAGGAGCATTACACAACTTGTGTTATAGAGTCTCGAAGGCCTTCTCTTAATCTCCTCCCCATTTGGAAAGTCTATTCTTTTATGTTAATCCAAGAAAGAGTGGTAGTAACCTACTAATCCAAGGAAAGAGCGGACTTTAGTTGGGGTTGTGGGAACACACCAATTTTTCACGGCTTCTATTTTAGTAGGGTCAATGTGAATCCCTTGGCTATTCACCACATGAACTAAAAATTGGACTTCTTCAAGCCAAAATTTGCATTTAGAAAACTTTGCGTACAACTGTTCTTTCTTTAAAAGCTCAAGAACTTGTCGCAAGTGGAGCTCATGATCGGTTTTAGTCTTCGAGTAGATAAGAATGTCGTCGATGAACACAATCATGAATTTGTCCAAGTAGAGCTTGCATACCTGGATCATGAGATCCATGAAAATGGCAGGAGCACTAGTTAAACCGAAAGGCATAACCATAAACTCATAGTGCCCATAACGAGTGTAAAACGCGGTTTTTGGAATGTCATCGTCATGGACTCATAGTTGGTGTTAACTAGAACATAGATCGATTTTTGAGAATTGAGTGGCTCCTTGAAGTTGATCAAAAACATCATCAATTCGAGGGAGAGGGTATTGGTTTTTTATGGTGAGTTTGTTGAGTTCCCGATAGTCGATGCACAAGCAAAATGAACCATCTTTCTTCATCACAAATAACACAGGTGCACCCCATGGTGAAGAGCTAGGACGAATAAAGCCATTATCAGATAGTTCTTGTAGTTGACCGGCTAGTTCTTGCATCTCCGATGGTGCAAGACGATAGAGTGACTTGGCCACGGGGTTCGAACCAGGAATTAGGTCAATCTTAACCTCCACTTCGCGGATAGGAGGTAAAACGTTAAGATCATCAGGAAATACCTCTGGGAAATCTCGTACAACAGGAATATCCTTAAGTTCCTTTCCTTTGACTTTCGTGTGACTACGTAGGCCAAGAAGGCTACTTAATTCTTACTTAGGCACTTTTGAGCCTTGGTACACGACATAATTTTGAGTCCTTTAGATTATTTCTCACTAAAGACTTTCAATGAATTACTCGAGGGTAAAGGAATTCAAATATACTTCTTCTCGAAACAGATAATTTCCGCATAGTGTTTGTCTAACCAATCAATGCCAATAATGACATCAAAACTCCCGAGTTGCTTTGCAATAAGGTCAATAGGGAACTCATGCTCATTAAGACTCAAGATGCAATCACGAATGATGACGTTAATAATGATAGATGTTTCATCAGCGACCTCAATCGTAAAGGACTTTTCTAGCTTAGCGCGCGGTTTAGCAAGTATGGGTTCAAACCCTAAGGACACAAACTCTTATAGCTCTCGAATCAAACAATACAGAGGCATAGAAATTATTTACAAGATACGTACCTGCTCAGATATAGAGCTATTGTCGGTACATGGAAAGCGGAGTAAAAGTTCTATTCAACAAGAGTTCGAGTAACAGAAAAGAATAGTGTACTGTTCACCACATCATTATTCACTTGTGCTTGGTTTGCGTTAATATTGAAAGCACGTTGCAGGAGCGGGTGAAGGGTTATGCACTTACAACACAACAACATAAAGAGGAGAGTGTGCAACAACACTTAAAAATTCAAATGGGGAACTAGAGAAAATCAGTTTTGAGAACTAAGAAAAACAAGTGTATATGAGACAAAACAAGAACAAAACACAAGTAATTGGTTTTCAAGGTTGATGTATATTGCTCTCTAGTTCCTTACAAGTGGTTTAAAAACTTCTGCTAATAAGTTACAAGGACCAGAAATACTTATACTACAACCTACAGCCGGCCATACTTTGAAGGCCAGCTGGATACATGATCTCTCCAACAAAATCAATGTAGAGTCAAAAGGCAGATTGCCTTTTTGACTAGTGACTATGACATGCCATACTCACATCCTAATATATTACAAAAAGGATAAAGTACATAAAGTGAAAGTTACAGACTCAAGACCTCAATGTATAGTTTACCAAAAGCATGGATCTTTTCACCAACTCATGTAAAGTTGGTGTCTTATCAGAGTTGTAGCGGAAAGAGGTCCAGCTTTTAGGTAAAAAGTACACCAGATAAAGCATGTAGTTAAAAAGTATTCGAAGAAATCTGTCTTCAATAGTTGGCTTCGGAAGACTTTGTCCTCGAAGCTTCGAAAGACTTCATCTTTTGGTTTTGGAAGATATTGGTCTTGGCTTCGGAAGATTTCACACTTAGAATAATTTCTAAGGCAGTGTGAAACTTCCGAAGCATTCCACTTCAGTACACTTCTGCACGCATGCAGGAGAGACTTTGGGTGTTTGGGTTGCATCAGCCTTACAAATAACCTTACAAACTCCCCTAGACTGATGCTACAAAAACACTTGAAGACTTTAGATGTTGACAGTCCTCATTATAATGATGACCATCCCTTTCTTCATAAGATGATCAGGATCACTCAAACTCTCATAGTATCTTCTCATATCAAAGAGATCACACAGAGGTAGATTGAACATATCCTGCCATGTGTAGACATGTTCAACACCTTGATCTCTTATGACATGCCATCTTTTTGGATTTGTAGTGTATGTCCAAGACAAGATGGGTCTTCCTGATGCCAGAGGAGCTGCTTGAATAGAGTTGGTGGAGCATCCTCTTGTTGCACATCCTCAGGATGTTCTGACTCATCCTGAGGTTTGGAGTTGGATGTTTCTTTCTTCTTTATCTTTGACTTTGGTTTGGAAACCATCCTTTTTCTCCTCTTTGAACTTTTTAACTGAGAAGACTGGCCTATAGCACCTGATTGATCTTCTTTGTCTTTCTTAGTTGGGTCTTCCTCTCTCATAGGTTCAGATTAAGAGGGGATAGATCCCTATTATGGATCAAAAGTGGAAGCTTGCTGAGGTTCAGCAGGAGATTTAGGTTGTGTTGTCTTATATGTTTCAACCTTAATCTTCACTTCCTGATGGACCTGACTTGGTGGGGAGTGTAAGTCAACAAGTTCACCTCTTTGAATCTTCTGCCTGATTACCCTGATGTGCACATCCATGGTGGACAGAGACATGGGACCAAGTCTCCTTCCAGAGAATCCGTACAGCTTCAAGAAGCTTATCATGTTCTACCTATCAGCAGAATTCTTCAAGTTTTTATGGATGATGGTTCTTGACTTTACAGCCTCTTTTCTTAACTTTCTTTTGGTGATCTTTCTTTTTTTGGCTACATCAAGTTCAAGTTGTTTGAGGTACTCAAACACAATATAGTCAAAGGTTAAGGGAAGAAGTGTATCAGCCTGATAGAGGCCTGTGGCACTCAGGTAGTTTATCATGTTTATTCTATCCTTCTCTTTGTCTACCTTAGGTTCTTATGGTACCACATCCTCTTGTCCATGAGTTTCCTGAATTGGTGAGAGAGTAGGCACATGCTTGTAGAGTCTCTTCTGTCTTCTTTCTTCTTTGATTTTAAGAAATAGCTCTGCATCCTCTTCCTCTTTTCTATTTTTTGATAGTTCCATGTCAGCCAGTTCATTTAACTCATCTAAGGGGAGAGAAATGATGTTATCAATATCCTAGTTCCTAGTCTGTAAGTAGTTGATCCTTACTGCCCTTAACTCATCATCCTAAGTATTTGGTCTGGGGACAACCCTGATAGCACTTTCCATGAGTCTTGCAGACCCAGTAGAGGAACTTTCTCCCTTTAGCTTCTTTTCCTCTCTCTCTCATCCTCCTCCTCAATCTCCTCAGAAGTCAATTTTTTCCCTTTGTCACTCACAGACCTTTGTGACTTAGGGTGGAGAGAGCTTTGGCCTTCATTGCTTGGTGTAGCTTCCAAGCTCTGGCCAGAGAGAGGTTGAGATATACCTTCACCAGCAGGTGTCTCATCAAGGGATTGAACCTCTGCAGTAGTTGATGGTGAGACAGGGCTCTCAGGTTCTACTACTGGGCCTTCAGTCAAGGCTTCCCCTTTAAAGCTAATCTCAGGGTCTACCTCAACATCCAGTTGACCAATGATACTGCCTGATTGCCTTAGTCTTCTTCTAAGGCTAAACTCTACAGTGTTCCTATCTTGAACACTTTGAAGAATAAGAGTTCTTCTATCAGCATCATACCTCCACCCAAAAATGTGACTTGAAGTTGGTGGGGATTATATAGCTCTTGGAATGCCTTTCTCAAAGAGACTCCTAATGACTGAGTCTATGCTGTCCATATCAATGTGAACTTGAGAAAGTTGCTAGTATGCACAATTACAAGTGAGGATGGTGAGTCATCAGTGTCCATACTCACTGAAGAACTCCCAGGTTCTGTGACTAATGACTTCCTCCCCCTTTTTGGTAGCATCACCCTCTTACATAGGTGAGCTAGGAGTTAGGTTAGTCACGTTCACAGGTTCTTGTGTTCCTGGTTGAGCTCCTCTTAAAGGTCTCCCAGCTAGTTTTTCCTTAAGATGAGATATCTCAAGTTACTAATCATTGACCCTGTGTTGTAAGGTAGTCACTTAGATTCAAGATGAGTAACCTTGGAGACTAGGTAGGTGCATGTTTTTGACAGTTTTGCACCTGTAGTCTCAGATTCCCCTAATCTTCATTAGAAGAATCATTAGGGGATAAGAGAATTGGACCAAGTTCTTCTTCCTCATCACCAGCATGGTGTTCTTGGCTGCTGGATTTCCTCTGCTCAGTGACAACTTCAGTTGAAGTGTCAATGAGCTGAGTTGCCATGGTTGAGGTCTGAATGATGTAATCACTTGCTGAAGTGAGAGCCTCTTCCATATGGATATCCTAAATAGGTTCACAAGTATCCACCTCAGTGATATGTGACTGACGTGGGCTATACCTAGGTGACTCAGGAGCACTCATCTCTCCTTGAGGAGTGGTGTAGTAGGGAGACTCATGGTACTCACTGACACCTAAGTCTTTATCAGTATAGAAGTCAAGATTTGGAATGAGTTGGTTTAAGTCTAAAGGCTGGGGATGGTAGCTGTCCCCTGAAGGTTGTTCACTTGAGTGTTGAGACTCAGAGTGAAGGCTTAAGTCAGTTAGGCTTGTGAGCTCATCAGGCTGAGCATGAGGAACCTCAGCACTAATCTTAGAAGTAATAGGAGTGGTTTACTCCTCAGGAGAAGTGGTAGCTCCAGTATCCACTTCCTCCTGTATAGGTAAGTATATGGGGGCCTGCAAAGACTCAATAGCTTGAGCAGGGGTTCGTTTGTGTTTTCTTTGGTAGGTGAGGGTGATTTGCGGTTGTTTTGGTGGTTGAGATGTAAAACGTGTGGGTTCAACACTAGCTTGTGTTGCTAGGTTGTCACCTTGAGCAATGAGCTCTAACATTTTTAGGTCAAGGACTGATACTACCCCGAGAAGCCAACAGTTGGCTTCTTCAAAATTTTAAAGATGTCAGGCTTCATCTATCTAAATTAAGAATATTACATGTTTCCCTTAATTGTGAGCCCAGTTCACAGTTAAGAATGTATTGAACATATCTAGGAAACATGTAATATTCTAATGAGTCTAAGTTTGCAATCAGATTTGTATAAACAAATTGAGAGTACCTAAACTTGACTCCCTGAACTATTCCATCACTATAAAGGTGAGATCTTCAGGAATCTGGTGCCACTCTCCATGCTTGTTGGACAAGTTGTGGATAACCACATGATGTAGGTACTTCCACTGAGGCGAGACCTTCCCTTTCCTGAAGGTCTTTACAGGGAAATCTCCCTCATAGCCCATCTGCTCAAATGAATGATTTACAGCTTCTTTTAAGAAGAACACCTCACCTTCTTCATCACCCAGCTGAAGATGAGTGTTGATGATGGTCGGAGTGATGAAGACTGTTCTCCCCTGCACTGTGGTAGACAGTGCCTCTCCCCATCCATGATGACCTCTTGGCAGGTCTTCCAAAATTCAAGCAAATGATCCTCATACAAAGGAGGATCAATGGTAAGGGAGGTGAAGTAGTTTGATAAAGCCAAGAATTGGCATACCTCTAAGAAGTGTGGATCTTTCTCAGAGTTTAATAGAGCAACCTGATTGTGTTGTTTGTGTAACTACATAGAAAAATCTGGGTCATTTCGTCTGTTAAGGTTGGCCATTATTAGAAAGCTTAAAGGTGAAGGAAAGATGAACGAGGGCGGTTTCAAAGAGAAATCTAGAATTTAGGTTTGGGGAGAAGATGAAGATGATAGAAAGAGGGGGGAACCGATAGGGTTTATATGTGAAAAGGATTTGAGACAAAGTTAATGATAGAGGATAAACTATGAAATCCAGATGGCGGTCCCACCTCTGAAAAAGTAGTTTGTTTTTTCTCAAAAAGTGGTTTTCTTAGAAATCAAAAAGCTTTCGAAGGTAAATTGTCTTTGGAAGTTTTAATGAAAAAGCTTCTGAAGCCAAAATGACTTCGGAAGAATTTTTAAAGAGTTTTGACAAATTTGCTTCGGAAGAGAATCTAGACTTGCATGCTTTGTTTAACAGAACAAAGCTTCCGAGAGTTAATTTCCTTCGGAATAAAAATGGTCCTTGAAAACATATAAGTGCCTAAGAGAGTTTTAAGCATCGGAAGATGACAGGATCTAAGCCTCTAGTTTGATCAATTAGGTTGTATTCGCAGCGGATTTAGTACAAGAATTAGAACAAACAAGCAAGAACACAATAGATTTAACAATAAAACAGTAAGTTATAGAGAAAGATGGAAGTTCTGCAAACAGAATATTTCATTCAATACATGCTTCAACTACGGCTGTAATTAGCAGCGGCTACAATTAGGTCATCTTCCTTATACAGGCAAGAATGACCTCAGCTGATGTCACTTGACAGTGACATCAACCGTTATTAATAAACTACTGATAACAAACTAAACTACTAAAGATGTCACAACAGCTGACATCTTCTTATAAAATGCTAAGTGTCAAACTATTACAAGAACTGAAAAGAAACTACTGATAGCTACAATGACTGAAGAACAAACTCTTCATTCGTTTACAAACTACTGAACTACAACGACTGAAGAACAAACTCTTCAGTCGTTTTACAAACTACTGAAATAGAAAAAGAAACAACTGAAAAAGGAAACCATTACAACAACTGAAGAATACTTCTTCAGCTGTTGTGACAAACTCTGAAGCTTCAGCACTTGTCTTCAGACTTTGACTTCAGCTGTTTCATCAGCTGATGACTTCAGTAGTTGTCATCAACTGATGTCTTCAGTCTTTAATTCAGGTGTTTCATCAGCTGATGACTTCAGTAGTTGTCATCAGCTGATGACTTCAGTAGTTGTCATCAGCTGATGTCTTCAGTCTTTGTCTTCAGGCTTTGTGCTTCAGCTGTTGATCTTCAGTACTTTGATCTTCAGCTGATGTTCTTTAGTTCTTTAGGCTTCAGTAGTTGAAGTCTTCAGCATTACAGTTCTTCAGTTGATGATCTTCAGTACTTTGATCTTCAGCTGTTGAGGTCTTCAAACTTTTACAAATAGCTGAAGATGTCTTCAGCAGTTGTTATGATGTCTTGTGGGACTTAGAGGTTTTTCTGATCTGGCTCATTGGTTCTTTTGGTCCAACAAACTCCCCCTGAACCAATGCAGCCAAAACCTCTAAGCTATTTATTGGTCCCACTTATTGATGGCAGGATGATTGGTCTTTTTCCTTCTTGATCAGCTTAGAAGATGACCCAATTAAGTATTGGCCTGGGAAGAGGTCTCTGAGATTTGGTTGGCATAGTATGGATGGGAACCCTGTTTTAGGGAACTAGACACAGGGCTGTTGTCCCATCCATGAGACCTACTTCCCAACTATGAGCCTGTAGGATTCTCTGGTGTAGGCTTCTAAAAACATCACTTGTTCCTCCATGGTAAGTACTTCTACCTCACCTTCAAAGAATCCTTCAGGTCCATAGAGCTCTGAGATGTATTTGGCCTGTTTACCACTTTTGAGCTCCACAGTTGTTATAGCCCTATAGGCGAATTCATCAACTGGAGCTCATTTCTCCTAAGATTCTCAAACCTCTTGTACACTAACCCCTTTTTAACTACTCTATTCTCCAACATCTTTTGTGGTGGGAGGTTAGCCTGATAGGTTTTCTTGAAATCTTCTATGATTTCCCAGGGTGATACTACAATGGCCAAAGAGATCACTTCATCTACAATCTTTTTGATTTGGCCATTGTATCTCATTGGAATGTCTTTCTTAATAATCCTATGAGACACCCTGGGATCAGGCCAAATACTCACTTTGTCCTTTTGAAATTGAAATGTATGCCTTAAAGTGAATAATCTCAGAGCTTGTTTCCTCATATTCATTATTGATGAGGAAGCAGCATAGGCTTTATCTACTCTTTTCAACAGCTCATCATCATGTAGCCTATGCTGCTATTCTTCTTCATGTTTAACCTTCACAGCTTCCATATGTGAGGCAGGAGTGATGGGAGTGATGGATAAAGGTTTGGGTTTAGGCAAAGATAAAACTGCAGAGAGAGGCAGCCTATCTTCTTCCTCATCATCATCTTCTTCTTCTTCTTGTAGCCTCAACACCCTTCTCTTCTTCTTCAAGGGTGCATCATCGGCTATGGGTTTTGATGGTGAGGGAGTTGGTTTTATGGGTAGCGTTTGGGTTTGTGTTAGTGTGGGAGATTGGGCAGGCTGTGCTAGCAGTTTGGATATGAGTGAAGGTTTGGTTTGTTTTGCTAGCACAGTCTGTTCCCAGCACCGGCTTCAGAAAGGGCTTCTATGACCAGTCCCTTAGTGAATTCCCCAGTCGAACAGATCTTGGTGGCTATAGCCAAGATGCTGTCCCTGGTCCATGACTTAACATCCAGGACTGGTCTCCCTAGGTACTTCGAAATAAACCTTGTTATAGACTCAAGTCTCTCTCTTTCCTCTTGGCTATAACAGGTCCATCGGTAATCAATCTCTTTCATCTCCAATTTTCTTATCTCCTGATCTAGTATAGCAGTGTCCTTGTCAAAGCCTTGCCTGAACAGCTGATCAATGATTTTGTCCATTGATCGGCTATGTTCAGCATCAGCCTCCTTGACAAGGATAGCTAGATCAGTCTCCCTCTCCTTCTCTCCCTTCTTCTTCTTGTAAGTGACATGAAAGTCTTTTTGACTTTCAGCCACTTTAATCAATTCAGCTCTCTCCTTCTCCTTCCCCTTCACCCTCTCAGTCTCCTCAACTAACTCCCTCTCCTTTTCCACCTCTACCTCTACTTCTTTCTCCTTCACTTCCTCCTCCACTCTCTTCCTTTTAGCTTTCACTGATGTCTCCCCTTTTTGGTTGCATTGGTTGCAAGGGGTTGACTATCAGAAAGCTTCTTCAGCACTACAGCTTCCACCAAAGGTGGTATTGTAGAGGGAAGCCTCTCATCCAGGGTTTTTATCATAATGTCTGTGATTATGGGTGTGATGAGAGGCAAGGATTGTTGAAAGATAGCAGCTAATTGCTCAGGGGGGTTTTGTCCCTGAGAACTAGTGCCAGAAGCAGGGGCAGGTGGCTGAGTTTGTAGGAGTGGCTGAGTGTATGTGAGACCTTCAGGTGAAGGTGCCATCTGTGGGTTAATGGTGGTA
Organism: Flaveria linearis; assembly: GCA_024085815.1. Taxonomy (NCBI): domain Eukaryota; kingdom Viridiplantae; phylum Streptophyta; class Magnoliopsida; order Asterales; family Asteraceae; genus Flaveria; species Flaveria linearis. The sequence goes on from CM044015.1 coordinate 35,754,126, forward strand.
GATAGACTTGATTCTTGGGAGAATTTGGCAAGTAGCTCTTTGAGTCTACTCACCTCCTCCTCAAGAATGGTTTTTGAGCAACTACATCATAGAAGAAGCTCAGGTCATCATCAGTTGTCACTGAATCACCTGACCTCCTGACTGAGTCAGGATGTACATACGCTGAGTGTGGCTCAGTGTTCGCATGTGCCCCTTGTTCTTGGTTCTGGGGACTTCCAGCCTCCGGATTGGATCCATCATCGGCAGTTGCCTCTGGTGAGGTCTTATAGATGGTACCAGCTTCTTCCTGCTCATGTGCTGATGCAGGGTAAGCGGCAGCCTCACCAGATTGCCCTATCTCCGTGTCCACACTTGGAGATATGACATGAGATTCTCTGTGTTGTGGGCTCCCATCAATACTTGTATCCACCTCTCTTTGGTTGGAGTTTTCCCTGTTTTGATTGGTTCCGGGGAGAGGGTGGAGTGTTAAGATGGGTCAACACTTCTGCAATGATTAATGTAGGGCTTTTAGGGGCGGTTGCAGTGGGAGATGGGGTAGAAGCAGTATGCACATGGGGAGAAGTGTGCTTTTCAATGGCAACCTCCTTAATTGAGAAAGGTTCCAGATGTGTGGCAGCCCCAGAAATAGTTGCATCAGGATCTTGTAAAGAGGATGCCTGTGCGGTTGTGGTAGGTGGAGTTGTGGTGATTGCTGGGAGAATCTTGCCAGTAATCACTTCCTGCATTTGTTGTGTAGGGGCATCCTCAGGGGACTCATCTCCCTGAGTAGCCTTTTTGGTTTTCTTGGGTTTGGGTTTGGTGGGGACTTTGGACTTTGAGGTGGAGGCTGTGGGTTCTAGCTGCGTGGGTTTTGCAGCTTGGCAGCCTTTTTCAATATTTGGTCTGTGTTGTGCCTGGAGTATACCTCAGGCAATACAGCCATGGCAGGGACTCCAGTGCCAACTGGTCCCTCAGCTTGTAACTGGTACTCTATCATGGCCATTATGAACCGAGGATATAAAATCCAACGGTTTGCAAAAGGTTTTGTAGCCATGGCCTTGAGTTCCAAGAAATTATTTCAGAAAAGTTTAGTGGCTGTTTCTTAAAGATAGAGTATAATACCTGCTGCCACTTGTGGACATTTGATCCCATGATGATGTCTTCGGGGCTAAGCAAACATTTACCATGTGAAAGATAAGTCTTTCGGGATCATGGAAATGTTTCTTCAGCAGGGTAGAGGCCGATAGGTCACCCTGATAGACATAATGTGCAAAAGCAAGATCAGTGGTGCCTTTTGGATAGTCGGTGGGGAAGGTGGCATCATCCAATTTTAGGGTTTGTCGGATGATTGCGGGATTGATGACCACCTGTTTGTCGTTGACGAACGACTGGAGAGAGACCTCGGCGTCGTTCTCACCAGTATTCACGGTGACGTTCGTCCAGAACTGGGAAAGTGAATCGGCATAGATGGTCGGATTTATGAGAAATGCCGTTTTGAAAGGAGAATCGATCATAAGATCGATGGTGTTATGGAACTTTGTCCAGAATGGTGACTTTGTGAGGTATGCGACACGGTTGTGTCGAGGCTTTAGTTGCATGGTCGCCATTAATGGTGTATGGGAGGTTTCGAAGTTTTTGAAATTTTAGGTCAAGTGAGAATGAAAAACTCTGAAGGTTGGGTTGGGTATTTATAGGGTATGGAAACGGCTGAAAGAAAAGACTGAAGGTTGTGGTGTTATCATCAGTTGTTGAAACGACTGATGACGTAGTTTTAACCTTCAGATGTTGTAACACCTGAGGACGTGGTATTAGTCATCAGTAGTTGAAACTATTGAGACCTTGGTTTTGTCCTTCAGATGTCTTAAACGACTGAAGACCTGTTAATCATCAGTAGTTATAAACTACTGAAGACATGTCTTCAGACGTTGTAAACAACTGAAGACTTGGTGTTAGTCTTCTGTAGTTGTAAACTACTGGCATCAGTAGTTGTGAACTACTGAAGACATGGTTTTGCTTCAGTTGTTGTAAACAACTGAGGACTTGGTGTTAGTCATCAGTAGTTGTGAAACTACTAAAGACATGGTTTTGTCCTTTAGTTGTTTGGATATGAAACATCAGATGTTGGTATCAGCTGAAGAGTAAAGTTACTCATCAACTGTTGCCGTCAATTCAGTTGTTTCATTCTGACCTCCACATTTACTCATCAGCTCTTTGGCTGACTTTCAGCTGTATCATTGACCTTCAGCTCTTGTGAATATTTATTCCTCAGCTCTTGTGATCAGATGTTCATAAGTTCTGATGAAATAAATTATTCTTCAGAGCTTGTGAACGAAATTTTGCCTTCAGTACTTATGTGTAATATTGCACATCAGTACTTGTGAACAAAATTTGTTCTTCAGTACTTATTTGTTTGAAGATTAGACATCAGTAATTATAACCACATCAGTAGTTGTAACTGCATCAGTTGTTTTCAACAAATAATGTACTTCAGTACTTTAAAGCATTTTAGTCTTTAGTAGTTATGAAAATGCAGAAGACTAAATTACTCATCAGTATTTATTTTTGACCTTTGCATACTAATGCTCATCAGTACTTGTGAACTGAGAACATCAGTATTAGTCAAATTATTCTAGTTGCAGCATACCAAGCCTTAGTACCAATTTTGAAATGTGGCACTATCTAAAGGCTTAGTAAATATGTCTGTAAGCTCACCAGCACTAGGCACAAACTTAGGATCAATCAGACCTTTTTCATAGCAATCCCTAATAAAGTGATGTCTGATCTCTATATGTTTGGTCCTAGAGTGCTGGACTGGATTTTTAACAATACAAAGAGCTGAAGCACTATACATTAATAATGGAGTCTTAGTCTCTGCAATGCATAATCCAAAAGTTGGTTCTTAAGCCAGAGTGCCTGGGATGTACAACTTGCAGCAGCAATGTACTCAGCTTCAGCAGTGGATGTAGCAATTGATGTTTGTTTCTTACTCTGCCAAGAAACTAAACAATTACCTAGGAATTGGCAACCACCAGAAGTGGATTTTCTGGTGACTTTGCATCCTGCATAGTCACTATCAGAGAAAGCAACTATTTGCAAGAATGCCCAGTAGAATACCAAAGACCTAATGATTGGGTACCTTGCAAATATCTAAAGATCCTTTGACTGCAATCAAATGGGATTCTTTAGGTGCAGCCTGAAATCTAGCACAGGCACATGTTGCAAACATAATGTCTGGTCTAGAAGCTGTAAGGTACATCAAGGACCCAATCATACATCCGTAAAGGGTTTCATCAACCGCTTTACCTTTCTGATCAACATCCAGTTGTGTGGTGCTGCTCATGGGAGTAGAACAGGGCTTACAGTTTTGTAAATCAAACTTATTCAACAGATCTTTTGTATATTTGGACTGATGAATGAAGATTCCATCAGGCCTTTGTTTGATTTGCAACCCTAGAAAGAACTGTAATTCTCCCAAAGCACTCATTTCAAACTTCTGCTTCATTAACTTAGTGAATTCATCACACAACTATGGATCAGAGGATGCAAAAATTATATCATCAACATAAATTTGAACAAGTAGCTTATGCTGTCCCACATTCTTAATGAATAAAGTTTTATCAATGGAGCCTCTAGTGAAATTATTGTAAGGCCCCGATCCCGGGCACCTCACAGTTGGTTGTCATTACCCATAAACATACATTTAATATAACTCAATAAAAATTATGCAGCGGAAACTTTAAATTTTACTATAAATGCTTTTGTAAAGTAATACAACCCCTGTTACAAAATATCATTGTTTGCATTACAATACAAAAACATTATCAAAAGAATGCCATCCCAAAAGAGCTGAGTAGCCGCCTCGTGCCATCCTCAGCAACACTACCTGCCAACTGGAAAATACATAAAAGTCAGCGTTGCTGAGTGAGTTCTAGTTTTGTATTAAAACATACTTTTACTTATTTAAAAGTGTCCTTTCGTTCATACGTTCATACATTATACGTACACATAGATAATATTCATTATTATCTTCATCATTCGTTATTCATCATTATCTTTAACTTCTCGTATGGATTCTGTCAGACTTTACCCACTTCATAGCACTCGGCTATGATTACTGTGGTCGAATGACACGAATCCCGTTCATACTTACTTGCCCATTGGCTATCTTTGTACCACTACCTTCTGCTATACCCCAAACGTTATTAGCTACCGGGCCGAAGTCAATAAATGAACAGCAAAACGTATGCCCGGTACTCGAGGTAAGCGGTAGGGGTTCCATACATATAGATACTTACTTGCACGCATTGAAAGGTTAGTTGTACCAATACCATATGCTACACCCCGAACATTATTAGCTACCGGGCCGAAGTCAATCCATAGACAGCAAAACGTAGTGCCACAGTACGGGCCGAGGTCAACAAATGAACAACAAACATATGCCACGTACTGGGCCGAAGTCTATGGAGGGACAGCTAAACATGGTGCCACGGTACTAGAGGTAAGCGGTAGAGGTACCATGACCATGGTCAATCACATAGAAGGACCAATCGCGTTATTCAATGCTTGCAAGACATAACTCATTCGTTCATTAATGCATGTATTCATCATCATTCCTCATTTCGTTCATTCGTTATACATGCATTCGTCATCATGTTCCTCTTTCATTATCTTTCACTTTACGATACATAATACTTCATTAGTTCATTTCTCGTTATTCGTAAAGTTTCAGAAAGATAAACATACACAATTACCAGGAACATACACCCATCATACATATTCATCATACATTCATCATCATACATCATCATCATATGTACATCATCATGCACAACATCATACCTTTCTTAACAATATTTTAATAATATTGTTAACAACAATATACTAATAATAATATTAGTAACAATCAGGGTTAATCATACTCATCATTATATGCATGAGACATCATCATTTATTAACCCTAGTCAACCCTGGTCAAACCTCGAACTTTGGACATACTGGAAATTCCTGAAAAATTTCTAAGTGTTCTAGTCGTTTTAGCCCTGTTGGGCGTATAAGCCTCTGGTCGTATGAGCACTATTAGTCGTATGAGTACTGCTGGACTTTTCACTTAACACTTAGAATTATCAACTGGTCATACGACCACACTGTTGGTCGTATGACTACTGCTGGTCGTACCACCCCTGGACTTAGGCACATATTTGGATCATACGACCACTGTTGGTCGTATGAGCCCACACTCAGAACTTTTCCACATGATCATACGACCACTGTTGGTCGTATGAGTCCTATTGGCCTCATACTTAGAAAATATCACATGTTCATACGACCACTGTTGGTCGTATGAGTCCTATTAGACTCATCAATACTTAGAAAAATCCTGATCATACGACCACTGTTGGTCGTATGAGCACTGCTGGACACATCAACTTTTGCTTATTTATTCTAAGTCCCATTTTCAGACACATTAGCATCATACTCATATGTCTAATCCATAATTCAAGTCCAGAACATCAAAATGCCTATTTCTAAACATATGCACATGATTCTAAGCATAGATCTAACATAAACATAATCATCCATACAATCAATTCATACGGGTATCAACCCATAGTTTTATAAAAAATATTTACATGCATTTCCAGCCCCAAAACATTTAAAAACAGTAAAAACGGGGTCTAGAACTCACCTTAGTCGTCTTCTTCGAACTTACACTCTTCAACCCGAACCTTCTCAACTTGTTCTAACACCTAGAACACACACACAAAGCAACCGAACACACTAGTCACATTTATATGCTCATGTATGGTTCTAGAATCGTCCTAACATCAGGAAATTCGGGATTTCTTACCAGAAACTTCGAATTTCTCAGATCCTTCTTCAAAAATCCGAGGGTTTTCTGCTCCTGCTGCTTTCTCTCTCTAAAAGTTCGAATGAAGTGAAAGTGCAGACAACGTGGGTGCCATACCACCTTTTGTACAAGGAATTAATAGAAAGTTTGTCAAATTGACACTTTTGGCCCTCAAACAAAAGTACCCTTTGTTTTTTTTTTCTTTCCTTTCTCCTTCTATTTATTCTTTTAAATTCCTTACTACAAATTTACGGGTGTTACAAGTCCACCCCCCTATATAGGTTTCGTCCCCGAAACCTGTTATTCCTCAAACAGATGGGGGTAGTGTTGCCTCATCTCTTCTTCAGTCTCCCACGTAGACTCGGATCCCTTCCTGTGCTTCCACTGTACACGCACAAGAGGAACCACTTTATTCCTCAACCTCTTTCTTTACGATCAACGATTGCCACTGGTTGCTCCACGTAGTTGAGCCGTTCGTCTACTTCAATATCCTCCAATGGTACAACCATGTCTTCATCAGCTAAGCACTTCCTCAGATGAGATACATGGAATGTGGGATGAATTCCACTTAACTCATCTGGCAGTTCAAGTCGATAGGCCACCTCTCCTACTCGTGCGATAATTCGGAAAGGTCCTATGTATCTCGGGCTTAGCTTACCTCGTTTCCTGAATCTAATGATTCCTTTCCAAGGTGAGACCTTCAACATAACTCGGTCACCAACCTTGAACTCTATCGGTCTACGCCTCTTGTCAGCATACGACTTTTGCCTATCTTTCGCCGCCTTCATGAAGGCTTTGATCTTTTCTAACTTCTCAGTCGTTGCTTCAATTACCTCAACACCTCCCAACTCTTTCTGCCCAATGTCTCCCCAACACACGGGCGTCCTACATCTCCTACCGTATAGCATTTCGTAGGGTGGCATGCCAATACTGGCATGATAACTATTGTTGTACGAGAATTCTGCTAACGGCAGGTGGTTGTCCCAACTTCCTCCAAAGTCGATCACGCACGCCCGAAGCATGTCTTCGAGTGTTTGGATCGTCCTTTCAGACTGACCGTCCGTCTGTGGGTGATATGCTGTACTAATGTGTAGCCTCGTCCCCATTGCATCGTGAAATCTCTTCCAAAACTTGGAGGTAAACCGGGTGTCACGATCAGACACAATAGACACCGGTACACCGTGACGAGCTACAATCTCTTTGATGAACAGATCCGCCAATCTTTCATATGAGTACGTCTCACGGATCGGTAGGAAGTGGGCACTCTTCGTCAATCGGTCAACTATCACCCATATAGCATCATACCCTTTTGGGGTACGTGGTAGCTTCGTATAAAGTCCATGGTGATGTGTTCCCACTTCCACTCGGGTATATCCAATGGTTGGATCTTCCCGTACGGTTTGGTGCTTCGGCCTTTACCTGTGAACAAGTCAGGCACTTACTCACATATTCCACCACATTACGCTTCATGCCTGGCCACCAATAGTCTTTCTTCATGTCTTGGTACATCTTGGTAGCACCGGGGTGAATGGAATATCGAGTCTTATGGGCCTCATCCATAATCTTTCCACGTAGATCCCCGTACCGAGGAATCCACACTCGCCCAAATCGGGTCTTAACACCTAGAGTGTTCTCACCCAGTTCTGTAACTAGACCTCTCATCCTTTCGGAGTTTAGACGATCTTCCTTCAAAGCCTCGTCTTGTAAACTCCTTAACCTGCGTCATCACGTCTGAGGTCATAATCAGCTGGAAAGCCTTCACCCGAATCGGTTCGGGCCTTTCCTTCGGCTAAGGGCATCAGCCACCACGTTGGCCTTACCCGGGTGGTAATGGATCTCACAATCATAATCCTTTATCAGCTCCAACCACCGCCTCTGCCTCATGTTTAGATCCTTCTGCTCGAAGAAGTACTTCAAGCTCTTGTGGTCCGTGAAGATGGTGCACTTTGTCCCGTATAGATAGTGTCGCCAAATCTTCAACGCGAAAAACCACCGCAGCTAGTTCTAGATCGTGTGTGGGATAATTGACTTCGTGAGTCTTCAGTGTCGAGATGCATAGGCTATAACCTTTCCGCGTTGCATCAATACGCAACCTAGCCCAGAATAGGATGCATCCGAATAGACCACCAAGTCTTCACTTCCCTCAGGCAAAGTCAAGACAGGAGCTTGTGTTAGTCTTGCCTTCAATTCCTCAAAAGCCTCTCCTGCTCTCGACCCCACACGAATTTCACGTCCTTACGAGTCAATTTTGTCAAAGGTGAGGCGATCTTTGAAAAGTCTTGAATAAATCTTCTATAATAGCCCGCCAATCCCAAGAAGCTACGAATCTCGGATGGCGTCTTTGGTGATTTCCATTGCATCACAGCCTCAACCTTTGCTGGGTCCACCATTATTCCTTCTGCATTCACTACGTGACCCAGAAATTGCACCTCGCGTAACCAAAAGGCGCACTTGGAGAACTTGGCGTACAATTTCTCCCTTCTCAACGTTTCCAACACTTCCCGAATATGCCCGGCATGCTCTTTTTCACTTCTTGAATAAATCAGAATATCATCGATGAATACAATTACTGATTTATCCAACATTGGTCGGCACACTCGGTTCATCAAATCCATAAAAGCAGCCGGCGCATTGGTCAACCCAAAGGACATGACAAGAAACTCGTAGTGACCATAGCGCGTACGAAAGGCTGTCTTAGGGATATCCTGCTCCCTCACCTTCAGTTGATGGTAGCCCGATCGAAGATCTATCCTCGAGAACCAGCTGGCACCCTGGAGCTGATCAAACAAGTCATCGATCCTTGGTAAGGGGTATCTGTTCTTCACCGTCAGCTTATTCAGCTCGCGGTAGTCGATGCACATCCTCATACTACCATCCTTCTTCTTTACGAACAGAACCGGAGCACCCCAAGGTGAGATACTCGGTCGGATAAACCCCTTATCCAGCAGCTCCTGCAACTGCTCCATCAACTCTTTCATCTCCGTCGGAGCCAAGCGATACGGTGCTTTTGCGACAGGTTGGGCACCCGGTATTAGGTCGATCTGGAATTCGATCTCTCGGTCAGGTGGCAATCCCGATAAGTCTTCGGGAAACACGTCTGGAAAGTCACACACCACTGGCACATCGCATAGCTGTGGTGTTGGCGTCTCTACATTCTTTACATAACATAAGTAGGCGTTACATCCACGCCTCATACATTTTCCCGCCACCGCCATCGAGATCACCTTCGGAATCGTCGTAACTCGATCGCCATAAATCGTCACCGGACTCCGTCGGTCGCCGTCAGTCTAATCATCTTCTTTCGACACACGATATTCGCTTCGTAGGTTGCTAACCAGTCCATCCCTAACACTACATCAAATCCTCCTAGAGGCATCACATGTAATATGGCAGCGAACCTATGGCCCTCTAATTCTATGGTACAGTCCTCTATCACATCCGTAACCCTAGTGGATTTACCAATAGCGGTTTCTACGTAAAAGGCTCACTAATGCCTTTGCTACTAACAGGCAATTTAGCACAGAAAGAGCAGCAGAAATGAAACTCCTACTAGCACCAGAGTCAAATAACACAGACGCAAGAGTTTGGTTTACTAGAAACGTACCTGACACCACATCGGGGTCCGTCCTAGCCTCTTCCTGCGTCATCGTAAACGCCCTAGCCTTTGCCCTCGGTGCTTCTCCTCCCGTCTTCTTCTCTCCCGAGCCCTCAGCCCTCGGCTTCTTGCAATCTTTGCTCATATGGCCACTTTCCCCACAGTTAAAACACTTGCCCATCCGACAATCCTTGGCTCTATGTCCAGTCCTCCCACACTTGAAGCAGATGTTGTATCCCCACTTGCACTCCCTGAGTGCTCCTTTCCACACTTACCACACTTCTTCACCCCAGCTCCGGACACGACCACTCGGCGGTCATCCACCCTTGCTTTCTTATTGTTTGTCGAAGTATCACCCCGACCAAATCTCTTCCCCTGCCAGTTCTTCTCTCCACTCCCTTTCTTGCTTCCCTCAGCCTTCACCAAAGCAGCCGTTCATCGAATAACCTTCCCGCCAAATCCACTGCCGACCTGAAAGTGCTTGGTCGAGCAGAAATCAAGTGCCAACGAATTTCAGCTGGCAGCCCCTGAATATACCGGTTGATCTTTCGAGACACCGGCGTCACCTGCTCCGGCACCAACAGCGCCAATTCGTTGAACTTGGTGGTATATTGTTGGTGGGTCATCGTCCCCGCCTCCAGCTGCAGGAACTCCCTTTCCATCCTATCCATTCCCGACGAGGACTGAATTCCTCGATCACCAGCCTTTTCAGCTCAGCCCATTTCATCTTCCCTATAGCCCTGCTACCCTCGGCTTGGACTATATTTTTCCACCAGCATAAAGCCGACCCTGTAAAAGAGTGGGTAGCAAACTTCACCTTCTTGTCCTCCTGGCAATCACTAATATCGAGGACAGCTTCCATCTCCATCACCCATTGGTGAGCATCAGTAGCAGTACCAGACCCATCAAAAGTTGGGGGTTTGCACCTCATGAATGCCCCGTAGTTACAACCCCGGGCGGTCTCCTTTAACTGTTCTTCTTCCTCTTCGTCATCAGATAGTACCGTTTCTGTTTCCTCCTGTTGTTGTCTACCTGAGGACCGATTCTCCCTCGTCTATCGTCTTCGCGTACTGCCTTTATCACTTCAGTCACTACAGACGGTAAGATCGTCTGCATGACTTGGTGCACCTCCTCGATCACCGTCTCTTTCACCGAGGCTCTCATATTATCACTCTCATCCGCTCCCCCGAGGGAGTGGTATTAGGTCCTTCGGGAACCTTCTTCTCTTGTCTAGGCCTACCTCTTGTGGCTCGTGGTTCCACACCACTTCCACCACTGCCTCCACCAATTGGGGCTTTAGATGATCTACCACCGACCATCTTCTATCACACTGAAAGATTTAAACACCAACACGGTCATTCAAGGAAATAGCTCAGTTTATGTTAAGTATAGTAAGTCCCTAATTACAGTGGCCAGTTGTGATTAGCCACTTACTCTACTCTTCACACCCCGAGCATTACCTGTCCTGACTACATTAGTATCTAAGTCTAACAGTACACATAAACACATAACATGCGCACGTAACACTGGTTAACTTTCAAGAAAATACCTGATGGCACGCAGCTACTCAGATGGCATTCCCATTTCCCCTTGTCCCATTCTCAGTTTAAGTCTTAGGTTTATTTAAAAATTTTACCCATTCACTTAAACTTTGGCTCTGATACCAACTTGTAAGGCCCCGATCCCGGGCACCTCACAGTTGGTTGTCAGCGGAAACTTTAAATTTTACTATAAATGCTTTTGTAAAGTAATACAACCCCTGTTACAAAATATCATTGTTTGCATTACAATACAAAAACATTATCAAAAGAATGCCATCCCAAAAGAGCTGAGTAGCCGCCTCGTGCCATCCTCAGCAACACTACCTGCCAACTGGAAAATACATAAAAGTCAGCGTTGCTGAGTGAGTTCTAGTTTTGTATTAAAACATACTTTTACTTATTTAAAAGTGTCCTTTCGTTCATACGTTCATACATCATACGTACACATAGATAATATTCATTATTATCTTCATCATTCGTTATTCATCATTATCTTTAACTTCTCGTATGGATTCTGTCAGACTTTACCCACTTCATAGCACTCGGCTATGATTACTGTGGTCGAATGACACGAATCCCGTTCATACTTACTTGCCCATTGGCTATCTTTTGTACCACTACCTTCTGCTATACCCCAAACGTTATTAGCTACCGGCCGAAGTCAATAAATGAACAGCAAAACGTATGCCCGGTACTCGAGGTAAGCGGTAGGGGTTCCATACATATAGATACTTACTTGCATGCATTGAAAGGTTAGTTGTACCAATACCATATGCTACACCCCGAACATTATTAGCTACCGGGCCGAAGTCAATCCATAGACAGCAAAACGTAGTGCCACAGTACGGGCCGAGGTCAACAAATGAACAACAACATATGCCACGTACTGGGCCGAAGTCTATGGAGGGACAGCTAAACATGGTGCCACGGTACTAGAGGTAAGCGGTAGAGGTACCATGACCATGGTCAATCACATAGAAGGACCAATCGCGTTATTCAATGCTTGCAAGACATAACTCATTCGTTCATTAATGCATGTATTCATCATCATTCCTCATTTCGTTCATTCGTTATTACATGCATTCGTCATCATGTTCCTCTTTCATTATCTTTCACTTTACGATACATAATACTTCATTAGTTCATTTCTCGTTATTCGTAAAGTTTCAGAAAGATAAACATACACAATTACCAGGAACATACACCCATCATACATATTCATCATACATTCATCATCATACATTCATCATCATATGTACATCATCATGCACAGCATCATACCTTTCTTAACAATATTTTAATAATATTGTTAACAACAATATACTAATAATAATATTAGTAACAATCAGGGTTAATCATACTCATCATTATATGCATGAGACATCATCATTTATTAACCCTAGTCAACCCTGGTCAAACCTCGAACTTTGGACATACTGGAAATTCCTGAAAAATTTCTAAGTGTTCTAGTCGTTTTAGCCCTGTTGGGCGTATAAGCCTCTGGTCGTATGAGCACTATTAGTCGTATGAGTACTGCTGGACTTTTCACTTAACACTTAGAATTATCAACTGGTCATACGACCACACTGTTGGTCGTATGACTACTGCTGGTCGTACCACCCCTGGACTTAGGCACATATTTGGATCATACGACCACTGTTGGTCGTATGAGCCCACACTCAGAACTTTTCCACATGATCATACGACCACTGTTGGTCGTATGAGTCCTATTGGCCTCATACTTAGAAAATATCACATGTTCATACGACCACTGTTGGTCGTATGAGTCCTATTAGACTCATCAATACTTAGAAAAATCCTGATCATACGACCACTGTTGGTCGTATGAGCACTGCTGGACACATCAACTTTTGCTTATTTATTCTAAGTCCCATTTTCAGACACATTAGCATCATACTCATATGTCTAATCCATAATTCAAGTCCAGAACATCAAAATGCCTATTTCTAAACATATGCACATGATTCTAAGCATAGATCTAACATAAACATAATCATCCATACAATCAATTCATACGGGTATCAACCCACAGTTTTATAAAAACATATTTACATGCATTTCCAGCCCCAAAACATTTAAAAACAGTAAAAACGGGGTCTAGAACTCACCTTAGTCGTCTTCTTCGAACTTACACTCTTCAACCCGAACCTTCTCAACTTGTTCTAACACCTAGAACACACACACAAAGCAACCGAACACACTAGTCACATTTATATGCTCATGTATGGTTCTAGAATCGTCCTAACATCAGGAAATTCGGGATTTCTTACCAGAAACTTCGAATTTCTCAGATCCTTCTTCAAAATCCGAGGGTTTTCTGCTCCTGCTGCTTTCTCTCTCTAAAAGTTCGAATGAAGTGAAAGTGCAGACAACGTGGGTGCCATACCACCTTTTGTACAAGGAATTAATAGAAAGTTTGTCAAATTGACACTTTTGGCCCTCAAACAAAAGTACCCTTTTGTTTTTTTTTCTTTCCTTTCTCCTTCTATTTTATTCTTTTAAATTCCTTACTACAAATTTACGGGTGTTACATTATTCTATAGAAGAAAATTAGATAATGTCTCATACCAGGCTCTAGGAGCTTGTTTCAGCCCATAAAGAGCCTTATCAAGCTTATACACCCAATCAGGATGTTATTGTCCTCAAAACCTAGTGGTTGACACACATAAACTTCCTCCTTTATTTTACCATATAAAAATGCACTTTTGACATCCATTTGATAAACTTTAAGACTGTGAAAGGCAGCATAAGCTAAAAACAATCTAATTGCCTCCAATCTGGGTACAGTGGCAAAGGTTTCATCATAATCGATGCCTTCCTCTTGTGTAAACCCCTGAACAACCAGCCTGGCCTTGTTCTTGACAATTGGCCCTTTTCATCAGTTTTGTTCCTAAACACCCATTTAGTTCCTATTGCACACTTACCTTGGGGTAAAGGAACAAGCTCCCACACTTGCTGTTTGCAGAACTGAAGAAGCTCAAGCTGCATTGCTTCAACCCATCCATTGTCTCTTAAGGTAATATGATAATTCTTTGGCTCTTGCTGACTTATGAAGAGAGAATAGAAGCAGAAATTGGACAATTGACTTCTCGTTGAAACTCTAGCATTGATATCACCAATGATTTGAGATGTTGGGTGATTCTTCAGCTCTTAGTAGACTATAAGATCAGTGCAAGTGTTTGTAGGACCTTCAGGAGCAACAAATAGTGATGAAGATTCTTGAAACCATGTAGGAGATGGCAGCTCAAATGAAGTAGAGCATGCAGAAATCCCATCAGCATTTGTTGTGGATGGAGCTGCTGAAGCTATAGGAGAGCATCAGGTTTAGTTGACTTAGGCAGGTGATCACTAAACCTGAAAAGGTGAGTACTGGCTACATCATTATCAGTACCACCAGGTGGAGAACTATTGACAGGAACAACAGCTGGAGGTTGATAAGGAACATATTGCAGTATGTCCAAATCAAACAACTCAACATGGTTTTGTGCAATCTTGTCCTTTGGAGATTCATTGAACTTCACATGCAAAGTCTCTTCAACCATCTTTGTCCTACAGTTGAAAACTCTGTATGCCTTGCAAGTTGATGAATAACTAACAAAATACCTTGCATCCACCTTTGAAGCAAACTTCTGGAGTGGATTGCTTGTGTTGAGAATGAAACAAGGACACCCAAAGGCTCTAAAGAAGGAAATCAAAGGAGCCAAATGATGGAGTACTTCATAAGGAGTCTTCATCAACCTCTGATTTACTAAGGCTCTATTCTGCACATAGCAAGCTGTGTTGACAGCTTCAGCCCAAAAGGTCAGTGGCAATCCTGAGTCAGCCAGCATTGACCTTGCAGCTTCAATGAGAGTCTTGTTCTTTCTCTCAACCACTCCATTCTGTTCAGGAGTCCTTGGAATGTTGAACTGCCTTTTAATTCCCCTTGACAGGTAGAAGTCATCATGTGTGTGATTTCTAAACTCTGTTCCATTGTCACTCCTCACACACTTGACCTGAAGGGAATACTGCCTCTCCACATATAACACAAAGTTCATTATAGCCTTGGCAGCTTCATCTTTGGAGTGCAAGAAGAAAGTCCATACAAATCTGGAGTAATCATCCACAATTACCAGATAGTATTTCTTCTTTGCCATACTCATTACTCTGACAGGACCAAAGAGATCCATGTGCAGGAGTTATAAGCAGGCAGTGGACTTGGTTCTTCTATTAGAGGGAATGAGACTTTGTGTTGTTTTCCCTTTAAACAAGCAGTGCAGTTGTCTTCACACTTGAACTCCTTCAAAGGCAACCCTCTTACTAAACCATGGTTTATCAGCTGATTCATGTTCTTGAGATTAACATGACCCAGCCTTCTATGCCATAGAGTAGATTCTTGAGGAGAAGCCTTGGAGAATAGGCAAGGATGGCCTTTTAGATATATTTTCTTGGAAAGGTCTAAGGCATATACTCTTCCTGTCCTGTTGGCCTTCAGGAGAGTATATTCATCCAACACATTGTCAATCAAACTCAGAACTTTGGATGACAGAATCTGACGGTTCTGGCTTGTGAAAAGGGCAACATGGCCTTTATCACACATTTGACTGACACTCAAGAGATTGTACTTGAGATTCTTAATATGGTTAATATCATCAAATCTTATTTCCCCATTGGAGACAAAGCCTTTTCCTATGATGTAACCTTTTGCATCATTGCCAAAGGAAACAAATCCCTTCTTTCCTTGAGAGTAGTCATTAAGAAGTGAGCTGCTTCCTGTCATATGAATGGATCCTCCACTGTCCACATACCAGATGCTTCTTTGGCATGTTGAAGAACCCTGCAATCACAACAAATCAATTAGTTTTTAAGACCCAAACCTTTTTGGTTTTGGGTCTGTTCTCTTCAACAGATGTGATACTAACAGGTTTGTTATGTGTGACAACCTGAGGTGAAGGAGATGGTGTAGAAAAGGAATCCTTTGGCTTGGATTTCCTTTTCTGTGGTTTCAACACAGGAGCATCTAATTGGTTGACTCTTTCCATTAGATGTTGAACCATCATCACAAGTTGTGTCTGATTTTGTGATAAAGCTTTTAGCTCTTCAGACAAATTAGTGCTTGCTGGAGATGGATTCCTGTGTTGCACCATCTTCTTTTGAGCAACCTCAGCTATTGCCTGATTAACCCCTACCTTCTTTTGGGTTTTCTTTGGGCTTAGGGGTTTCAGGTTTGGATGTTGCTGATACAAACTTGGACTCAAACTCAGTTTTCATTTCATTCATTTTCTCTTTAATTTTCCCTTTGTTTGAGTTTGGATCCCCTTTTATACCAGCAATCATCAGTAAGATGATTGAACAAGCCACATATTTCACATGGCTTCTTCTTCATCTTATGTTGATCATCTACTAAAGAAGATGAAACTGCTGAAGACTTGTTCTTCAGCTGTTTGCTGTCAGTACTTGCAGTTTTCTTCCTTGCAGTACCTGTTTTCCTGACATCCTCTTCAGTAGTCTTCAAACCCTTTCTACTGGCAGTTTTATTCTCTTCAGTACTGGTAGTAGTTGGGGTTTGAACTTCAGGTGTTATCACTTGCTCTCCAGTACTTTCAGTACTTCTAGAGATAACACCTGAGTTGATCAACTCTTTGATCATGTGACAGTCAGCATTTGAACCATCAGCTCTTTTAACATCAGCTGATTGGTTTTGTGAGGAATGAATGCTGACTTCTACTTCTAATGATGCTGTATCAGATAGTAGGTCATATGATGAGAAGGATTGGTTATTGCTCTCTCCATCAGATTCAACTTCTGCTCTTGAAGTAAAGTCTGTAGGAGGAGCAGTGTGATTATAACCAATGCCAAACTTCACATTGGAAGCAGATTGCTTACTAAGAAGCATTTCAAAACCCTTGCAAGATTGTACCCATCGATCACACTCTACCTGGGTAGCTGCAAGTGTTTCCTTGAGGTCTCTGTACTTCTCTAGAAGTACCTCTTCCCTAGCCTTATCATCTTTGATTTGACATTTAAGCTTATAAATCTCATCATTTTTATCATTAATCACAGTTTCAAATTCAGCTTTTCTTTTGGAAATGGTTTGCTCTAGCTGAAGGTTTTTATCAATTAAAGCTACATTTGCCTCTCTAATAGAAGCAAATGATGCTATGCATGAATCAGAACAAAGCTTGGCTTTAGCCTCAGAAGATACCTGCGATGAAGCATTAGAGGATGGCCCATCAGCAGACTCCAGGGCCATAAGAGCAAGGTTCCCAAAAGGATGATCACCACCATGTTGACCAGTACCTTGGAATAGTTGTTCTTGACCAGATAAATCATCTGGTAAACTACTCCAGTCAAAAACTCCTGGGGTGAAAAAGCTGTGTTGTTGAGGTTGGGGTTGATGATGAGATTGGGAAGATTGAGGCTTAGGGAGAGCATGTGGTTGCTGAGCAAGGGGTGCTTGAACTTGACCTGGCTGAGGCATGTAGTAGCAGGGGTATGGGTATGGCATATGACCCTGAGGCACAAAGTATGCAGGTGATGCCTGTGCTTGTGATGGATGACTGGAACTGGTGGAGTGTTGCCCTTTGTGTTGTGAGCTATTGCTTGGAAAAGTCACAAAGGGTGCAGAGGTGTTGATCCAGATGATCTACACTCTCTAGCAAAGTGTCCAAGCCTCTGGCACTTGTGACACCTTAACTTGCTCTTGTCAAAACCAACTTTGGTTTTGCCAGAGATACCAGGAAATTTCCTCCCAGTTCTCTTGTAGAACTTTTGAGATTTGATATTTATCATAGCCATTTGACTCAAAATATCCATCTCTTCCAGATCATCATCTGGAATGTTCTTCAAGTCCTCCATCAGAAAGCACAAGTTATCACTGCTACCTCCTGAACTACTATCAACACCAACAAAAGCATGTTCAGAGTTGCTAGAGAAATCAATATGCTCATCATAGGCACTCTCAGATGCAGCATATTCTGACTCTTAACCTATCAAGGCAGCATTACCTGAGACAAAGTCATCAGTGAGCTTGCCAGATGATGACAACTTCCTTTTCTGTTCTATCTCTCTCTCAAATGTAAGCAGTTTCCCATGAAGTTAGGTGAGAGATAGAGTGCTTAGATTTGCACTAGAGCGTAAGACAATGGTATAAGTGTCCCATCTCTCAGGCAGTGATCTGAGGAATCGGTTGTTCATCTGACCATTGGAATACTCTTGTTTGACCATCTTCAACTCAGAGATCAAACATGAGAATCGCTCAAACTGTTGAGTCAGAGTCTCACCCTTCCTATGAGAGAATGTCTCATATTGTTGGGCGAGGATTTCCATTGTGTTTGCCAAGACCTCATCGGTTCCTCCAAATTGTTCCTTCAGAGCAACCAGAGATCATGAGCAGTTTCATGATGCATGAGCCCAGAATAGATTTCATTAGGCAGTGCCATGGCCAGAATTCCATGGGCTTTAGCATCAATCTCGAACAGCTTAAGATCTTCGTCCGAATATTGATCAGGTTTCTTCGGAACCATCTCATTTGATTCAGGAGCGCTCACCATAGGCTTGTATGGTCCATGCACCACTGACTTCCAACAACCAGCACTGTTGATAGACAAGTTGTGGAGCATACGACGTTGCCATATGTTATACTCACTCCTCACAAGAATCGGAGGCTTGTTTGAGGAGCCAGTATTGTGAGGATCGTTTGTTAGTGTCGCCATTTTAGATTTCAGTCAAATTCAAGGTAAACAAAACAAATTTAGCTAAAAATCACAGAGACCTCAAGTTTAACGGTCAGAAGCAGCAGAAACTCAATCTCTATAAATAATTCTTGCAAATTGCTAATTCGATCAAACGTAGATGTCAAAAGAGAAGTTTCAATGATCAATTGTTAAATCGATCAATGATTAACCAACTCTGATACCATTTGACAGGATCTAAGCCTCTAGTTTGATAAATTAGGTTGTATTCGCAGCGGATTTAGTACAAGAATTAGAACAAACAAGCAAGAACACAATAGATTTAACAATAAAACAGTAAGTTATAGAGAAAGATGGAAGTTCTGCAAAACAGAATATTTCATTCAATACATGCTTCGACTGCGGCTGTAATTAGCAGCGGCTACATTTAGGTCATCTTCCTTATACAGGCAAGAATGACCTCAGCTGATGTCACTTGACAGTGACATCAACCGTTATTAATAAACTACTGATAACAAACTAAACTACTAAAGATGTCACAACAGCTGACATCTTCTTACAAAATGCTAAGTGTCAAACTATTACAAGAACTGAAAAGAAACTACTGATAGCTACGATGACTAAAGAACAAACTCTTCATTCGTTTACAAACTACTGAACTACAATGACTGAAGAACAAACTCTTCAGTCGTTTTACAAACTACTGAAATAGAAAAAGAAACAACTGAAAAAGGAAACCATTACAACAACTGAAGAATACTTCTTCAGCTGTTGTGACAAACTCTGAAGCTTCAGCACTTGTCTTCAGACTTTGACTTCAGTTGTTTCATCAGCTGATGACTTCAGTAGTTGTCATCAACTGATGTCTTCAGTCTTTAACTTCAGGTGTTTCATCAGCTGATGACTTCAGTAGTTGTCATCAGCTGATGTCTTCAGTTTTTGTCTTCAGGCTTTATGCTTCAGCTGTTGATCTTCAGTACTTTGATCTTCAGCTGATGTTCTTCAGTTCTTTAGGCTTCAGTAGTTGAAGTCTTCAGCACTTCAGTTCTTCAGTTGATGATCTTCAGTACTTTGATCTTCAGCTGTTGAGGTCTTCAGACTTTGTCAAAAAGCTGAAGATGTCTTCAGCAGTTGTTGTGATGTCTTGTGGGACTTGGAGGTTTTTCTGATCTGGCTCATTGGTTCTTTTGGTCCAACAGAAGATATTTTAGAAATTTCTTCCGAAGGCAAATTTTACTTGGACAGTTATTTGTCTTGAAGGTATATTTTCTTCCGAAGATAAAATCATATCGTTCGAAGGATCAAGATTTGTCAAAAATCTAAGAAACACTCTTCAAAAAGTTTTTTATCCATAGAAAACATGAGCTTATGAAGGTGATAAACTAGACAACTTAGGACACACAGATTTTAAGAAATAAAATGGATTAGTAAACAGAGCAGCATATTGTTCATTTGTGTTAACTTTAACTAGTTTAATTAATCCCTTTCAAAGTCATCTCTAATTAAATGATACCTGATATTTATGTGTTTTGTCCTTGAGTGCTGCATAGGATTCTCTGTGATAAAGATAGCACTGTTGTTGTCTAAGTGAATGGGAGTCTCCTTGAAGTTTAAACCATAGTCAAGCATCTGATTCTGAATCCAAAGTACTTGAGCACAACAGCTTGCAGCAGCAATGTATTCAGCTTCAGCATTTGATGCAGAGACATGGGATTGTTTCTTGCATTGCCATGAGACAACCCTTCCACCAAGGAACTGACATCCCCAAGATGTAGACTTTGCAGTCATATTGCAACCACCATAATCACTATCTGTATATACATACAAATTGACATCAGAATTCTTGGGACCAAAGACCAAGTGTTGAGGCACCTTTGAGGTATCGTAGAATTCTCTTGACAATGATAAGGTGAGACATCTTGGGGTTGGCTTGATGTCTTGCACAAATACATGTGGCAAACATGATATCAGGCCTGCTAGTTGTAAGATACATAAGAGACCCAATCATAGACCTATAGAGGTGTTCATCCACACACTCCCCCTCAAGATCAGGCCCAAAGGAGTGGTTTCTTGCTATACATGTCCTAGCAATCTTACAATCAGTCATGTTGAATCTTTTGAGTATGTCCTGAACATACTTTGACTGACTTATGAAGATTCCATCTTCAACTTGCTTCACTTGAATTCCCAAAAAGAAATTGAGTTCCCGCATGGCACTCCTTTCAAATCTGTCTTTCATCAGCTTCTCAAAGTCTTTGTAGAGCCTTGGATTAGTTGAACCAAAAATGATGTCATATACATACACTTGAACTAGCAGTAAGTCATTTCCCTGTCCTTTGATGAAGAGAGTTCCATCTATAGTACCCCTTCTGTATCCATGCTTGTAGAGATACTTAGATGGAGTCTCATACCACTTTCTTGGTGCTTGGTATAGCCCATACAGAGCCTTATCAAGCTTGTAGACATAATCAGGATGATCAGGATCTGCAAAACCAGGTGGTTGTTTGACATACACCTCTTCATCAATCACCCCATATAGAAAAGCACACTTGATATCAAGTTGATATACCTTGAAGATCTTATGCAGCAAATGCCAAGAATATCCTAATAGTTTCTAGTCTTGCTACATGAGCAAAGACATCAGTGTAGTCAATTCCTTCTTCTTATGTGTATCCTTGACCAACTAGTCTAGCTTTGTTTTTGATGACAATACCTTTATCATCTTTCTTGTTCCTAAATACCCATTTGGTTCCTATAGTTGTCTTCCCATGAAGAAGAGGACATAGGTTCTAAACATTTTGTCTTTTGAGTTGAAGCAGCTCCTCTTACATGGATTCAACCTAACTTCCATCCTTTAGAGCCTCATCAACTTTCTTAGGCTCTATCTGTGACAAGAAACAAGACTGAAGACAAACATTTGCTTCATGGGTTTGTCTTCTTGTTGTTACCCTAGTTTCAACATCTCCAATGATGTTTATGGTAGGATGAGACTTGTGGATCCTTATCTGAGGGATCACAACAAGTTGTTGAGAGAGATCTAAATTAGAAAAATTTAGATCTGGCATAGACGCTTGTTCCACCACATCAACACACTTATGAAGAGAAACTTGATCCAATGAGTGTGTGATATCATTGATATGTTCATCTATGGAGTGATTATCAGCCTCAAGAAATTCTTGATCACTATCACCACCACCATCATTTCTTCTACATTTGAAGTTTCTTTGTTTGTCTGTTGAGCTTCTGAGCTAGAACTTGAAAGCATCTCAGATGTATCAGCTGAATTTGTCATTGTTATGCTGATAGAAACTTCATTTGCTAAAGTAGTTACAACTAGAGTTGAAAAATGTAACTTGAAGGTATTCTTAGCTCAAATCTTGGATCAGGATCACCTGGAGGTAAAATGTCTGTAGATCCTGAAACATGCTCACAAGATTTGTTAATACAGTTGGTAACTAAATCAAGATCAAATAGCCAATCCGGACCAGAACCTTTCTGTTGGTACACATGTCCCTAGTTCTAGTTCTAGTGAGCTTAAATGTAATTGACTTTCATTTTGTAACACTGATGTAATGTTTGATATATGAAATGAAAAACTCTTTATTGAATGTTTATTGGTTGTTGAATATTATCTATTAATATAATTGATTGTTACAAGCTTATATGAACATGTTATACAGGTTTACAGTTGATAGACATAGTTCTGTATCATTAAAGGTTCAGGAATATGTTTAACTAAGTCTCATGATTCAGTCGCATGATTGGACCATGCGAATGGGCCAGTTGCACGACTGAACTAGGTGATTGAGTCAATCGCACGATTGAGTCATAAGACTGACTCATTCGTACGAATGAATCAATCATACGACTCAGTCACACGATTAAGCCATACGCATGGCTCAGTCGTACGAATGAAAGCTGTAACCTATAAATACCACTTAATTCATGGAATAACAGAACACTTGGAGATTTCTTAACCCTAGCCATGCTTGTTCGTCCAGAGAGTCTCTTCCAACTTCATAGAACGTTTCTGATCACTTCTAATCAATTCTTAATGTATTCTAATCGTTAGTTTTGATCGGATTAATGTTCTCCCTGATTGGATCGCCAATCAAATAGGATTCCGCACTATTTGATCTGGTTTCACGTTGAATCAGTTAGTACTCCGTACGTACACGGGTCTAACAAGTGGTATCAGAGCTTTGTCTCTTGATTTTTCGTGGATTCAATCGCGTTTTTGCAAAAGTCAAGTTTTTAATCAAAAGATCCGTTCTTTCTGCATAAGAATCCAGATTTTACGAGTGCATGTGTTCAAAAGTTAGTCTTTTTCGAGTTTCACCCGACTAGGGTTTTCAAAACTGTGTTTTTAGGTCAAATGGCATGAAAAGTTTGAAAAATTTCGAAGTCAGCAGTCTCAGTCGCACGATTGACTCAATCGCACGACTGAACTCCATTCGCTCAGCTCAATCGCACGATTGGCCCAGTCTCTTGTTCAATCGCAGAATGGCCCAGTCGGTTTGTTCATTTGCACAACTGTCCTAGTCATCTACTCAATCGCACAACTAAGCTCAATCACACGGTTGAGTCTTAGTCGCACCCCAGTCGCATCCCCAGTCGTATACACAGTTGGTTTTTCAAGTTTTGAGACTAATTCAATATGGACATATAGAACTTTGCACTCTCAGCAGGGAAGGACTCCAGAATCCAGAATCTATTGCTCTTGGAGAATGAGATCGGGAATAATAACAAACCACCAAAGCTTTTGTATCTTGATGAATATCCTCAGTGGAAGCAACGGTTTGAAATTCATCTAAATGGAGTGGACACAAACTTGTAGAGCACTATTGAGACTGGCTACACTATGCCAGTTGGAGCTGATGATGTTCCACTGACTCTGAGTGGTTTGAATGAGGCATAAAAGACTGCATACAATGCTGAGAAGAAGGCCTATGCTTTGTTGACACAGTCCATCCCAAAGGACATTTTCCATCAGTTCTCAGAGCACAAGTAATGCAAAAAGTTATGGAAGGCTCTTGAGAAACGTTATGAAGGAATGCTATGCTTAAGTCTCTAAAGGCTAAATCTTTGAATAAGGAATTTGACAATTTCTCTTCATTTGGGAATGAAAGTTTGGATGATGTAATCGACCGCTTCTATCATTTGATGAGTGAACTGCACACTCATGGGGTTAAGATGTCCATGGAAGATGAAGTGTCAAGTTTGGATGATGGGTTTCTTGATAAGTGGGATTCATTTGTTTCCACTTTAAGACACAACGAAGTGCTGAAACAATGGACATAAATAATTTTATTTTGAAATTGAGGGAGGAAGAGGTACGACATAAGTACAAGTCTAAGAAAGGAAACTACACTCAGAATCCTTCTCCCTACAATGTGACTCCTACTATAGCTTCTTCTAGTGCATCCTTGCAGACTGCTTTCGTGTCTAACACATCTGCAAGTATTCCAAGTGCATCCTCAAGTTGTTAATCAGGTGGATCATCAAGTGTCCAATTCAGTGCTCCAAAAATTCAACCGACGAAGTTAACTATAGAGAATTTGAGCAACGTAACTGTTGAAGTTGCTAAGGAGCATATGGATTTACTTGCTGCTGTAGTCCAATCGTATGATGGGTTAGTTGCAGGAAAGATTGGAAATTGCCATCTAGCAGATGAGATTATGAGCAGGTTGATGAAACAGAGCTTGAGCGGATGGATATCATATGGGCTCTCGCTAGTGCTGTGCGTAGAGCAAAGAAGTTTTTTAAGAAGACGGGACAGAAGCTGGTGGCTACAAAGGATACAATGTTCGGATTCGACAAGTCAAAAGTCACCTGTTTCAACTGCGGTGAAAAAGGCCATTTCAAGAGAGAGTGTGTCAAACCTAAGAAGATAGGAAATGGCGACCCGTTTTCATCATTTAACAGGAAAGATAAGGACAAGACTCCAAAGGCAACATCAACCAGCCAGGACTCCAAAGCAATGGTAGCACAGGGTGATGAAAGACAAGACTGGTCCTTCCGTTTCTTGTCTGATGGTGAAGCTAACATTGCATCGGTTGATGATTTGAACGAAGACTCAGCGAGTGAGGGGGAGAACTCAGTTGAGCTTGATGTGAATGACACTATGGCTGCTGTTGATTAACTAGTTGAGGATGAACTAAATGTAGAATCTGCAGCACACCAGGAACCTCAAGCTGCTTTCATGGCCGGCACCTCTACATCTGCACAGGTAGAATCGAAAGATGATTTATTTGATAAACATGCGTATGTTGAATGTAATAAGTTTAGGGAATGAATTGATATGAAATTTGCTAGGTTATTAAAACATAATGATAACTTAGTAAATGATTTAAAACTTTGCACTGAGGCTAATAGAGTATTAAAGCAAAATGAGAGCAGTTTTAAGGAGAAAATTGAATTGCTGAGAAAATAATTAAAAGAAACTGAGGTTGTTGCTTTTAACCAAGAAAATGACGTAAAGTTTTACTTAAAAATAATTGAGAAAACCAAAAAGGACAGAGCTGTTTTACAAGTAGAAAATGAGTCCTTAAAGAAAAAACTACACAGTTTAGCTAGTTCCTCTTATATTTTGAAAAACTTGGTTAAAGAAAGAAACAATGGGGAAGGGCTGGGCTATAAAGTTGTGCCTCCACCGCATGAGAACCTTCTGAACACCAAACAGAGACCTGTTAATAATAATCCTATCAAGGACAATGTGGTGACTACTCCTCTGGTCAGTGATCCGACACTGCAGTTAAACTTGCTCCTCCGGTTGCTGATTAGAAGACATCAACTTCAGGCACAAAGGATAAAACCATCATTGAGAACAGGGTGGAAAAGGATGTTCAAGCATCTCTTGGGTTGGGTTCAAAATCTACTGTCACACAACCTAAGACTTCAAAATCCACTCAGTCTAAACCGGTTAAGCAAGATCACAAAAGACAAAGTAATCATAATGTTAAACAAGTAAAATATGTCAAAGAAGGTGAAAATCAAAGGTTGAGAACAAAAAGCTATACCTAAAGTTTACTCCCCACCCCACAAGTGATCTCCTAGTCCTGTTGAGAGGAGATCATGCTATACTTATGGACAAAGAGGACACATTTCTTCACACTGTCCTTGCTATCAGACACCTAGGCTTAAAGTTGAACTAGATCAAGAAGTTAAACAGTTTTCTTCAAACAGAGATCTAAGACTCCTGGTAGGTCTAAAACACCTGCTAGGTCTTTAACCCCTCCCCAACACCACAGACAACACATACAAGTCACTGGCAAGTCTGTGATGCCTGAGGTGAAACCTATTTTTGAAAATAAACCTAAAGTTCAAATAGTAAATCAGTCATTAGTTTACCACAAACAATCCTTACACAAGGATGGTCTGTGGAAAGCTAAAATATCAAATGTGTCTGATAGTGTTGATAATCAGAAGAATGAGGCTTCTCTAACTCTAAACGGACAGTGGGTTGAGTTTGTAATGTGCGATACCTCTGGGACACCCAAGCCAGTAAGGCTTGGGTCCCCCTCCTTAACTAATTATTTTCTATTGTGTGTAGGTTGTCAGCTATAGTGCTTCTACCAACACATGGATTGTAGATAGCGGAGCATCCAGGCACATGACAGGAAATCAATCTCTCCTTTTCAACGTCAAACAAATTAAAGGGGGACACGTTTCTTTCGCTGGAAACAAAGGAGTACATTACTGCACAAGGAGAAGTAGGTAATGGACAGGTAAAGTTTGATAAAGTAAATTTTGTTCAACAGTTAGAAAACAATTTGCTTTCATTTCTCAGATATGTGACAAGGGCTTCAAAGTGATGTTTGACAATCGGAAGTGTTACATTCTAAAGAAGGAGATAGAGATTCCAGAGGAGCAGGTATTAATGTCAGCGTCAAGGTACAACGATTTGTACATCTTGATATGTCAAATGCTACTACTACTGAGTCCATAGTTAACTCTATCGAGAGGCCCCTAGAGCTACTGCATATGGATCTATTTGGTCCAGTCAGCAGGAAAAGCATCACTGGAGACTGCTACTGCTTTGTCGTCATGGATGACTACTCACATTTCTCCTAGGTGATGTTTCTGAAAGCTAAGTCAGAAACCTTTGAGTCGTTCAAGGTGCTCATCACAACATGGAGTCTCTCTACAATCTGAAGGTGAGGAAGGTACGTTCAGACAATGGAACTGAGTTCAAGAATCAATGGATGGATGCTTTCTGCAAAGAAAAGGGAATTGTTCATCAGTTCACCTCTGCATACACGCCACAGATGAATGGAGTTGTTGAATGGAAGAATAGGAGCTTGATCGAGACTGCAAGGACTATGTTGGCAGATTCAAAGCTTCTACTACAGTTCTGGAATAAAGTTGTTGCCAATGCGTGCTACACACTTAATCGTGTGTTAGTAGTTAAAAGCATGAGAAGACTTGCTATGAGTTGCTTCAGGAGCGCAAACCGAACCTGGAGTATCTTGAACCATTCAGAGCTCCATGCACGTTACTGAAGAAGACTTCGGAGGGCAAGTTCGGTGAGAAAGCAGATCAGGGGATCTTTCTTGGATACAGCATACCAGACAAATAGGTTTATAACAACTCAACAGGTCAGGTAGAAGTGTGGTGCAACGTCGATGTGCAAAGATACACCACCCCCTGCTGGAAAAGGTCCGTCTTCATTCTTGATTACAATGGCTTTTTCAAATCCTTCAACCTTCCTTAGATAGATTCAGATGAAGAGATTGCTGCTCAGATGATATATGATGTTTTAAATACACCAAATCTGGATATCAACAACATGACACCAGCCAGTGGTGCTTCGGGATCTTCAACAGCTGCTCAGGACGAGAGTTATGAGATAGCAGATGATGAAGAAGCGGTTGAGACAAGCAATAAGCATAACGTTAATCAAGATAGAAGCTCAACAGATGCTGAACACGCATCAAGGAATCTGGATACTGAACCTACCATCACAACTCTAGATACTGAAGTTATCGTTCTTACGACACCTGTGACTAGGATCAGTGTGAATCATCCCCCGGAGACTATCATTGGGGATCTTCACTCCAGTGTACAGACGAGAAATCAGCTATACTCTGCTGATTATGCTGCAATTATGGAAAAGGGCTACGCGAATGATGGGGATTTCAAATGTTTTGTTTCTCAAGTCGAGCCCAAACACGTAAGCGATGCCCTGAAAGATGAGGCCTGAGTCAACGCTATGCAGGAGGAGCTGCTACAGTTCAAGAAGCTTGGAGTGTGGACACTCGTTGACAGGCCCAAAGGAGTAAAAGTGATTGGCACCAAATGGGTGCTACGCCGCAAGAAGGATGACCAAGGTGTCGTAATCAGAAACAAGGCACGTTTGGTTATTCAAGGATTCAGACAAGTCGAGGGAGTCGATTATAATGAATGTTTGCACCCGTGGCTAGAATGGAAGCAATTCGTATCTTCCTAGCCTATGCATCGTATATGAAGATAAAAGTCTATCAGCTGGATGTTAAGTGTGCATTCCTTCATGGGGAAATCCGTGAAGAAATCTATGTCAGTCAACCGAGGGATTTGAAGATCCTTATCATTGGGACAAAGTCAACAAGTTGGACAAGGCTCTGTACGGGCTACATCAGGCTCCTCGAGCTTGGTATGAGAAGCTCTCCACCCACGCTGAAACACGGGGTTTCGCAGGGGTGTGATTGACTGCACGTTGTTTATCAAGAGAGAGATGGAGATTTTTATATGGATGACATTATCTTCAGTTCACAAAACGAAGATCTATGTAAAGAATTCGAATCTGTGATGAAGGCAGAATTTGAAATGAGTGCCATGGGAGAAATGAAGTTCATCCTGGGATTACAGGTGGATCAAACACCTACCGGTATTTTTCTGCATCAGACTAAGTATGTTGGAGACATTCTGAATCGATTCGATATGGAAAATTTTACTATTGCCGGTACCCCACTTGCCACATGGTGGATCAAACACCTACCGGGATTTGGTGGATGCCACTATGTATCGTGGGATGATCGGATCTCTTGTGTATCTCACTGCCTTGCGTCCAGATATCATGTATGCCACATGTTTATGCTCTAGGTATCAAGCCAAATCGAAAGTATATCATCTGATCGGGGTGAAAAGGATTTTTCATTATCTGAAGGGTACTCTAACACTAGGGTTGTGGTATCCTCATGATGATGACTTTGAGCTCACAGCGTACAGTGATTAGACTATGGTGGCTGCAAGATGAACTTCAAGTCAATATCAGCAGGGTGTCAGTTCTTTGGAAGGCGTTTAGTCACTTGGCAATGCAAGAAGCAGACATCTGTTGCTTTGTCAACATGTGAAGCTCAATACGTTGTTGCTGCAAGTTGCTGCTCTCAGATCATTTGGATCCAACAGCAAATGCGGGGCTACGGTTTGCAATTTCCTAATACCCCTATATTTGTTGATAACTCTGCTGCCATAGCTGTAACTAAAAATCCTGTTCAACACCCTAAAACAAAACACATCGGCATAAAGTATCATTTCATACGCGATTGCTATGAAAAACAATTAATTGATGTGATTAAAATAAACACTGATTTTCAGCGCGCCGACCTCTACACCAAACCTTTTGATAAACCCATATTTTTATATCTGTTAGAGGTCAACGGCGTGAAAAAGAAAAGTGACATCATTTCAGAAGACACAGATGCTTAGCCCGACATTTGTTTAGCTTTTCATTTTATTTTATTTTTATTTGTTTTTAATTTCCTTGTCTTATAAAAATCCAAAACACAAAAAGATTTTTGTTTTAAAATTTAGGGGGATATTAGTTTACTTTCAGTATTTATTTACTTAAAAAAGGGGGGAGGACAGATAAGCTAAAAAGGCAAATTTAACAAAGATAAGAATGTGATTTAACACTATGAAAGTGATAGTACACAGACGTTGAGTTACTTAGAACACCAAAAATATTTTCAATTCTTGCAAGTGTAATTAAATCACAGAAACATATTAGTCAGCGAAGTCTAAGTCTAACAAATCGGAAAATGATAGTATGCTTGTTTGTTACTGTAATTACTCGGAGAAAGTAGATCTAGGGAGGTGCTAGTTCACTATACGATGTGTCGGTAGATTCAACACAATAGACGAGTAGACATCATTGGTGATTCAACTTAAATTTAAATCAATCAACAAGGTGTGGGTTTCCATGGTATCTCTGGTTTGCACAGTCAATCAATTTCCAATAAGGGTGAGGAGCAATTGAATGCCACAAGTGTGTGCAAAGACCCGAAAAACATAGAGCAAAAAGATGACAAACGTCACTGGAAAATTGTATATTATAATATATTGCTCTAAGAAGAAGATAGGTATTGCACCTCTCTGCTGTGCGATGGAACTGGCCTGAGGCTTGGCATAACCTATCCGTTCTAAGAATTCATTGTTGTTTCGCTTCTCTGCTGTGCGATGGCACTGACCTGAGGCTTAGCATCTCTTTGAAAGTTTTTAGAACCAAATCTTCTTATTCCCCGGACTGCTCAAAAATCTCATGAGGAAGATTGATTACCATACACCTGTGGGACACACAAAAACTTGTTGATCTAGTTCACCTAATTAATCACTGATGTATGTCAAAAATCTGTGTATGGATTTAAGTGGACAAGTATACTGATAATCGTCATGGCTGCACCGCCTGATGTTCAAAATCAATGTGTGTTACATATCAGATCAAGCATGATTCCTAGTTAGAGCTTAGAAGTCTTAGATGAGTGAAAAACTGTGTTATGTAAATATGCTAGTTTCCATTTCAAAATATATAAAAGTTCCAAGTAATGGTGTTTATGCCTTTCTGATTCCATATTAATCTATCTTTGAAATGAAATCAATGCTAATAGGCTATTCTACCCTACCCTAACAAAATCATAAAAACATGTTTATTTTGCTACTTAGTTTAATTTTAAAGTTATTTGCAAAGTGTGTCAGTGTCGGACTGTGCTATGTTATTCATCTTTGTGAATGTCATAAAATGAACTTAACGTTAATCTTAAATAAATTGTTTCTGAAAAGGTAAATGGATCACGTCTGAGGTGATCAGGTGGATAAATGGATCATATCTAAGGTGATCAGGTGGATAAATGGATCACGTCTGAGGTGATCAGGTGGACAAATGGATCACGTCTGAGGTGATCAGGTGGATAAATGGATCACGTCTGAGGTGATCAGGTGGATAAATGGATCACGTCTGAGGTGATCAAAAGGTTTTTAGTCATAAATTGGTCATGTCTGAGATAATCAACTGCTCAAAATGTTTTATCTACTGTTATAAGGAACTAAGTGTCGAACGGTCAAAAAGTGAACATTTCATAAGTATGACCCATTCGCACGACTGGACCATAGGTATGGACCAGTCGTACGAATGGACCATACGAATGAGTCCAATCGTACGATTGGACCATACGAATGAGCCCAATCGCACGATTGGAGGTGACCGACTGTGACAGTCGCACGAATGATCCTCAATCATACGATTGGAGATGACCTAATGGGAGAGTCGCACGACTGAAGCTCAGTCGCACGAATCAATTATGCGACTAGGCTCAGTCGCACGACTGAAGGTTGCCCTAGTATAAATAGAGGGGGAGTCAATCTCAGTCGTGCCATTCACTTAAATCGCCTCTATATCGTACGACACAAACCCATACTGCCAAAATTGCATTTAATCGATTTAGACCATTATTTGACATTCTCTGACGTGTGTTTTGGATTCTATAGGTACTGCGCGACAACATTTGTACGAATAATAAGTTACTACAACGTCAAAAAGTTCGAAACGATGACCTAAAGTTAACCGAACCAAATGTGACTAATAAACTACTCAAACTAAGCATTTTGACCAAAAGAAAGTTATTAGGGGTTTAGTCGGTCTTCTACGAACCTAATGAGCCAATCCTCAATGTTTAACATCAAGTATAGATCAAAAATTGAATTTGAATGAACCAACAGTCAGACATGCGATTGGACACCCTGATGAACTTCAATCGCACGACTGAGCGAGGCGAATGGCTCAACCGCATGACTGAGCTGGACGAATAGTTCAATCGTATGACTGAACCATGCGTATGAGCTTAGTCGCACGACTTAGATAAACTCAAGAGAGAACATACACTAAGTCCAGTCACATGACTCAGTTGTACGTATGAGCTCAATCGCACGACTAGATCTCAGTCGCACAATTCAGTCGCACGACTAGATCTCAGTCGCTCAGCTTAGTCGCACGACTAAACAAATTTTCTAGTTCATTGCACAAAACTGTTATTCTCTGACACGTGCTAATGTTTACTTACTTTGTGTCACAGATGGCTAGTCGGTGGACGATGAGTACCAAGCACAACATCTGTGCTCACCTCGATCTCTCTTCCCGCAACGCTATGGATTTTGCTGCATTATCACATTTCTACGTCGTTCGAGGATTTTCCGAGCGATCTCTACGCCATGCACACCTTACAGATCCGTACAACAGGTGTTTGGGAAGGCGCTACTGTAGATAGGTCCACTGAGCCCCATACTATCCGGAGTTCTATATTTGGGCAGGCCATTGAGACTATTGAGGAGGATATCGGACAGTGTTAGAGTTCGGGATGATTCTTGACTCCCCCCACCCGATTACATCCCCTCACTGTTCGAGGTTGCTTCATGAGGGCTAAGTACTCTTGGGACATCAATGCAAGTATGCTCAACAAGAGCAACTTGTGCCCCCAGTTCAAATACTTAACCCACGTTCTACTAAGATGCATCGCCTCCTGGAAGGGTGGATTCGACGAGCTCTCTGACAAGATGTAGAATGCCTACTCGGCGTTGGTGCTGAATCATCCATTCAGATTTTCTAGGATGATCTTAACCTATCTGGTAGAGAACATCCAGGCAAAGGGGAGGGAAAGCTTCTGTATGTATCCACGGTTTATGCAGATGATCATTGATCAGAAGCTCCCCTCGCTGCCTAAGGAGAAAGAGGATGCTGTGGTCCTGGAGGTTATGGATGACACTACTCTTAAACGGATGAAGGTCTACCGGGGGAAGGAGGTGAAGCCCCCAGTGAGGAGATTATTCGGGCATCTGGCCGGGAGGACTATGTGGTGCCAGATAGGCGAAAGTGGTGCCACGATGACAGTGATTCTGATGTAGAGCAAATAGTCCTTCCAGACGATGACTCTGACGATGATGATAGTGGTGATGGTGTAGATACATGTCCCTCTCACACTCAGACCACAACTGCTGATGTTACATCTCCACCATCTCCACAAGGAGGTTTGGAGACTACTAGGTTTCATCAGGACTTCCAGCCTGATGAAGAGGAGGAGTCAGACGAGGAACCGCTGGCTCGGATGGTAGGCAGCCGGGTGGTTGCCACCGAGAGGGGGATTAGGACGGTTGGTGGACGTTCGGGCGGTACTTTAGATCCCTCATACACCCCAGACCAGCCCAGTAGCCAAGGGGGAGCCTCCGGGTCAAGGGGGACTCGGAGGAAGAGTATGGCTTAGCCCCACGGGATGAAGTCAAAGAGACGAAGGATCACGTTGATTACTACCTCCACCACCACTTCTACCACTACACCACCCACTATCACAACTCCACCTATCACTACTACTCCACCCTCCACAACCACACCTTATACATCTCCACCCATCCATTCACCACCGCCCATATTCATCACAGCCACCGCTACCACCACCAGCTACCAAGCTGGCCCTTCCACATTCCCCACCGGATCATCCCTCCCTCCTATTGGAGTGGAGGAACAGCTGGCAGCACTAAACAGGATGGTGCTGAAGCTGTTAGCAGCTGATGAGGAGAAGTCTGCTAAGATACGTCAGTTGGAGGAGCTCAATGCTTCTCAAGCTCAGCAGATTTCTCAGCAGGCACAATAGGTAGCTCAACTCCAAGAGCATAGGGAGGAGTCTGCCAAGAAGCTGGAAGAGTTAGAGGCTGCAAACAAGAAGATCATGCTCCAACTTAAAGGATCTAAAGAGGAGCCTCTGAAGATTGGTGAAGGAGATGATGGTGAGGATGATGATGATGAGGATGATGATGAGGATGATGATAGTGAGGATGATGAGAATGGTGACGGTGAAGCAAGGGGGATGGAGGATGACGATGAGGATGATGAAGGAGATGCAGCTGCATCTACCTCTGCTCATGGTCAAGAGCAAAGGACAAAGAAGAGACAAGACCAAGGAGCATCGACGTCTGCCCCGCCTACCTCACCATCAGCTGAAGACACAGAGAGGATTCAAGACAAAAGTAAAGATTAGATGTTATATTTTGTTCAGCTTTTGTACTTGAAATCATCATTTGATGTTATGTAATTAATGTATATATTTATTATTCAGTGTTTGATTATCTTGATTACATACTAACTATTGTTGTGCTACATGTTTAAATCAAGCAGATCCAGCATTTCAGCAAGATGAGTACGATGTTGCTCCCTTATAGCAGATCAAGTCTCAACTGACTATGATACTTGATCTGCAAGGGATCGTCAGGAGGTCTGTGAGCTATACTCCTAAAGAAGGAGAAATAATTCATGACCTTACTGATGAGCAACTTACTAAAATGTTCCAGCTGAATCCGGATGAGATAGTGAAGGATGCTCCTACTTTTGATGTGGCTAGTGACGAGGAGCTGAATGATATAGACGAGATAGAGATCGAGGACGTCATAACTCAGCATTATCCAGAGTATACTGAGCGAGAGGGAAATGTGTTTCCTGATTTGGGTAGTACTCTCGGCAGTGATACATTGGAGAAGCTGAATCTGAAGGAAAAGGAAGCAGAAGCATCTACAAGCCAAGCCCCAGCCTCGGACGTCGATGTAGATATCAGAAAGGCTGAATGGGCGGCTTGTTTCTCAAAGATCCGAGCCCAGCGTGCTGCAGCTAAGCCAAGTACGTACACCAAGATCTACAAAGTGAAGAAGCATCTGAAGGTGTCAGGGAAGACTATAGCATGGGCTTATTTTGAGGATCTTAATGTTTACGCAGTGAAGAGGGAGAGGGGAATCAAGTACTTTAGATTTCCACATGATCTAAAGACTCTCCCTTGTTTTGAGCTCAACTAGCTGGCATGACTAAAGCTGCTGTATGCTGACCCGAAGAAAATGTCAGGCTGGTTTGAGGCTGCACTGAAACGAGAGTATCTTACCAGGTGGGTGAACTACAAACCTCAACAGGCTACGAGGTATATCAGAAGATCTGAGGTAAACCCCATTACTGGAAGACCAAAGATAGTCTTGAAATGGCACCCTCCTCGCACAATGTCTCGTATTCCATTGAGGGATATGCCACAAGATTTTGCACCCCATTTCAAATGGTGGTATTATGACTGGCGCACTGGAGAGGCTGTCATAGTTTTGGATAGGGAGGGGACGATATAGACAATAAGGGTATTTGACCCAATGTGGCTTACAAACTTGTATGCTTTTGATGTCTACACATTGTACAAGTGGCCACTATTTTTTGACACGCAGGATATAGTGCAAGCACTTCAGTTCCAACATGTCATACGCTTATACTTTGCACTTAATATCCATGATGGGGTCTCTAAAGAAGAACGAGCTAAAAGGTTTGAAGAGTTTAACGAGGAGGTCAAAGATTAGATAGAACTAGGTCCAAGGGGGAGTTTGTAGGTACACATGTCCCTAGTTCTAGTTCTAGTGAGCTTAAATGTAATTGACTTTCATTTTGTAACACTGATGTAATGTTTGATATATGAAATGAAAAACTCTTTATTGAATGATTATTGGTTGTTGAATGTTATATCTATTAATATAATTGATTGTTACACGCTTATATGAACATTTATATAGGTTTACAGTTGTTAGACATAGTTCTGTATCATTAAAGGTTCAGGAATATGTTTAACTAAGTCTCATGATTCAGTCGCACGATTGGACCATGCGAATGAGCCAGTCACACAAATGAACCAGGTGATTGAGTCAATCGCACGATTGATTCATAAGACTGACTCAGTCGTACGAATGAATTAATCGTATGACTCAGTCACACGACTGAGCCATACACATGGCTAAGTTGTACGAATGAAAGTTGTAACCTATACTACCACTTAATTCGTGGAAAACAAAACGCTTGGAGATTTCTTAACCCTAGTCGTGCTTGTTTGTCCAGAGAGTCTCTTCTAACTTCATAGAACGTTTCTAATCACTTCTAATCAATCTTAACATATTCTAATCGTTAGTTTTGATCGGATTAACGTTCTCCCTGATTGGATCACCAATCAAATAGGATTCCGCACTATTTGATCTGGTTTCACGTTGAATCAGTTAGTACTCCGTACGTACACGGTCCTAACGCTTTCACACTGGGAGTGTGCTCAATGAAAGTCACATTGGCTGACTCCTCAACTACTCCAGTTCTGAGATTGTATACTCTATAAGCTTTAGCTTGAGAAGAGTATCCAATAAAGTGTCCATCATCTGATTTCTCAGCAAACTTGGCAATTTGATCTTTGGTATTCAAGATGCTGCATTGTTAGGACCGTGTACGTACGGAGTGCTAACTGATTCTGCGCATATACCAACTCAAATAGTGTGGAATCCTATTTGATTGGTGATCCAATCAGTGAGAACGGCAATCTGATCAATCCTTATGATGAAACAAACGTTAAGAATGAACAAGAATTGATAAGAAACGAACTATGAAGTTGGAATGGTGAACAGGAACTCTCTGGACAACTAGGGTATGTGGATATTCAAAGTGTCTTGTTTTTCCACGAATTAAGTGGTATTTATTGGTTTGCAGTCTTCATTCATACGACTGAACCATCAGCATGGTTCAGTCGTGCGACTGAAGCATGCGGTTGATCCATCCGCAAGACTGAAGGTCCAGTTGTGCGACTGAGTCAATCACAAGTCCCAATCGTGTGACTGATCCAGTCTCCTGGTTCAGTCGTGCGACTGGTCCATTAGCATGAAGTGTTCATGCATATGGTCCATTAGCGTGGTCCATTCACATGAATACTTCATAAGATTCACAAACATATATAGTTAGTTCAATTTGCGTTATCACACAGTAACCAATGAAATATTAAACATTATAAGTATCAACCACATATTGTATTTCATTTATACACATTCAATTACAAATATGTAAGACATGAAAGACATATTACATTGAGCTCCTAAACTAGGTACATATGTATCAACAAACTCCCCCTTGGACCTAGTTTACATCATTGTCTAACATTCTTCATCAGCTCATTATACTTCTTGTACTTCTCCTTTCTTATAACTCCGGCATTTATCTCAAATGCAAAACAGAGTCCTATAACATTCTGGAACTGGAGGGCTTGTACAATGTTTTGCGTATCATAAAACAGTGGCCACTTGTATAATGTGTAGACATCATTAGCAGACAAGTTGGTTTGCCACATTGGGTCAAATACCCGAATCGCATCCATTTCACTCTCCTTCTGCAAGACTATAACCGCATCACCTATTCTCCAATCGTAGTACCACCACTTAAAGTGTGGAATGAAGTCCTGTGGCATTTCCCTTAGAGGGATTCTTGACATCGTGCGCTTGGACTCCACTTCAAACACAACCTTGGGCTTTCCAGTAATGGAATTAACTTCAGATCTTCTGATGTACCTCGTCGGTTGTTGAGGTCTGAAGTTAACCCACCTGGTGTGATACTCTCTTCTTAATGTAGCCTCAAACCAGCCTGACATCTTTTTCGGGTTAGCATATAGCAACTTTAAGCGTGCCAGCTAGTTGAGCTCAAAACCGGGAAGAGTTTTTAGATCAAGTGGAAATCTAAAGTACTCTATTCCCTTCTCCCTCTTGATTGCATAAACACTCTGATCCTCAAAGTATGCCCATGCTATGATCTTTCCTGACACCTTTAGATGCTTCTTTACTTTGTAGAGCTTGGTGTAGGCACTCGGCTTTGGAGCAGTACACTGGGCTCGGATCTTTGCAAAACAAGCCGCCCATCAGCCTTTTTGATATCAACATCGCGTCCGAGGCTTGGGCTTGACTTGTTGACGTCTCTGCCTAATTCTCCATCTGATCCAGCTTATCAAATGTATCATTGCCGAGTGTACTACCCAAATTGGGAACCACATTTCCCTCTCGGTCAGTGTACTCTGGATAATGCTGGGCTGTGACATCTTCAATCTCTATTTCATCCACATCATTAAGCTCGTCGTCACTAGCCACATCAATAGTAGGAGCGTCCTTGACAATCTCATTCGGGTTGAGCCGGAACATCTCAGCAAGTTGCTCATCAGTAAGGTCATGAATTATTTCTCCTTCTTTTGGAGTATAACTCATATACCTCCTGACAATCCCTTGCAAATCAAGTATCATAGTTAATTGAGACTTGATTTTCTATAGGGGAGCAACATCATACTCGTCTTGCTGAGATGATTGATCTGCTTGATTTAAACATGTAAATACATCAACCATTAGTAAATAATCAAGACAGTTAAATATCAAATATATATAAACATTAATTGCATAAGTTTAATACATGATTCAATTACAAAAGTTTTCAAATACATGAATATCTAAGCATTACTTTTGCTTTGAATAGTGGGTTCGTCAGCAGGTGGGGCAGAAGATGATGCTCCTTGGTCTTGCTTTCACTTTGTTCTTCTATCTTGACCCTGAGCTGAGGCAAATGCGGCTGCATCTCCTTCTTTATCATCATCATCTTCTTGCCTTCCTCTTGTTTCTCCATCATCACTGACCTTATCATCATCACTCTCATCATCTTCTCCATCATCATCATCATCATCATCATCATCTCCTTCTCTGATCTTAAGTGGCTCATCCTTTGACCCCTTGAGCTTGAGCATGATGGTCTTATTAGAAGACTCCAATTCCTCTATCTTCTTTGCTTATTGAAGTCCTGCTCCTGAGTTGGGCAATCTGCTAAGCTTGCTGTGAGATCTGCTATGCTTGAGTAGCGCTGAGCTCCTAAAGCTGACGTAGTCGGGCAGCCTTCTCTTCATCAGCAGCCAACAGCTTCAGCACCATATGGTTCAGTACTGACAGTTCTTCCTCTACCCTAATAGGAGGTAGAGATGATCCTGTGGTGAATGTGGTGTGTGATGAGGGTACCGACTTGGTGGTTGGTGGTAGTAGTGGTGGCTGTGGTGAATATGGGTGGTGGTATGTGAGTGGGTAGTGGATGGTAGGCTGTAGTGGTGGAAGGTGGAAGTGTAGTAGTAGTGGTGGTGGGTGGTGTGATAGTAGTGGTGGTCGTGTAGTAGAAGTGGTGGGTGGAGTGGTAGAAGTGGTGGCGATCAGTGTGAATCTGGGCCTCTTCCCCTTCTTCCAGTAGGGTTGAGCCATTCTCTTTCTTCTTGATCCCTTGGAGATAGAGGCTCCCCCTTGGCTACTGGGCTTGTCTGGGGTGTAGGATAGATCAGAAGTAGCCTCCCCAGACTCACCCTGGCGTCCACCAACCTCCCTAACACCTCCCTCGGTGGCTATGACCCGCTCCCACCGTTCGCACCAGAGGCTTTTCATCAGACTCCTCCTCCTCCTCCAAATGGAAATCAGGGTGAATAGGAG
Organism: Flaveria linearis; assembly: GCA_024085815.1. Classification (NCBI taxonomy): domain Eukaryota; kingdom Viridiplantae; phylum Streptophyta; class Magnoliopsida; order Asterales; family Asteraceae; genus Flaveria; species Flaveria linearis. Next base: position 35,793,345 of record CM044015.1, read on the forward strand.
CTGGTTCGGGTCCACCTTGACCATCCCCTCCCTGATCAGTATCATGATCATCACCATCGGAGTCATCGGAGGGTAGAACAATCTGCTCAATGTCCGAGTCACTGTCATCGTTGCACCACTTCCTCTTCGCAGGCACCACGTAGTCCTCTCGGGCCAAATGCCCAAACAACCTCCTTACTGGGGGCTTCACCTGCTTGTCCCGGTAAGCCTTCATCCGTCCGAGGGTGGTATCGTCCATCACCTCTAGTACCGCGACATCCTCCTACTTTGGCAGCGAAGGGAGTTTCTGATCGATAATCATCTGCATAACACGAGGGGACATGCAGAAGCTCTCATTTCCCTTCGCCTCGATGTTCTCCACCATGTAGGTGAAGATCATCCTCGAGAAGCTGAACGGATGGTTCAGCACCAACGCCACATAGGCGTTCTGAATCTAGTCCGACATCTCGTCGAAGCCTCCCTTACTTGAGGCAATGCACTTTAGCAACACATGGCTAAGTACTTGAATTGGGGGCACCGGTTGCTTGAGCACACCTGAATTAATATCACCCGAGTACTTAGCCCGCAGAAAGCAGCCTCGTACTGTCAGCGGGTGTAATCGAGTAGGGCAGTCAGCATCATCCCCAAACTCCAGGACTGTCCTGAATTCTTCCTCAGTGATCTATATAGGCTGACCAAAAATGGAGCTCCTGATACAGTGGGGCTCCGAGGACCTGTCGACAACAGAGCTTTCCCAGAAGGCCTGCTGCACTGAGCGGTATGGAGTGCACGGAGTCAAGATCGCACGGAAGATCCTGGATCTCCGTAAGAATGTAATAATGCCCGAGAACTCAGCTGCGTTCTGGGAGGTCAGATCCAGATGAGCACAAAGGTTATGCTTTGCACTCATAGTCCAACAACTCGCCATCTGTTACACAAAGTAGATAAACATTAGTGTGTGTCAATGAGTAACAATTTTATCCATTGGACTTGAAATCTTCTGTCCTGTCGTGCGAATGAACTGTGCGACTGAGAACTAGTTGTAATGAGCTCATCCGTACTGAGCATGCGACTGGGCTTAGTCACATGCTACCCCATGTGTTTAATCAGTCATGCGACTGAGCTCATATGCATGGTTCAGTCATGCGATTGAGCCATTCGTCTAGCTCAGTTGTGCGATTGAGCCATTCGTACAACTCAGTCATGCGATTGAAGTTCATCAGGGTGTCCATTCGCATGACAGATTGTTCTGTTTTTCAAATTCAAATTTTTAGCAAAACTTGATGTTAGACTTCGTGATTTGGCTCATTAGACTCACACATGACCGACATAGCACCTAATAACTTTTATTTGAACATTATACTTAGTTTTACAGGTTTCTTAGGCAAGTTAAGTCTCGGTTAAGTTTAAGGCTCAAATTCGATCATTTAAGGCACGAGTTGATTTAAATTTGGAGTGAATATCGTCGTGCATTACCTATATGATCACTAGAAATCGTTAGTTCACACTAATCGGTAGCTTAGACTGAATCAGAGGACAATCGGGCAGACTAATAGTGCTATGTGCGATTTTAGGGCGATTGAGGGTGAAAGGGATTCTGCGACCGACTCCCCCTCTATTTATACTAGGGTTTCCTCCAGTCGTGCGACTAAAGCTAGTCCCATACTTCAATCGGACGACTGGATCCATTCGCACTCTTCAATCATGCGATTAGCTCAGTCGGTCACATTCCGTCGTGCGACTAGGTTTCAGTCGTGCGACTGACACATTCGGTCACATTCAGTCATGCGACTAGGTTTCAGTCGTGCGACTAACTCATTTGGTCATCTCCATTCATGCGATTGGTTCATTCTTGTGATCCAATCGTATGACTCTACTCATGCTTATGGTCCAATCGCATGTCTAGTTAATACGTGTGGGTTAGTCGTGCGATTGGCCTCATAAGTATGGTTCAATAATACGGTTGGTCCATACTAAAGGTCCAGTCGTACGAATGGTTCATACGTATGGTTCCATCGTACAGTTGGTCCATACTCATGGTCCAGTCATGTGAATGGATCATACGTATGGTTCAATTGTACGGCTGGTCCATACTCATGGTTCAGTCGTGCTAATGGCTCATACATATGATTTGACTTTATGACCATTTGACACTTAGCCCTTTTACTTATTGATACAACATTTTGACCAGTGATCATCTCAGACATGACCATTTTAACTTACAAATATGTTGATCACCTCAAACGTGATACTTTTAACAGTAAAAACATTTTGTCACCTCAGACGTGACCCTTTTAACATTTGAAAACTCGTTTGGTCACCTCAGACGTGACCCCTTGTAGTGCTTAAATCCCTGATAGAATTCCAATGCAGAGTCTGACGTTTAATAACTAAACCGACTAAAACCTAAAAAAAGACAAAACTAAAACTTATTTTTGTAATTTTGAGTGAGGTTGAAATCCTAAGATAAGTATCTACCAGATTTTCCTTTCTAGATAGTGTAACATCAAGTTACATTGATCATAACTGGAACGATTCATTATCGAGTCATACAGGTTTATCAAATCATTTGGGACATATTATCAAAGCCTTTAGATGCTAGATTCTTGTTTTCATCGAGAGTCATTAGCAAGTTTAGGAAATTATACTAGTGTGTAAGATACCCAGAACGATTTGGACTTTCAAGAATTGCAGCTCACGATAATTGTCAGTATATTTGTCCTCTTAAATCCATACACAGATTTTTGACACACATTGGTGATGATTTAAGGTTTAATTATTTCAACAAGAATTTGTGGATCCCACACTTATATGGTAATCAACATTCCTCAGGAGATTTTTGAGCGGTCTACGGGTATTTTGATAAGAAGAAACTATTCTAAGAGCTTTCAAAGAGATACAAAGCCTCAGGTTAGTGCCATCGCACAGCAGAGAGGCACAAACAACAATGAATTCTAGAATATTTATGTTATGCTTATCCTGAGGTCAGTGCCACCGCACAGTAGAGAGGCACACAACCTACCTTCTTGTTTGAGCAATTATATTCTTTTTGCACAGATTGCACCAACAACATAGGTTATTAGCTTGATGGCTTTTTGCAATTTTTTATGTGCTTTGCTCATTTTTATGGTCATCCGCACATATTTCTGGCTTTTATTTAGCTCGTGACCCCTTATTGGAACTTCATTGATTATGTTAACCAGGGACAAGATGATAACCCACAGCTTTTTGAACAACTTAGTTTGAGCTTGAACTCACCAATGAAGTCTACTTATCTATTGTGTTGAATCTTCCGACACATCATCTCGTGATCTAGCAACCTCTAGGTCTACTTTCTCTGTGTTACCTTAGTAGTAGGTAGTTTTACTATCTTTTTTCCTTTGATATTGCTTAGACTTCTCAGACTTATACTTCGAATTTTGCTTCTTAATCAGTTAAATTCTTTTAAAGTCCCAAACTCTTTGTTTCTGTGTGCTATCATTTTCAAAATCCTTGAATCAGTATCGCACATACGATCTCCTTACTATTAACTAGACTGTCCTCCTTCCTCGTTTTTTTTAGTAATTTAAATAAAATAACTAATTTAATACTAAACTAACCTATTCTCCCCCTAAAATTCTAAAACCGAAAATATTTTTTGAGTTTTTTTTGGATTTTATAGAAACAGGAAATTAAAATAAGAAAAATAAGAGAAAAGAAAAGAAAGAATAAAGAGTTGTCGGACTAAGCATTTTCATCTTCTGGAATCACTTCACTTTTCTTTTTCACGCCGTTGACCTCTAACAGATATAAAAATCTTGGTTTTTTCAAAAGTTTTTGTGTAGAGGTCAGCGCGTTGAAAATTCGTATTTATTTTAACAACATCGATTAAATTCTTTTCAAAACAATCACCTATAAAGTGATATTTAATTCCGATGTGTTTGGTCTTAGGATGTTGGACCGGATTTTTAGTTACGGCTATAGCAGTAGAATTATCAACAAATATAGGAGTGTTAGACAATTTCAAACCGTAGTCCCACATTTGCTGTTGAATCCAGATGATTTGTGAACAGCGGCTTGTAGCAGCAATGAATTCAGCTTCACAAGTTGACAGAGCAACTGATGTCTGCTTCTTACATTGCCACGTGACTAATCTTCTCCCAAAGAATTAACATCATGCTGAAATGGACTTGTAGTTCATTTTGTAGCCGCATAATCCGAATCACTATACGCTGTAAGCTCAAAGTCATCATCATGAGGATACCACAACCCAAGTGTTGGAGTACCCTTCAGATAACGAAATATCCTTTTGACCCTATGAGATGGTTGACTTTAGGTTTCGCCTGATATCTAGAGCATAGACATGTCACGTACATGATATGAGGTCTTGAGGTAGTGAGGTACATGAGAGATCCGATCATTCCTCGGTACATAGTGGCATCCACCAGATTACCAATATCGTCGGGTGCAACGTCATGGTTTGTAGCAAGTGGAGTCGCAGCTGCGGAAGCATTCTCCATATCAAACCAATTGAGAATATCGCCCACATACTTGGACTGATGCAAAAATATCTCCTTCGTTGTCTGATCCACCTGTAACCCGAGAAAGAACTTCATCTCACCCATGGCACTCATTTCAAATTCAGCTTTCATTACTGCTTCAAATTCTTTACATAATGCTTTGTTTTTGGAACCGAAGATTATGGCATCAACATAGATCTGAACTAGCAGTAAGTCACCATCTTTTTCTTTAATGAATAGTGTACAGTCAATCACTCCTCTGCGAAAGCCATGTTTCATAAGATGAGTCGAGAGTTTCTCATACCAGGCTCTTGGGGCTTGATGGAGCCCGTAGAGAGCCTTATCTAGTTTGTAAACTCTGTCCTGATGATACGGATCCTCAAATCCTTCAGGTTGACTAACGTACACTGTCTTCCGGATTTCACCATGAAGGAATGCACTCTTTACGTCTAATTGATAGACTTTGAACTTCATGTAATATACATAGGCTAGGAAGATACGGATTGCTTCCATTCTTGCCACAGGTACAAACACTTCATTGTAATCAATTCCCTCGACTTTTCGAAATCCTTGAACTACAAGTCGGCCTTGTTTATTATTATGACCCCTTGGTCATCTTTCTTGCACTTTAAGACCCATTCGGTGCCAATGACCTTTACACCTTTAGGTCTATCCACTAGAGTCCATACTCCCAACTTCTTGAATTGAAGAAGTTCTTTTTGCATGGCACTCACCCATGCCTTATCATTTAGGGCTTCACTAACATATATTTTGGCTCAAATTGAGACATAAAACATCGATATGCACCATCGTGAAGATATCCCTTTTCCATTTCCGAGGCATAATCAGCTGAGTATACCTTACTTCTAGTCTGGACTCCTGATCTAACATCTCCAATGACATTATCAAACGGATGATAAACATTTAGTCGAGATCCAGGAGTGGTGGGTATAACTACCTCATTATCCAGATTATGAACAGCAGTTTAGTATCTGAGGCATTGGGAGTGTGAGGTTTTGAAGTGCCAGAGGCATCAACATCAGATGCTTATGTACTTGGAGTAGTAGGAACCTGTTGCCCTTGATCCATCTGATCATTTGCTACGTCTTCATCATCAGAGGAGGAGTCACTTACCTCAAGTGCTCCCCCTGAAGAACTAGAAGACTCTCCTTGTGAAGCTGTGGACATCGGATCTAGTGATGGTGTGTTTAAGACGTCGTACATCATTTTGGTCGATAACCCATCATCAGGAGGAAAGAGAGGGATGTTGAAGGGTTTAAAGAATCCATCATAGTCGAAAAAAAAAAGGGTCCTTTTCCAGCAAGGGGGTGGTGAATCTCTCTACATCAACATTGCACCACACTTCTACTAGACCCATTGAGTTGTTGTAAACTCTCTTATGCGGTATGTTGTATCCTAAGAAAATCCCTTCTTCAGCTTTCTCGTTGAATTTCCCTGACTGAGTTTTCTTCAGCAGTGTACATGGTAAACGGTTCGAGTTACTCTAGATTAGGTTTGTGTAGTTGGAGTAACTCGTAACACGTCTTACCATGGCGCTTGACCACCAGGACTAAATTAAGGGTGTAACATGCATTAGCTACCGCCTCGTTCCAAAATTGGATAGGCAGTTTTGAGTCTGCTAGCATCGTCTGGGCTGTCTCTATCAAGCTGTAATTCTTTACTCAGCAACCCCATTCATTTAGGAGTGTAGGCAGATGTGAATTGGTGCACAATTCCTTTTTCTTTGCAGAATTCCTCCATCCATTAGTTCTTGAACTCGGTGCCGTTGTCTGAGCGAACTTGCCTTACCTTCAGCTTGTAGAGCGACTCCAATGGAGTTACTAGCTCTTTGAATGATTCAAATGTCTCTGATTTGGATTTCAGAAACATCACCCAAGAAAATCTTGAGTAATCATTAGTAACTACATAGCATTACAAATCACCGGCAATGCTCTTTGTACTGACTGGGCCAAACAGATCTATGTGAAGAAGCTCAAGAGGCCGGTCGATTGAATGAACGTTCTTTGCCTTGTGAGACTTCTTTGTCTGTTTCCCTTTCTTGGATGCAACATAGAAATCTGGTAGTTGGAAGTTTTGAACATTTACTCCACGCACTAGATCATTCTTGATCAAGTGATTCATCTTCCGGGGATTGATATGTCCTATTCTCCTATGCCAGGAGATGGAGTCTTTTTCTGTTGCCTTTGACAAGAAGCATTGTACTTGATGATCAGTTGTGGAGGGCTTTGAGAGATCCAAGACATACAAATCGTTATATCTTGAAGCTGAAATTAACACTTGGTCCTCCGGAATGACATAGTCCTTTTACAGAACATAGCACTTCTTGTTGTCAAATACAACTTTGAACTCTTTCTCGCATATCTGGGAGACAGAAAGTAAGTTATTTTGTAGTTGTTGAACATAGTTTACCTTATCAAACTTCACTTTCTAGTTTCCTACTCTCCTTGTGCAGTGATGTAACCTCCTTTATTTCCAGCAAATAAAACATGTCCTCCTTTAATTTCTTTGACGCTTGACAAGAGTGACATGTTTCCAGTCATGTGCCTTGATGCACAGCTATCAACAATCCAGGTATAAAAAGAAGCACTATAGCGGACACCCTTCACATTCCAAAGAAATGATTAGTTCAGGTTAGGGACCCAAGCCTTAACTGGCTTGGGTGACCCCGAGGAATCACACATCATAAACTCTAGCCACTGTCCATTTGAGGATGAGGGTATATCACTCTTCTTCTTATTCTCATTTTCAGACACTTGACTTGATTTTTCTTTCCATAAGCCAGTTTTATGTAAGGCCTGTTTGTGATAAACAGAAGATTGGCTTATAGTTTGAACTTTAGGTTCAAAGGTTCTTTTTGGTGGAGTAATTGACCTCCTTTTTGAAGAACTAGGTTTTGGATCATTATGTTCAATCTTCTTTCTTGGTGTCTGATAATAAGAACATTTAGAAGCAATGTGTCCATACTTTCCACAAGCGTAGCAAGATCTGCTTTCAACATGTTGGTTAAACTGTTTCTGTGGGGAAGTGTGTGACACAGGTGTGACTTTAGTTTCTTTGGGTTTTGACACTTCTTGTTTAGATGTTTTGACTTCTTTAACAAAATTATTGTTTGAACATGTTTAACATCTTTACCCTTTTGTTTATTTGGACTTAGACATGTTGCTTGAGATTGGTTAAATTGTTTGTTCTTTTTGGGTTCTGAATTAGACATGTTTGAACCTGACTCCACCTTAACCTTTGCAAATTGGTCATCCAAATTAACAATAGGAATCTTACCTTTTGACTTCAAAGTGGTCTCCTTCTATTTAATGACAGATTCAATAGGTTTACTTGTGGAATCTGGATCACTTACAAGAGGAGTGGACACCACATGATCCTTGATTGGGTTATTATTAATTGGTTTGCATTCAGCATTCAACAAGGTCTCATGTGGTGGTGGAACCACTTTCTAACCCAAACCCTCCCCGTGGTTTTGTTCTTTCACTAAGTGTTGAACTATGTGAGAGGAACTAGTCCAACTATGCAGTTTCTGTTTTAGTGAGTTGACTTCAACTTCCAAAACTGATTTTTCTTTCTTGGTTTCTTCCAAGGAGTTTAAATAGAGCTTTATGTCATTTTCTTGGTTAAACGCCACAACTTCAGTTTCCCTTAGTTGTTTATTTAACAGTTCTATTTTCTCTTTAAAACTATGCTCATTTTCTTTTAAAATTCGGTTTGCTTCTATGCACAGTTGTAAATCATTTACTAAGCGATCATTGTGATCTAATAGCTTAGCAAATTTTGAATCTATTCTATCCCAAAATTTATTGCATTCAGAACAAGCATGATATCAAAGAGTTGGTCTGTGGAACTTACCTGAGAAGGTTCGACTGAATCAGCTATCATCGCAGAGTTTGACTGTTTGGATGCTTGTGATTCTGAACATGTAGAGCTGGGACCTTCTTCATTTGGGTGAGTGACCACAGTAGTAGTATCTTCATGATCTGACATTACGAGTTCCACTGCTATATCACATTCGCTTGCAGAGTCATCATCCTTACCTTCAACACATGCAATGTTGGATTCTCCTGGAGACACAAAGCGAAAGGTCCAATCTTGTCCTTCATCGACTTGTGCAGTCAAGGCCTTAGGATCCTTGCTTGATGATGTAGCCCTATTGGTGGGTTTGTCTTAACGATTGAAGGTGGAGAATGGATTACCATTACCTGTCTTCTTGGGCTTACCACATTCACATTTGAAGTGCCCCTTTTCTCCACAGTTAAAGCAGGTAACATTGGTTTTGTCAAAACGAAAGGTTATATCCTTTACGGCTATTATGTTCTGTCAGGTTTTCTTAACAAACTTCTTCTCCCTCCAAACAGCACTAGCCAGTGCCCACATAATGTCCATCCTTTCGAGCTCATTTTCATCTACCTGCTCGTAGTCTTCATCGGCGAGATGGCAGTTTCAAATCTTCCCCGCAACTAGACCGTCATAAGAGTGAACGACAGCTGCTAGAAGATCCATATGCTCCTTTGCTACCTCTATAGTCATATTACCGAGATTCTCAGTCTTCATTTTGTAGCATTGGCTTCAGGTGCTATGTATTGGGTGCATGATGACCCTGATATGTCAGATCCTGAAGTAATAGCTTGGGACAGAGCAGCTGAACTGGAGACGAATGCTGTTTGGAGTGGGGCTCCAGAAGTTTTTGGTTGAGGAGTTGAGTTGCAAAGTGAAGGGTTCTGATCATATGAACTTTTCTGGGATCGGTACTTCATCCTCAACTCTTCTTCTCAAAGCTTCAGAACGAAATTGTTGATATCCAACTTTGCCAGCATATCATTCTGTCTGAGATTTGACACAAACGAAACCCACTTCTCTGGTAATCCATCTGCAAAACTTGACACCTTATCTTCCATAGACGTGGTAACTCTATGAGTGTGTAGCTCACTCATCAAGTGGTAGAACTAGTTAATAATGTCATCCAGACTCTCTTTTCCTATTGAAGAGAAGTTATTAAACTCCTTCTTCAACGCCTTTGCCTTCAATGCCTTCAACGTTGCATTCCCGTCATATGGTTTTTCCAGAGCATCCCATAGCTTCTTTGCTTGTTTATTCTCAGAAAACTGATGGAATATATCCTTAGGGATTGAGTGAGTTCACAAAGCATACACCTTCTTCTCTGCATTATACTTCACCTTCTGGCTATCAGTCATGCCACCCAAGGTAAGTTTTACTCCATCAGCACCAACTAGCATGCTATACCCAGTCTCGATTGATTCCCAGAGTTTAGGATTAACTCCATTTAAGTATATCTCAAACCTTTTCTTCCATTGCGGGTAATCGTTTAACGTTATGAGCTTAGGGGGCTTATTGTGATTACCAACTTCGTTTTCCAGAAGCAATAGATTCTGGATCCGTGAATCCCTACCGGCAGTGAAAGCTGAATACTGATCTTCCATTTGTATAAACTTGAGACTTGGAGAACAGAACAATTTCAGTCGTACGAATGGACTATACGGATGGTTCACTCGTGCGAATGAAGGGTGCGAATGAATTCAATCGTGCAATTGGATTTAGTCGTGCGTATGAACTAGCCGAATGGACTCAAACGACTGGAGCTGTCCAGTCGTACGAATGAGGGATGCGACTTAATTCAGTCGTGTGATGAATGAGCTATTCGTGCGACTGAAGGCTGCTGTTTTGAAAAATTCAAAGATTTTTGATATTTTGACTCAAAAACGCGAGTTTTCAAGAACCCTAATCTTCCGTTTGACGAAAAAGTGAACTCTTGATCTGGAGACGTTTAAAACACTGTTTTAACCAAAAGATGGTGTTTTTGAAAGAAAAACATGAGTTTTTCACCAAATCGATCGAATCACACGCAAAATCAAGAGCCAAGGCTCTGATACCACTTGTTAGGACCGTGTACGTACGGAGTACTAACTGATTTCTCGTATACCAACTCAAATAGTGTGGAATCCTATTTGATTGGCGATCCAATCAGTGAGAACAACAATCTGATCAATCCTTACGATGAACAAATGTTAAGAACGAACAAGAATTGATCAGAAACGAACTATTAAGTTGGAATGGTGAACATGAACTCTCTGGACGGCAAGGGTATGTGGATATTTGAAGTGTCTTGTTTTTCCACGAATTAAGTAGTATTTGTAGGTTTGGAGTCTTTATTCGTGCGACTGAACCATCCGCATGGTTAAGTCGTGTGACTGAAGCATGCGGTTGATCCATCCACACGACTGAAGGTCTAGTCGTGCGACAGAGTCAATCACAAGTCCCAATCGTGCGACTGATCCAGTCTCCTGGTTCAGTCGTGCGACTGGTCCATCAGCATTAAGTGTTCATGCGTATGGTCCCTTAGCATGGTCCATTTGCATGAACACTTCATAAGATTCACAAACCTATATAGTTAGCTCAATTTGCGTTATCACATAATAAACAATGAAATATTAAACATTATAAGCATCAACCACATATTGTATTTCATTTATACCCATTCAATTACAAATATGTAAAACATGAAAGACATTTTACATTAAGCTCCTAAACTAGGTACATCATGTGGACATATAATGGACATCCTAATGACCTGAGAAAACCAATGAAAGGTTTTCTCTTGTGCCAAAGTTCATAAGGAGTCTTACCATGAGTTTTAACCACTAAAACTCTATTTTACACATAGCAGGCAGTGTTGACTGCCTCTGCCCAGAAGGTGATGGGCAGTTTAGAGTCAGACAACATGGTTCTTGCAGCTTCAATTAATGTCATGTTTCCCCTCTCAACAACACCATTTTGCTGAGGAGTCCTGGGAGCACTGTATTGTCTTGTAATACCCTTTTCATCATAAAATGTATCAAGGATTTGGTTCTTAAATTCAGTTCCTTGATCACATCTTATGGTTTTGACCTTGTGATCACATTGATTCTCAATCCTTCAGATGAAATTCTTCAAAATCTCAGGGGTCTCATCCTTAGTTCTAATAAAGAAGACCCAAGTAAATCTTGTAAAGTCATCTGTGATGACCAGACAGTAAGAGGTCCTTCCTAGACTCATTACACTGGTAGGGCCAAAGAGATTCGTATGTAACAAGTGTAGGGGTGTAGTGATAGAGTTTCTTTCCTTAGGCTTGTGAGATACCTTATGTTGCTTCCCTTTCCGGCATGCAACACAATGGTCATCACTTGTAAACTCTTTCTTTGACTTTCCAGTAACCAAATCATTCTTAGTTAGCTTATTCATGTTTTTAAAGTTTACATGGCACATTCTTTTATGCCAGAGAAAAGACTCATCACTATTAGCTTTAGATAGAAAGCATGAAACTTCTCCTGAGGGAGATGTTTCTTGCAAGTCCATCTTATACATGTTCCCTCTCCTCGGGGCTCTAAGCAGGATATGCTCATGAGGAATAATCACCCGGGCTTGAGAACAATGCATTCATGCTTAGTAAAAAGTATGTTATGACTGATCACAAAATTAGGATACACTCAGAAGATTGTACCCAAGCTCCTTGACAAAGTTACCTTCTCAATGCTGAGCTTACCATTTGTGACCTTGCCCTTCCAAAAATATAACCTCCTTCATCACCTCCAAAAGCAACTAGTCTCCATCAGTCCTTTCAAAATTTTGAAGTAGTGACATGTTGCCTGTCATGTGCCTGGAACAGCCACTATTAGTGATCCAGATATTTTTGTTTGTCTTGAGTTGTTCATGCATAAAGAAAATGATTAGTTACATTTGGAAACCCAAGCCTTATTGGTCTTAGGCTCATTAAAGAAAGTAGAAGGTGATGAAACAGTAATAGATGCTATAGTTGTGCTTTGAGGATCTCTTGTTGTTGTTGATGGAGAATTTTCAGTCACTTGGTCTTTCTTTGACTTCCACACCACCTTTGGAAGTTTGGACCTAACCTTCAATACTTTGGAAGCTTTTGAGACTTTAGAAGTTTTGATGACTGGACCTTCAAAAGATCCTGTTAGCACTACAACAGACTTTAGTGCTTTGGAAGTATTCCTTTCTTCCGAGACCAAATTTTCTTCCAAAGGCAATTTTCCACTTGCCTTCTTCTTTACTTTGGAGCTTCCAAAGGAAACAGATTTTCCTTCCGAAGCTGAATTCTTCTTAGAGCTCTTGGATGTCTTTTTCTTGGTCACATGAAGAGTACCTCTTGGATTGTATGGACAATCCTTAGCAAGATGAGAAGTACTCTCACACATAACACAGTTCATATTTTTCCTCCCAAGAGTTTTCTTCTGAGACCAAGGCTGACTTTGATCATTTCCCTTCTCCACCTTTATCTTTGCAGATGCTGAGACAGTCATTTTGGGCTGAGGACTGTTCTTGGAGTTGGATGGTTCAGGCTGTGTAGTAGTGGTACAGAACTAATCAGCCTTCTTCTTGATGCTGAGATGATTTGAACATGAACAGGAACTCTTGGTAGAAGAGTTGAGGTTGATGTCTTCAGTCTTAACCATGTCAAACCCTGTAGAAATAAAGACTTGTTTCTTCTTAGAGCTAAAAGTGGCCATGATCTCTTAAGCCCTCCTAGCCTTTCTCTTACTCTTTCTGATCATGTCTTCCTTATAGACTTGGTCATCCCAGGCTTCCTGCTCTCCTCAGAAGGATAGTGACCCTTCTTAGAATCCTCCTCATCACTCTTCTCAGAGGAATTCTTTGCTACCACTTCTTCATCCTCTTCGCTCAAGGGGTCTATGAGAGGAAGCTCATCTTCACAAGTTCCACACCTAGGTGATCTTACAGATAAGATTATGTGTGGAGGAGCTATCTTACTAGATCCCTGTCCCTGCTTATTTTGATAACAAACTTTTGCATGCAAGGATTAGGATATGATGTTCTTGAAGGTCTCTTCTTCAAGAACACATTTCTCTGACCTGGCTTTGCTGATCATAAGCTCAGCCTGGCATTCCGTTAACTTAGTTAAGAGATCCTTGATCTGAGTCCTATAATTTGTATGCTGATGTTTTAGAACTGAAATGGTTTTCTCTAAGTTCTCTATCTTTAACTTATAATCATTTTCAGCCTTTCTAAAATTAGATTTTAAGTTGTTTAAGGACTCAAGATCAGATCTCATCTTTAAGTTATAGGACCTGTATATGTTGACTTTAGCAATACATTCAGGAGTACAAAGATGTTCCAATACCTTGGTTTCATCATGGTCAGCCATTAATGCTTGGTTTGGAGATGCATCTTCCACCTGAAAGCTCCAGTCAAAGCCTCCTTCTTCAACAACAACTATAGCTTGCTGCTTTGGCTTCTCATTCTAGGTAGCTTTATCAGTGTAGTTTGGTCTGTATTATGCTTGTCCACCATTTTTTCTTGGTGCCTTGCACTCCCTAGCAAAGTGACCCATCAAATTACATTTATAACACATAACTTTGCTTTTATCCAACCCAAACTATCCACTGGCTGTATTGCTGGGAAACTTCCTTCCTGTCCGCTTGTAGAACCTCTTGGCTCTGTGAGTGAGAAGAGCCATTTGCTAGACTATCTCTATGTACTCTAGATCATCTGGATAGATGCAGTCCAGGTCTTCAAGGGTTAATAGGAAGCTGCCATAACTTTTATCAGAAGACACAAAGGCTTGAGAAGAAATTTTCTCTTGGAATAGGCTTCCTTGAGTATAGTTCTCCGTTTGTGTCTCCAGGAAGGTGATGAAAGGACCCTTTTATGAGATGTCAGGGTAGCATATGAGATGATGTTGGGGTTCTATGCTATCCCTTTCAGTCACATGAAGGGCTGAACCCATTTGATTGCTGGAGTTACCAGATGAACCATGCATGTTCATCTCCATCTGTATCCACTGAGAATGCCATACAACTCTGTCAAAGTGAGAGTCTTAAGGTTCTCAGCTCTCTTAATTAAAACACAATAATATGTCCATTACCTAAGAAGAGAGGACATAAACTTCCTTACAATGTCCTTGTTCTCAAGAGTTACTCCAACATCCACTAGAGTATCCACAATCTCAACATACCTGAAGTATTGTTAAGTCATGGTCTCACTGTTTTGATGGTGTAATTTTCAAACTGCTACTTCAGGAGATCTTTCTTGTTCTCCTTGGCTTCAGTGGAACCCTCATACATTAGTTTGAATGCATCCCACAGCTGCTTATCTGTTTTGAATTTCTTGAAACCTCTGTATACAGAGTTTGGAAGATCAGTCTGAAGGGTTGTCATGGCCTTTTGATCAATTTCTTACTGTCTTTCTATCTTCATCAGAGTAGTCAGCCACATCCTTGGGGATCATACCACCTCCAGCAACAGCTGATGAGGTTCTTGGTATGTAAAGTCCATTGATGAAGCCTTCCATTCTTTGGCACCAGGTGTCAGAGTCATCAAGAGTGATCAGTGGGGTCTTTGTCATGTTTCCAGTTTCCATATCAGCTTTAGAGATAGCTGCCATTTGAAGGGTTAAGTATTTTATATGTGTGAGGGATCTTAAGATGGTGAGATCTTATATCAAGAGCCTGAAATGCTCTGATACCAATTGCAGGGCCGGGTGAAGGGTTATGCACTTACAACACAACAACACAAAAGGAGAGTGTGCAACAACACTTAACAATTCAAATGGGGAACTAGAGAAAATCAGTTTTGAGAACTAAGAAACACAAGAGTATATGAGACAAAACAAGAACAAATCACAAGTAATTGGTTTTCAAGGTTGATGTATATTGCTCTCTAGTCCCTTACAAGTTGTTTACAAGGTTCTGCTAATAAGTTACAAGGACCAGAAATACTTATACTACAACCTACAGCCGGCCATACTTTGAAGGACAGCTAGATACATGATCTAGACAACAAAATCAATGTAGAGTCAAAAGGCAGATTGCCATTTTGACTAGTGACTATGACATGCCATAGCTCACATCCTAATATATTACAAAAATGATAAAGTACATAAAATGGAAAGTTATAGACTCAAGACCTCAATGTACATTTACCAAAAGCATGGACCTTTTCACCAACTCATGTAAAGTTAGTGACTTATCAGAGTTAAAGTGGAAAGGGGTCCAGCTTTTAGGTAAAAAGTACATCAGATAAAGCATGTAGTTAAAAAGTCTTCGGAAGAAATCTGTCTTCAATAGTTGGCTTTGGAAGACTTTGTCCTCGAAGCTTTGGAAGATTTCATCTTTTGGCTTCGGAAGATATTGGTCTTGGCTTCGGAAGATTCCACACTTAGAATAATTTCTAAGGTAGTGTGAAACTTCCGAAGCATTCCACTTCAGTACACTTTTGCATGCATGCAGGAGAGACTTTGGGTGTTTGGGTTGCATCAGCCTTATAAATAACCTTACACACGTCCTCAAGCTGGTGGGACATTTCCCGCGAGACGAGGGCATTATGGGTGAAAATGGCCGATTTCCCCATAATTGTAACAAGCTCGATTGGCAACTACAGAAGCATTGTTTGGTGCACGGTGACACGTAGCAACAAAATACCCATACTTCCCGCAAAGTGAGCAAATATGACATGGATTGTTTCCCGCATGATGATACTTGCAGATGTTACACATCGGGTGTGGACAGTATACGCTCTAGCAATGGGTGCTTGATTTCTAATGGCAGCATGTTTTTGTGGTGCAATGGGTGCTGTCACCGCAAAATTTTGAGCTGGTTTAAACTTACGTTTCTTTCCCTTGAATGATGACTCAGCCTTCACCTCTTTAGTTTCCATTGGAGTCACCTTCCCAGTTTGTTTACCACCCTTCACCGTCAAGGTACCAGCCTTGATGTGTTTTCAATGAGTGTATAGTGATGTTGATTGCTTCTTTTAGGGTCGTGGGCCTACTTCCGACAATAGCATCTTGGATTTGAGGTGGTACCCTTTGATGAACTTCTTAATATTACGAGGAACAGTGTCCACCATGTGTGGTAAAAGCATGCTTAATTCATGATGCCAAGTGGAGTATGCCAAATGCTTGCCACTATCCTGTTTGAGGTTCAAAAATTCCTCCTTTAGTTTTTACAGTTCACTGCTTGGGCAAAACTTTTGAATCATAATGTTCTTGAACTCTTCCCAAGTAAGTGCCAATGCAACTTCCGCACCCTGGTTCCTCTTTTCACTATTCCACCAGGTAAGTGCCCGTTCTTAAAGAACACTCGCAACATAATGAACCTTGAGTGCTTCGGGGCACTCACTATTGATGAAAGTGTTCGCCATACTCTCAAACCACTCGAGAAGTCCAGTGGATCCCTCCTTCCTACTAAAACTAGTTGGTTTCAAGAGTTGAAGTGTTTGAAGATGCAGGTTTGGTTATTCCCTCCTTGGTTGTTGTTTTCCCCTTGACCATTGTTACCACCACCACCATTATTCCCATTAGTGTTAGCCATTAGGGTGCTACTTAATTCAATGACCATAGTAGGAAGGACAACAACCATTTGTCGGGCGATCATAGCGGCGAGTTTTCATCAGAGCTACCATGCTTTCCATGATGACGAGACATTCTAAAAAGAAAATATAATAGATATTAGAGTTCGGAGATTAAAACCAGTTCAAATAGACATAATTCCTTGAAATTTACAAATGTATACATGATGGTTCCATTTGGTAACACACAACCAATAGGAATATGGACACGTCAAGGTAACTTAATTCTAATTTTCCTTGGGGAATTTGTGTGTTTTGACCATAATTTATCACTATTCCTAGAAATCCCCAGGTAAGCAACTAGTCCTGCAGTTGATTGGGATTTATACGAAATGCTTACCTTAGCCAGAAGGCTTTTGTCAGGAATTCCAGAATACAGGTGTTTATGAGTCACACATTTTCCCTATAGGATAACAAAATTAAAACCTTGATGAGATTTTCAAAGATCAGACACAAAGTCTAAATAACTAAACCATTCGATGTAGTGCGTAAGATTCCACGTATAGTCGAGAATAAGTTTAAGCAGTGAAATGCATCAATGTGTTGAGAACTAGTGACGGGTGAAAATTGTTAAGAAGTTGGAGATATACAAAGCTTATGGTTTTTTCAGTCAAGCTAATCACCCAAGGCACAATTTCAACTAAGTAAAATCAATTTGCACATAAGGAATCAATCATGTACTATGTAGTATCATGTAGTATGCATATAAGTAAACTTACAAGATCATGAAAAAATTTCATAAGGTCCCTATATTAACCATAGTCTAGGTCACCATTTCTAATAACCTAAATCCCTATAGTTATGGGCTCTGATACCACTCTGTCACACTCCAACCTTAACGGCAGAAACGTTGAGATGTGAGGGTTAAGATTGTTCAAAGCCACACAACACTACTTCAAAGTGTAAATATTATTAAAATTCAATTCATATCATAACATGCCATTCATAAGTATCAAACATACAATCATCACATAACATAAACCAAAATATCCAGGTTTAATATAAGTTCATTATTTTCTCTAGGTCCAACCCTAGATGGTTTCATAGCTTTATGATCAACAACTAAGCTTGGGCATTTCTTGAAACATGTTGAAAATAAAGTCAACATATGTATGTTGGTGAGTCCCCATGAGATATACATACGTACATAAAAGCTTTTAAAAGGTAATTCAAGTCATAGCTTTTAAAAGGAAAATGAAAATATATTGATAGTGATACAATCAAACCTTCACAAAGATATGGCCATAACGAATAATATAAGATTAGCTAAGTGTACTTGGTTCCATGATGATGAAGAATACATCATCAGGAGCCGGCAATAACCTCGGGTTTAGCACCAAATAGGCTTGTCAAGACTATGGATCTATAACGTCGCTAGGCTAGCAATAGTTAATGATTATCTTACAAGAGTCTATCACGTAATATTTGTAATGGCAATTTTGGGCATTAAAAGAAATTTTTGGCTGGTAATTAACCAGGACAAATATAAAATAAATTGCAAGTGCGTTACAAGTATTTAAACGTTTTACAAGTGTGATTATAATATAAGTGACATGTTTCACCCCAAAACGTGCGACGTAAAGTAAAACAGGGGATGGGAAAAACTCACATGATATAAGATGTATTTGATTAATAAGAAAAACTAGAATCGCACCAACGGTTCCTTCATAGTTCACCTATACGCGAGTGTTCAAAAATTAGTTCATAGTTGGTAAGATTTCAAAGATTATTCGAGGAAACTAGGGTTTCACTTGTGATCAAGGTTTTTAATAATTACTATGAAATACAATGGATTTAGTAACAATGATGTATATTTGTTGAAATAAAACTATTTGACATAGTTTAAAATATTTAATCCATAAAGATCAATAAAGTAGTACTTGATTAATGAAATATCGAAAATGATTAATCTTTAACATTTAATTATCTAAATTGTTTTAGTAACAAGTCTTAAATTTTAAATACGTGTGAAGCACTATATGGTTTGTTGTAGAAGAAAATACCAATACCAATACCCTTTTATAGCATTCCCTAACAATTATAATATTTAAAATATATATATAATATATTAAACTTTTAGAGTTTTCAAGGGTTAATTAAAACTTCAAAATAAGTATATTTTTTTAAAAATTTATGGAATTTAATAATGTTATTAAAAATACTCAAAAAAATAACGTGGGTTCCCTGGTTCGAACCCGGGACCCTTTTGTACAAGTGGAGAGTGTTAACTAGTAGGCCGGGGCGCCTATGCCTGTTACCATTCCGTTTAAATTCATAAAACTTAACAATCAAAAACCCTTAATTTGTTCAAGAACCCTAGAATCAAAATCGAACCAATTGAACATCAAATCATTGATGCTAATGAAATTAACCATAGGGCTTTGATTTCCCATGGTTAATTGAGTGTGTGGATAGTAGAATCACCTGAAATGGTTGCGAAATCAAAGAGCACAAGTCTGAGCCTATATTGCGAATAACCTCGATGCAATTGTGATATGTGCGTGTTTTGGGTGATATTGAGAGTACAGAGAGTGTAAGATGGTCGAATGGAACCTTTTCCCTTTGTTAAATCACTACGAATGGGGTCGTTTCGTGTTCAATGTGTTCGGGTTGGAATGTGAGGGGCACAGTTCTAATTCAATGTTAATCTCACAGTTTCATGTGAAATTAACTTCATTAATGAGTTAGAAATGATTAGAAGAACGTTTTGAAGTCTTTAATTGTTTCAATTGTTGGTTTAATATGAAGAAACGGATTGAAATTCAATGGGTTTTGGTTTAGAGTTCATGGGCTATCATAAGAGCATTAAAAGTCAAATTAACGCACATATTCAAGTTCGAATCAAGTTCCTGAAACAATTAGGTGCACTCTGGGGTTAGCACCGGATTTTAAAAGGGATTTTTGGGCCTCACCAGCGTCGCGCCAGAGCTCTGGCGGCCGGTGGCCGGAAAGTCGAGGATGAAGACGGGGGTGTGTTTTAAAAGAATTTACAGCTTTGGTCCTTGTGGTTTTTGTTAGGACCGTGTGCGTACGGAATACTAACTGATTCTGCGTGTATACCAACTCAAATAGTGCAGAATCCTATTTGATTGGAGATCCAACCAGTGAGAACGACAATCTGATCAATCCTTACGAAGAAACAAACGTTAAGAATAAACAAGAATTGATCAGAAACGAACTATGATGTTGGAATGGTGAACAGGAACTCTCTGGAAGACTAGGGTAAGTGGATATTTGAAGTGTTTTTTTCCACGAACTAAGTGGTTTTTATAGGTTTGGAGTCTTCATTCGTGCGACTGAACCATTAGCATGGTTAAGTCGTGCGACTGAAGCATGTGGTTGATCCATCCGCATGACTGAATGTCAAGTCGTGTGACTGAGTCAATCACATGACACAATCGTGCGACTGATCCAGTCTCCTGGTTCAGTCGTGCGACTGGTCCATCAGCATGAAGTGTTCATGCGTATGGTCCATTAGCATGGTCCATTCGCATGAATACTTTATACGATTCACAAACCTATATAGTTAGCTCAATTGTGTTATCACACAATAAATAATAAAATATTAAACATTATAAGCATCAACCACATATTGTATTTCATTCATACCCATTCAATTACAAATATGTAAGACATGAAAGACATTTTACATTAAGCTCCTAAACTATGTACACATGTATCAACAAAATCCCCCTTGGACCTACTTTACATCATTATCTAACATTCTTCATCAGCACATCAAACTTCTTGTACTTCTCCTCTCTTGTAACTCTGGCATTTATCTCAAATGCGAAACAGAGTCGTATAACATTCTGAAACTGGAGGGATTGTACCATGTCTTACGAATCAAAAAACAATGGCCACTTGTATAATGTGTAGACATCATCAGCAGACAAGTTGGACAGCCACATTGGGTCAAATACCCTGATAGTATCCATTTGGCTCTCCTATAGAAAGACTATCACTGCTTCACCTATTCTCCAATCATAGTACCACCACTTAAAGTGTGGAGTGAAGTCTTGTGGCATTTCCCTAAGAGGGATTCTTGACATAGTGCGCGGAGAACTCCACTTCAACACAACCTGAGGCTTTCCAGTAATGGAATCAACTTCAGACCTTCTGATGTATCTCATCGGTTGTTGAGGTCTGAAGTTAACCCACCTGGTGTGGTAATCTCTTCTCAATGTAGCCTCAAACCAGCCTGACATTTTTTTCGGGTCAGCATACGACAACTTTAGGCGTGCCAGCTGGTTGAGCTCAAAACCGAGAAGAGTCTTTAGATCATGTGGAAATCTAAACTACTCTATTCCCTTCTCCCTCTTGACTGCATAAACACTCAAATCCTCAATGTATGCCCACGCTATGATCTTTCGTGACACCTTTAGATGTTTCTTCACTTTATAGAGCTTGGTGTAGGCACTCGGCTTTGGAGCAGTGCGCTGGGCTCGGATCTCTGCAAAACAAGCCACCCATTCAGCCTTTTTGTGTCCACATTGGCGTCCGAGGCTTGGACTTGGCTTTCAGACTTCTCTGCCTCCTTCTCCATCTGATCTAGCTTATCAAATGTATCACTACCGAGAGTATCACCCAAATTGGGAACCACATTTCCCTCTCGGTCAGTGTACTCTGGATAATGCTAGGCTGTGATGTCTTCAATCTCTATTTCATCCACATCATTAAGCTCTTGTCACTAGCCACATCAACAGTAGGAGCGTCCTTGACAATCTCATCCAGGTTGAGCCGGAACATCTCAGCAAGTTGCTAATCAGTAAGGTCATAAATTATTTCTCCTTCTTTGGGAGTATAACTCACAGACCTCCTAACAATCCCTTCCAAATCAAGTATCATAGTTAATTGAGACTTGATTTGCTATAGGGGAGCAACATCATACTCGTCTTGCTGAGATAATTGATCTGCTTGATTTAAACATGTAAATACATCAACCATTAGTAAATAATCAAGATAGTTAAATATCAAATATATATATAAACATTAATTACATAAGTTTAATACATGATTCAAGTACAAAGGTTTTCAAATACATGAATATCTAAGCATTACTTTTGTCCTGAATAGCGGGCTCGTCAACAGGTGGGGCAGAAGATGATGCTCCTATGTCTTGCTTTCGCTTTGTTCTTCTCTCTTGACCCTGAGCTGAGGCAGATGCAGCTACATGTCCTTTATCATCATCATCATCATCCCACCTTCATCTTGTTTCTCCATCATCACTAACCTCATCATCATCACTATCATCATTTTCTCCATCATCATCATCATCATCTCCTTCTCGGATCTTAAGTGGATCCTCTTTTGATCCCTTAAGCTTGAGCATGATGGTCTTGTTGGAGGCCTCCAACTCCTCTATCTTCTTTGCTGATTGGACGTTATGCTCCTAGAGTTAGGCAATCTGCTGAGCTTACTATGAAATCTGCTGTGCTTGAGTAGCGCTGAGCTCCTCAAGCTGACGTAGTTAGGCAGCCTTCTCTTCATCAGTAGCCAACAGCTTCAGCACCATACGGTTCAGTGCTGACAGCTGTTCCTCTACTCCAATGGGAATTCTGTGGTGAATGTGGTGTGTGATGAGGGACCGACTTGGTGGCTGGTGGTAGTAGTGGTGGCTGTGGTGAATATAAGTGGTGGTATGTGAGTGGGTGGTGGATGGTAGGCTGTAGTGGTGGAAGGTAGAGGTGTAGTAGTAGTATTGGAGGGTGGTCTGATAGTAGTGGTGGGTGGTGTGGTAGAATTGGTGGGTGGAGTGGTAGAAGTGGTGGTGATCAAAGTAAACCTGGGCCTCTTCCCCTTCTTCCCATAGGGTTGAGCCATTCTCTTTCTCCTCGATCCCTTGAGACAGAGGCTCCCCTAGGCTACTGGGCTCGTCTGGAGTATAGGATGGATCAGTAGTAGCATCCCCAGACTAACCCTGGCGTCCACTAACCACCCTAACACCTCTCTCAGTGGCTACGACCCGGCTTCCTACCGTTCGCACCAGAGGCTCTTCATCTGACTCCTCCTCCTCCTCCATCTAGAAATCAGGATGAATAGGAGCTGGTTCGGGTCCACCCTGACCATCCCCTCCCTGATCAGTATCATGATCATCACCGTCCGAGTCATCGGAGGGTAGAGCAATCTGCTCAACATCTGAGTCACTATTATCGTGGCGCCACTTCCTCTTCGCTGGCGCCACATAGTCTTCTCGGGACAGATACCCAAACAATCTCTTTACCGAGGGCTTCAACTGCTTGCCCTGGTAAACCTTCATCCATCCGAGGGTGGTATTGTCTATCACCTCTAGCGAGACTACATCATGACTCTCCTTAGGCAGCGAAGGAAGCTTCTCATCAATGATCATCTGTAGGAATCTCGGATATATGCAGAAGCCTTCCTTACCTTTGGCCTCTAAGTTCTCGATCAAGTAGGAGAAGATCATGTTGGAGAAGCTGAAGGGGTGATTCAGCATAAGTGCCATGTAGGCATTCTGGATTTGGTCAGATAGATCATCAAATCCACCCCTTCATGAAGCTATGCACTTCAGAATGACATGTGCTAGGTACTTGAACTGGGGACACATATTGCTTTTGTTGAGCACACCTGCGTTGATGTCCCTAGTGTACTTCATCCATAGAAAACACCATCTAACAGTCAGAGGGTGAAGCTTGGTTGGGTGATCAGCATCATCACCCAACTCTAGTATCCGTCGGAGTTCTGCTGCTGCAACCTTAATGTCTTGCCCAAAAATGGAGCTCCGAATATGGTAGGGCTCACTAGATCTATCTACTAACGCACCTGCCCGAAGGCCTGCTATATAGACCTGTAGGGTGTGCATGGTGCAGATATAGCTCTGTAGATCCTTGATCTTCTCAGAAATGCAATAATATCAATGAACTCAGCTGCATTCTGAGTGGTGGCATCCAAGTGAGCACAAATGTTGTACTTGGTGTTGATGATCCACCTATCTGCCATGTTTCTGTAACACAAGAGACAAACACGTTATTCACAATTGATAAACTTTTTGACTTAGAACAGATTTTGAGCAGTCTGGTTTAATCGTGCGATTGAACCATATGACTGAGTTCAGTCATACAATTGAGCATGCGTTTGAGTTTAGTCGTATGCAAGTCCATGCTGTTGAGTCAGTCGTGCGACTGAATCACCAAATGGCTCAATCATGCGATTGAAGCATGCGACTGGCTCAATCGTGCGACTGAAGTTCATCAGTTTGTCCATTCGCATAGGCCCCTGTGCGACATCATAAACTTGAATCTTGTCATCAGATGAGACTGGACAGTGTCTTTGGGTTCATATGGTTCGCAGGAACCCGATATATCACTTAAACATCTTGAAATCAACGTATTTGTTCATTTAAGTGGTCTATTTTAGTGTTTATCTATCGGTTATTGAGTTACCAATTTAGGTCACATTTTACTTGTTTTAACCGGTTGTTTGATCATGAATTTTTCACAGATTACCCGTGGAACAGTATGATCAAGGTTAGAACTCAAATAAGAGTCAATCATAAAAGTTTGAAATTTGGGCAGAGTAACAGTGTAATGGCGGTTTTGGAAGGTTTTGATGTCTGGTGGTGATTGTGACCGACTAAGACTCTATTTATACTGATTAGGGTTTCAGTCATATGACTGGACCCATACGCATAGCTCAATCGTGCGACTGAGGTTCAGTCGTGCGACTGAACCATACTCCTCTTCTCATTCGTATGACTGGCTCAGTCTTGAGGTCCAATCGCATGAATGACTCATACTCATGGTCCAATCGTATGAATGACTCATACTCTTGGTCCATTCGTATGAATGACTCATACTCATGGCTCAGTCATACGATTGGTTCATACTTATGATCCAATCATGCGATTGAGTCATACTCATGAGTTGACTTCTTCCTTTTCCAACTTTTATTTTCATTTTGATTGATAGAACATTTTATGCACCGATCATCTCAGACATGATCCTTTTAACAAATAACCATTTGATCACCTCAGACATGATCCTTTTAATTTGAAACCTTTTGGTCACCACAGACGTGACCCTTTGACTTTTTAAACAATTAATCATCTCAGATATGATCCTTTTACTTTTTCAGCAGTTTGATCACCTCAGACGTGATCCTTTTGAATGTAAAAGCATTTTGACACCTCAGACGTGATCCTTTTTAGTGATTGAATCCCAGATAGAATTCTAATGCATAGTCTGACGTTTAATGACTAAACTGACTAAAAATTAAACAAATTAAACAACTAGAACTAAAACACAAAACTAAAACTTATTTTGTAATTTTGTGTGAGGTTGAAATCCTAAGATAAGTATCTACCAGATTTTCCTTTCTAGATAGTATAGTATCAAGTTACGTTGATCATAACTGGAACGATTCATTTTAGAATCAAACAGGTTTATCAAATCATTTGGGACATTTTACCAAAGTATTTTGATGCTAGATTCTTGTTTTCATCGAGAGTCATTAGCAAGTTTAGGAAATCATACTAGTACCGTAAGATACCCACAATGATTTGGACTTTCAAGAATTGCAGCTCACGATGATTGTCAATATACTTGTCCTCTTAAATCCATACACAGATTTTGACACACATTGGTGATGATTTAAGGTTTCATTATTTCAACAAGCATTTGTGGATCCCACACTTATATGGTAATCAACATTTCTCAGGAGATTTTTGAGCGGTCTACGGGTAGTTTGACAAGAAGAAACTATTCTAAGAGCTTTCAAAGATATGCAAAGCCTCAGGTCAGTGTCATCGCATAAGAGAGGCGCAAACAACAAGGAATTCTAGAATATTTAGGTTATGCTTATCCTCAGGTCAGTGCCATCGCACAGTAGAGAGGCACACATCCTACCTTCTTGTTTGAGCAATTATATTCTTTTTGCATAGATCGTACCAACAACATAGGTTATTAGC
Organism: Flaveria linearis; assembly: GCA_024085815.1. Classification (NCBI taxonomy): domain Eukaryota; kingdom Viridiplantae; phylum Streptophyta; class Magnoliopsida; order Asterales; family Asteraceae; genus Flaveria; species Flaveria linearis. The sequence goes on from CM044015.1 coordinate 35,819,156, forward strand.
TTGATTGCTTTTTGCATTTTTTATGTGCTTTGCTCATTTTTATGGTCATCCGCACAGATTTGTGGCGTTTATTTAGCTCGTCACCCCTTATTGGAACTTCGTTGATTGTGTTAACCAGGGATAAGATGATAATCCATAGCTTGTTGAACAACTTAGTTTGAGATTGAATTCACAAGTGAAGTCTACTTATCTATTGTGTTGAATCTACCGACACATCGGCTTATGATCTAGCAACCTCTAGGTCTACTTTCTCTATGTTACCTTAGTAGTAGCTAGTTTTACTGTCATTTTTCCTTTGATATTGCCTAGACTTCTCAAACTTATACTTCAAAATTTGCATCTTAATCAGTTAAATTATTTTAAATTCCCAAACTCTTGTTCCTGTGTTCTATCATTTTCCATAGTCAATGAATCAGTATCACAGATAAGATCTAATTTCTATTAACTAGACTGTCCTCCTCCCTCGTTTTTTTAAGTAATTAAATAAAATAACTAATTTAATACTAAACTAACCTATTCTCCCCCTAAAATTCTAAAACCGAAAATCTTTTTGTGTTTTTGGATTTTTAAGACAGTAAAATAAAATAAGAAAAATAAAAGAAAATAAAAACTAAACTGTTGTCGGACTAAGCATTTTCATCTTCTGAAATCACTTCATATTTCTTTTTCATGTCGTTGACCTCTAACAGATATAAAAATCTTGGTTTATCAAAAGCTTTTGTGTAGAGATCAGCGCGTTGAAAACAATCACGTATAAAGTGATATTTAATTCCGATGTGTTTGGTCTTAGGATGTTGGCCCGGATTTTTAGTTACGGCTATAGCAGCAGAACTATAACAAATATAGGAGTGTTAGAGAATTTCAAACCGTAGTCCCGCATTTGCTATTGAATCTAGATGATTTTTGAACAGCAGCTTGCAGCAGCCACGTATTCAGCTTCACAAGTTGACAGAGCAACGATGTCTGCTTCTTACACTGCCACGTGACTAATCTACTCCCAAAGAATTGACATCTTGCTAAAGTGGACATGTAGTTCATTTTGCAGCCGCCATAATCCGAATCACTATACGCTGTAAGCTTAAAGTCATCATCATGAGAATACCACAACCCAAGTGTTGGAGTACCCTTCAGATAACAAAATATCCTTTTGACGCCTATGAGATGGTTGACTTTAGGTTTTACCTGATATCTGGAGCATAGACATGTCGCGTACATGATATCAGTTCTTGAGGCAGTGAGGTACATGAGAGATCCGATCATTCCTCGGTACATAGTGGCATCCACCAGATCACCATTATCGTCGGGTGCGACGTCATGGTTTGTAGCAAGTGGAGTCCCAGCTGTGGAAGCATTCTCCATATCATACTGATTGAGAATATTGCCTATATATTTGGTCTGATGCAGAAATATCCCCTTCGGTGTCTGATCCACCTGTAACCCGAGAAAGAACTTCATCTCACCCATGGCACTCATCTCAAATTCGGCTTTCATTACTGCTTCAAATTCTTTACATAATGCTTCGTTTTCGGAACCAAATATTATGTCATCAATATAGATCTGAACTAGCAGTAAGTCACCATCCTTTTCTTTGATGAATAGTGTACAGTCAATCACTCCTCTGCGAAAGCCATGTTTCACAAGATGAGTCGAGAGTTTCTAATACCAAGCTCTTGGGGCTTGATGGAGCCCGTAGAGAGCCTTATCTAGTTTGTAAACTCTATCTCGATGATACGGATCCGCAAATCCTTCAGGTTGACTAACGTACACTGTCTCCCGGATTTCACGATGAAGGAATGCACTCTTTATGTCTAATTGATAGACTTTGATCTTCATGTAAGATGCATAGGCTAGGAAGATACAGATTGCTTCCATTCTTGCCACAGGTGCAAACACTTCATTGTAATTAATTCCCTCGACTAGTCGAAATCCTTAAACTACAAGTCGAGCCTTGTTTCTTATTATAACCCCTTGGTCATCTTTCTTGCACTTTAAGACCCATTTGGTGCCAATGACCTTAGTACCTTTAGGTCTATCCACTAGAGTCCATACTCCCAACTTCTTGAATTGAAGATGTTCTTCTTGCATGGCACTCACCCATGCCTCATCGTTTAGGATTCACTAACATATTTTGGCTCAAATTGAGACACAAAACATTGATATGCACCATCGTGAAGATATCCCTTTTCCATTACCGAGGCATAATCAATTGAGTATAGCAGATTTCTAGTCTGGACTCCTAATCTAACATCTACAATGACATTATCCAATGGATGATAAACATTTAGTCGAGATCCAGGAATGGTGGGCACAACTACCTTATTATCCATATTGTGAACAGCAGGTTCAGTATCTGAGGCATTAGGAGTGTAAGGTACCGAAGTGCCAGAGGCATCAAAATCAGATGCTTGTGTACTTGGAGTAGTAGGAACCTGTTGCCCTTGATCCACCTAATCATTTGCTATGTCTTCATCATCAGAGGAGGAGTCACTTACCTCAAGTGCTCTCCCTGAAGAACTAGAAGACTGTCCTTGTGAAGCTGTGGACATCGGATCCAGTGATGGTGTGTTTAAGATGTCGTACATCAATCTGGTCGATAACTCATCCTTAGGAGGAAAGAGAGGGATGTTATAGGATTTAAAGAATCCATCATAGCCGAAAAAGAAAGAGGGTCCTTTTCCGTAAGGGGGTGGTGAATCTCTGTACATCAACATTGCCCCACACTGCTACTAGACCCGTTGAGTTATTGTAAACTCTCTTATTCGGTATGTTATATCCTAAGAAAATCCCTTCTTCAGCCTTCTCGCTGAATTTCCCTGACTAAGTTTTCTTCAGCAGTGTACATGGTGCACCAAACGGTTCGAGGTACTCTAGATTAGGTTTGCGTCGTTGGAGTAACTCGTAACATGTCTTACCATGACGCTTGACCACCAGGACTCGATTAAGGGTGTAACATGCATTAGCAACCGCCTTAAGGGTGTAACATGCATTAGCTACCGCCTCGTTCCAAAATTGGATAGGCAGTTTCGAGTCTGCTAGCATCGTTCGAGCTGTCTCTATCAAGCTACAATTCTTTCTCTCAGCAACCCCATTCATTTTACGAGTGTAGGCAGATGTGAATTGGTGCACAATTCCTTTTTCTTTACAGAATTCCTCCATCCATTGGTTCTTGAACTCAGTGCCGTTGTCTGAGCGAACTTGCCTTACCTTTAGCTTGTAGAGTGACTCCAATGGAGTTACTAGCTTTTTGAATGATTCAAATGTCTCTGATTTGGATTTCAAAAACATCACCCAAGAAAATCTTGAGTAATGATCAGTAACTACGTAGCAGTACAAATCACCGACAATGCTCTTTGTACTGACTGGGCCAAACAAATCCATGTGAAGAAGCTCAAGAGGTAGGTCGATTGAATGAACATTCTTTGTCTTGTGAGACTTCTTTGTCTGTTTCCCTTTCTTGCATGCGACACAGAAATCCGGTAGTTGGAAGTTTTGAACATTTACTCCACGCACTAGATCATTCTTGATCAAGTGATTTATCTTCCGGGGATTGATATGTCCCATTCTTCTATGCCAGGAGATGTAGTCTTTTACTGTTGCCTTTGACAAGAAGCATTGTATTTGATGATCGGTTATAGAGGCCTTCGATAGGTCCAAGACATACAAATTGTTATATCTTGAAGCTGATATTAACACTTGGTCCTCCAGGATGACATAGTCCTTTTTCAGAACATAGCACTTCTTGTTGTCAAATACAACTTTGAACTCTTTATCGCATATCTGGGAGACAGAAAGTAAGTTATTTTGAAGTTGTTGAATATATTTTACCTGATCAAACTTCACTTTCTGGTTTCCCACTTCTCCTTGTGTAGTGATATATCCTCCTTTATTTCAGGCAAATGAAACGTGTCCTCCTTTAATTTGTTTGACGTTGGACAAGAGAGACAGGTTTCCAGTCATATGCTTTGATGCACCGCTATCAAAAATCCAGGTATTCAAAGAAGCACTATAGCGTACACCCTGCACATTCAAAGGAAATGATTAGTTTAGGTTAGGGATCCAAGCCTTAACTGGCTTGGCTGACCAAGAGGAATCACACATCATAAACTCTACCCCTGTCCATGTGAGGATGAGGGTAGATCACTCTTCTTCTTGTTCTCATTTTCAGACATGGAACTTGATTTTTCCTTCCATAAGCCAGTTTTATGTAAGGCCTATTTGTGATAAACAGCCGATTGGCTTATTGTTTGAACTTTAGGTTCAAAGGTTTTTTTTGGTGGAGTAATTGACCTACTTTTTGAAGAACTGGGTTTTGGATCATTAAGTTCAATCTTCTTTCTTGGTGTCTGATAATAAGAACATTTAGAAGCAATGTGTCCATACTTTCCACAAGCGTAGCAAGATCTGCTTTCGACATGTTGGTTAAACTATTTCTGCTGGGAAGTATGTGACACAGGTGTGACTTTAGTTTCTTTGGGTTTTAACACTTCTTGTTTAGATGTTTTGACTTCTTTAACAAAATTCATTGTTTGAACATCTTTAACATCTTTACCCTTTTTTTATTTGGACTAAGACATGGTGCTCAAGATTGGTTAAATTGTTTGGTCTTTTTGGGTTCTGAATTAGACATGTTTGAACCTGACTCCACCTTAACCTTTGCAAATTGTTCATCCAAATTAACAATAGGCATCTTACCTTTTGACTTCACAGTGGTCTCCTTCAGTTTAGTGATAGATTCAATAGGTTTACTTGTGGAATCTGGATCACTTACAAGAGGAGTAGACACCACATGATCCTTGATTGGGTTATTATTAATTGGTTTGCATTTAGCATTCAACAAGGTCTCATGTGGTGGTGGAACCACTTTGTAACCTAAACCCTCCCCATGGTTTGTTCTTTCACTAAGTGTTATTGGTACACATGTCCCTACTTCTAGTTCTAGCGAGCTTAAATGTAATAGACTTTCATTTTGTTACACATATGTAATGTTTGATCAATGTAATGAAAACTCTTTGATTGATTGTGTATTGGTTGTTTAACGTTTTATATATTTATATTAGTGGATGTTACACTCTTATACGAACATGTTATATAGGTTTACAGTTGTTAGACATAGTTCTGAATTGTTAAAGGTTCAGGATTGTGTTTAACTAAGTATCCTGATTCAGTCGCACGACTGGACCATGCGAATGGGCCAATCGCATGACTGAACCAGGTGATTGAGTCAATTGCACGATTGAGTCATAAGACTGAACCAATCGTATGAATGAACCAATCGCACGACTCCATCGCATGACTAAGCCATATGCATGGCTCAGTCATACGAATGAAAGATGTAACCTATAAATACCACTTAATTCGTGGAAAAACGAAACACTTGGAGAATTCACAACCCTAGCCATCCAAGTTCATCCAGAATGTCTCTTCCAAGTTCATAGATCGTTTTTGATCATTCCTAGTTCATTCTTAACGTATTCTAATCGTTAGGTTTGATTGGATTAACGGTTTCCCTAATTGGATCGCCAATCAAATAGAATTCCGTGCTATTTGATTTGGTTACACGTTGAATCAGTTAGTACTCCGTACGTACACGGTCCTAACAAGTGGTATCAGAGCTTTGGCTCTTGATTCTTCATGGATTCAATAGTTTTTGTGAAAAAGTCAACGTTTTTAATCTAAAGATCCTTGCTTTCTGCTTAAAATTCCAGTTTTTACGTGTGCATGCTTTCAAAATTGAGTCTTTTTTGAGTTGCAGCCGTCTAGGGTATTCAAAATTGTGTTTTAGGTCGAATTATGTGAAAAAGGTTGAAGAACTTCGAAGTCAGCAGTCTCAATCGCACGATTGACTCAATCGCACGATTGACTCAATCGCACGACTGAACTTCAATCGCTCAGTTCAATCGCACGATTAGCCCAGTCGTTCGCTCAATCGCACGATTGTCCCAGTCGTTTAGTTCATTCGCACAAATGCCCTAATCGCCTGCCTAGTCGTACGACTAAGCCCAATTGTACATTTTAAGCTTTAGTCATCCTTCAGTCGCCCCTCCTAGTCGCATACACAGTTTGGTTTTTCAAGTTTAATTCTAATTCATTATGGACACAGAGAACTATGCATTCTCAGCAGGAAAGGACTCCAGGATCCTGAACCTATTGCTATTGGAAAATAAGATCGGGAACCATAATAAACCACCTAAGCTTTTGTCTCTTGATGAATTTCCTCAATGGAAGCAATGATTTGAGATTCATCTTAATGGAGTGGACACGAATCTCTGGAATGCTATTGAGACTGGTTACAATATGCGAGTTGGAGCTGATGGTATACCCGTTACTTTGAGTGGACTAAGTGATGCACAAAAGATTGCATATAATGCAGAAAAGAAGGCCTATGCTTTGTTGACACAGTCAATTCCTAAGATATCTTCCATCAGTATTCAGAACATAAGCAGAGCAAAAGTTATGGAATGCTCTTGAGAAACGGTATGAAGGGAGCACAACACTAAAGTCTTTAAAGGCCAAAGCATTAAAGAAGGAATTTGATAACTTTTCTGCTATCGGGAACGAGAGTCTGGATGATCTTATAGACCGCTTCTATCATTTGATGAGTGAACTTCACACTCATGGTGTTACAAAGTCTAAGGAAGAAAATTGGTAAGTTGGGCTGGTGGGCTACCAGAGAAGTGGGATTCATTTATTCCACTTTAAGATATAATTTAGTGCTAGAGACTTTAGATATCAATGATTTTATCATGAAACTGAGAGAAGAAGAGGCGAGACACAAGTACAAGGCCAAGAAGGGATCATACACTCAGGATCCGTCTATCTATAACGTGACTCCTACTGTAAAATCATCTAGTGCCCCTCTGCAGACTGCCTTTGTATCTAATACATCTGTAACTGGTCAAAGCTCATCATCTGGTAGTGAGTCAAATGTTTCATCAAGGGTTCAAAACATTACTAAAGAAGCTCAATCGACGAAGTTAGTGATAGAAAATCTGGGCAATGTAACTGTGGAAGTGGCTAAGGAGCACATGGACTTACTTGCTGCTGTGGTTCACTCTTTTGATGGTTTAGTAGCAGGAAAGATTGGTAACTGCCACTTGGCTGATGAAGACTATGAGCAGGTGGATGAAAATGAATTGGAAAGAATGGACATCATGTCGGCTCTCGCGAGTGCTGTGCGACGAGCAAATAAGTTTGTTAAGAAGACGGGACAGAATCTGGTGGCTACTAAAGATACTACTTTTGGATTTGACAAGTCAAAGGTCACCTGTTTCAACTGCGGGGAAAAAGGACACTTCAAGCGAGAGTGTGTTAATCCGAAGAAGACTGGAAATGGGAACCCGTTCTCGTCCTTCAACAAACAGGATAAAGAGAGAATGATAGCTTCAACAAGCAGTGATTCAAAGGCAATGGTTGCTCAAGGTGATAAAGGACAGGAATGGTCCTTCCGATTTTTATCTGATAGTGAAGCCAACATTGCTCTCGTTGATGATCTGAATGATGACCCTGCGGGTGAGGGGGAGAACAAACTAGAGCTGGATGCTAATGAAGCCTTAGTTGCTATTGATCAACTCGTTGAGGATTAACTGAATGCAGAATCTGAAGCACAACAGGAACCTCAAACCGCTTTCATGGCTGGCACGTCTACATCTGCACAGGTAGAATCAAAAGATGATCTTTTTGTTAAACATGCTTGTGTTGAATGTGATAAATTTAGGGAAAGCATAGATCTTAAGTTTGCTAGGTTATTAGATCATAATGATAGCTTAGTAAATGACTTAAAATTGTGCACTGAGGCTAATAGAGTGTTAAAACAAAATGAGAGCAGCTATAGGGAGAAAATTGAAGCTTTAAAGAAACAACTAAAAGAAACTGAGGTTGTAGCGTTTAACCAAGAAAATGACATAAAGTTTATTTAAAGACAATTGAGGAAACTAAAAAGGACAGAGCTGTTTTACAAGTTGAAAATGAGTCTTTAAAGCAAAAACTCCACAGTCTAGCTAGTTCTTCTCATATTTGAAAAACTTGATTAAGGAACGCAACAACGAAGAAGGGCTGGGTTATAAGGTTGTGCCTCCACCACATGAGATCCTTTTGAACACCAAACAGGGACAAGTTAATAATAATACCATAAAAGACCATGTGGTGACTACTCCCTTGGTTAGTGACCCAGATACTGCAGTTAAACCTGTTCCTCCCATTGCTAATCAGAAGTCATCAACTTCAGGGACAAAAGATCAGACTGATGGGTGGAAGAGGATGTTAATGTCACTCTTGAGTTGGGTTCTAAATCTGCTAACACACAACCTAAGACTTTAAAATCCACTCAATCTAAACAAATTAAGCAAGATCAAAAACATCCAAAAAGACAAATCCACCATAACGTTAAACAAGTAAAATTTGTCAAGGAAGGTGGAAATCAAAGGATTGAGACCAAAAAGTCCTTACCTAAAGTTTACTCCCCACCCCACAAGAGATCTCCTAGTCCTGTTGAAAGGAGATCATACTTTACTTGTGGACAACGAGGTCACATCTCTTCAAACTGTCCTCACTATCAGACACCCAAAATTGAAGTTAAACAGTAAAACAATGACTTAGTTAGAACTGCTAGGTCTTATACGACAAGTCATTAGGCCTGTGATAAAACAATCCTTTCTAACTGTGGAAGTCATCGATAAACCTAAGGATTTGTGGAAAGCCAAAACATCCAAAGTGTCTGAAAGCATTGATAAGTTGAAGGTTGAGGTTCCACCAACTGATAAAGGACAGTGGGTTGAGTTCTTGATGTGTGATGCCTCTGGAAAACCCAAGCCAGTCAAGGCTTGGTTCCCCTCCTTAACTAATTATTTTCTATTATGTGAAGGTTGTTCGCTATAGTGCTTCTACCAACACATGGATTGTAGATAGCGGGGCATCCAGGCACATGACGGGAAATCAGTGTCTCCTTTTCAATGTCAAACAAATTAAAGGGGGACATGTTCTTTTGCTGGAAACAAAGGAGGCTACATTACTGTCACACCCCGGGCCCAGAGAGGCGGACGTAACGATTAGTAAACAATAACCAAAATGCAGCGGAAACTATATGGTATATTACAAGGAGTCACATGGTATTTACATTAAAATATTGGCTTTGTTTCCAATTCACAATGTGCTTCAACCTACAATCTATAGGTGTCGTGATCAATCTCTCGGTAAAATATTTCTTGAAACTTCAGCAACTAAGGCTTCTAGGCTCAACCCTTGTGTCTTTAATCTCTATTCACATATCTTGCTTCGGATTTAGGTAACTTCTATAGCTCAACTATTCTCCCTAGCTGTACCTGAAGACATGCTCAAAAAGAATTGTGTCAACTAAAAAGTTGGTGAGTTCAAGTGGTTTTGATTCAGAAAATAAAAGGGACTCATAAAGTCCATATATTATTGTATTGTATCTATTATAGCTGTTGTGGGATCACAATCAACCCTGCACTCAGTCCGGCTTGCCTCTTCTAAAGTTATGTTGTACCGGTTAACCCCGCAGGGAGAAGCTGAGCCCCGTACCTGCCAGTAAGGTCCACGTTGTTTCTTACAAAAACCTGTCACATGCCACAACGACCCTTTCGGATCTCCAGTGGGGTACCTCCCTGTAGCGGGAGCCACTGTGTGTGGGGGATTCCCCAAATAGATCTATCCATATAACAAGCGGTTCACAAAAGAATTAATGATTGTGATTCATGTATCAGCAGGTATCAACAAAGTCCACAACATAAGCATTATATAGTATCACAAAATAATAGTTTCAGTTTTAAAATAAAAATAGAGCATGCTTCATCCCCAAAAACTAAAATAAAAGGGGGACACGAGAACTCACCTTGTATCCTTAAATAATTCTGAGCTTGATAAAGAAAAAGGATGATCACCAACAAAGCAATCCTAACTAGAACATATAAGATTCACATTTAGAATTAGCATGATGTTATTAAATGCGTGCGGTTGAGCTCTTTAGTTGACTTTAGGTTGGTGATTAGTATCCTTAGTGTATTTTAGCTTCTTGTGTATTTGTTAATTGTCATGAATTAACTCGTGTACATTAGGTTAGTTGATGCACTTAATCAAGAATTGAGTCTTAGCATGAAGGATGTAGAGAAATCAATTTATATCATGGATTCCAAATCTTTATAAATAACTTACATTGACGATGTAAGCTATATAAAATGTTTCAAGTGACGTTCATAATGTTTACGTTTACATCATAATAGTTAATTGGTTGACACTAAAGTAATCTAAATATTGATAACAGTAGATGATATATATATTGAACAAAAAGCGTTGCAAATAATATTTGTTTCAATAGTAGTGAGATGGTCAACTAATAATAATAATAAGATGACGAATTATTTTAGAATTATAAACCCCTTTTGCCTTAAATAAGTACGGGTAAACATCGGTTTTCCTATAGTGTATATCGTGTGTATATATATATATCTATATATGTGCTATTGTACTTGTAAGCACTTTACATCTCGGAGTGTTGTAAAGATTTGTAAGACATTGATTCAATCAATTTCTTATATGTTGGCTAATATCTTATATATATATAGTTTGATAACATTACCAACTTGTTTTTCATTATGCGATGGTCACGTCATTTCTAGTTAATATTTTTATACATATTTGTTCTTGATGCTTTATAAACTAGTTAACGTTTTAAATGTAATTGGAGCTCAACACACAAACAAGTTAATATATATAATCTCCATATTTATACGTGCAAGAATGCTTAATGCTTGGTTATACCTAACGTTTCCATATTGCGTCCTAGAATCCGCTCGTTCCGACCTGCAACGTGTTGATTGTCCATTGGCCACGGTTGACCAGCTTTGACCAACAGCTTTGACTAACGTTTAACCTAGTCAAAACGTATCAAGATTATACACAAACACTACTACATTGATATCTAATAACCAAACGCAACTAAACCGCAATATACGTTACCAAACACCTCGGTTGTGTCTCTTACCCTTACTGTTCACCACATGCAGCCACTCTCCACCATGGATCGCCACTAACCGACACCGGCAGTCTCTTGGTTGGCCGGAATCCTTGCCGAAATTAACCCAACGTGACCAAATCCTAAGAATCTCGTCTAGAATCCAACATGCAACCCCAAAAACAACATCATACGACTGTAGTTCACCTTGAACAGTAACAACCACCACAAACCACCATCAATCATCATCACCAACCACAACCAAACACAGTTACTATCCTAACCACCATCGACTACAAACAGTAACTCCGACCCAGCTGCTGTTGACACCACCGACATGCAGCCATAACACAAACACAATCACAACAACAACAGCCATAACCGACAATGGCATAACCACAACCCAGCTTACCTTACCATCGATGTTGTTTTGCAACCATCACCCAATCAACAGCCACATGCAGCCCCACAGCCACGACCGAAGCCACCATCGCCATCCCTGCTGCTCTCCGTATCGCGACCCCGCCATCGGCGCAGCCGGGTGTCGCGGCCATCACCACAGCCATCACCATCGCGACCCGTCCATGCCTGACAGCCACCATCGGGACACCACCAACCATTTTGACCGCACACCACCATCGCAACCTCGCGACCACAGCCTAAACACCAACAATAACCACCATCGGCTACTAGCAGCCATCACAATCAGAACCCGACAACCTACATCACCGCGAAATTGACCAATCAACCGCCACTTCATCCTTCGATTCCCGTCGCCACGTTGAGTTTCGGGAGAAATTGAAGTCACTATCGCGACCGCAGGGGAGAGGGGAGTCGGATGAGGCTAGTCACACGCTGGCACTCGTCGGAATCGGCCACCTCCGGCCAGTGGTTTGGCCGGATCGAAGAGAAGCAGGGGAAAGCGGGAGAGGGATGTGCGACCGCCTCTCTCTCTTTCTCAGATTTTGGGTTTTAAAACCCTAAAATGGAATATTAGGTTGTTTAAATACTAGGTTAAATGAAATGGGTTCGTAAACAGTTCGGTTCCTAACGCGTTCGAGTCAATTTTTGCGTGACGTAATAAATTTCATTTATCGTTAGACTCGGTTATAGAAAACGTCATAAGTAACCAGAGATTAGTAATTTTATTGTATTTAAAACGTACAGAACAGTTAAACGATACCGCGACATCGACACGTTATCGGTTTTACGCGTTTTCCTCGAGCGAGCGCTATTATTATTATTTTGATATCTAAATGCATGCAATTAAGTGTTAGAATGATATTTTGAGCGTTATTTCCCATGTTGGTCACGTTTAAAACCTTATCTGACGAATTCTCGGGTTTTACCAGATCGTAACCCGGTTCGCATCACGGATGCGTTTCGGAACGCATTTATTCCGGACAACGTATCACTCACCAAATTTAATATGTTATGATAATAAACAATGATTAGATAAATAGTTACGGTGTTACGAGGTTCGGTTGACGAATCAGATATCAGTCAAATGCCGGTGAAAACCGGTTTTCGCGTTTCGCTTACGAGTTTCTGTTGGTTATGCTTGATTTATGAAAAATCTTTCAACAAGCATTATTTATGATATTGTTAGCATTAACAAGGATTTAAATTGGATGACAAGCCATTATAAGGAATTCCTGATGGAATTCAGACGTAGTACGCGGTAAATTGCCGGATTTTACCCGGCATAGGTTCTGAATCTGTTTTCAGTTTGGATTTTTTTTCCATAGTTGTCTCAAATCACATAAGAATTCATTGTTTCATGTTTTCTCATTCGATTAGTTCGTAAACGTGCATTTGGGCCTTAAATGGGCCTTGTTTATATGTTCAGGCCCTCATTGGGCTTATTGGGCCCAAAAGGCTAGTTTCGTTTTGCAAGATTTCTTTGGTAAGCCCAAATCAATCCGGACCTTTATTGGGTCCTATAATACATTAGGCTTTATAATTGGGCTAGATTTCAGGGGTGTTACATTCTCCCCACCTTTTAGAAATTTCGTCCTCGAAATTTTAGTATCGCTAACATTGTTTCCGAGTGTATTACACTCATAATATGAGTCTTAAGAATTTAAAGCTGTTCAGCTGAGCATTCCAGGATGAATGTTGACGGTTATTTATCGAATAATTGGGTTTGTTTAGATTCAAGTAAGTATTCTGATGTTTGAACATGCTTGTCAAAACTAGTGAGTTGTTTCATGCATAGATATTTGGATTCAGTACTCGATTAGTTGATATTTGTACAGATGTTGACAAGAAAAGGTGTTCCATTGTGATTCACTACCTAACATTAAGGTAATCTATCAAGGAGACGAACACCAAACTCTCGGCGGTATTACCGTCCTTACGGAGAATCTTATGAAAGATTGTGTAGAATCAGATGTTGGTGTGAATGACTCCAATTTGACGTAATAGTCAAGTCGGCTATTTGTCACTTGTAACTCCTTAGAATCATGAGGTAATAGGTCATAAGATGTCATAGATTGAAGACTTCAGATCAATAAAGATTTGGTTTCCTCAAGAGTGCAAATTAGTATCTAGAATTAGCGCACTTGCTCTAGCCAAGTCAAAACTAGAAAGTTTTCCTGACTGATAAGAATGGAGAAGATAGGTCACTTACAAGGCTAGGAGATTGCCTTGTACCATCGTTTCACTTATATTCTTGGCCGATACTTTTAAGGTGTAAGTAGTATCTTGCAACCGATTAAGCAGGTTAACAATTCTAGGAAGGGGTATTGCTTCTTCTAGGTAACTTTATTCAACTCTTGATAGTCTATCCATATTAAGAGCATTCCATTCTTCTCCCCACATAATGTATCAGGGTTCTTCAAGGTGACACCCTATGCCTTATGATCCGTTTATCTAACAGCTCTCGGATTCACCTTCCCTTCACGAGCTCCTTAATATAAGTTTCAAGTCCAGCACCTCCATACATATATTACTTCAATTCTCCGACTCAATTTACTTAACAGTAACCTCAACTGTTCTCTCAGGCTACAGAATTGCTACAATCGTTTCCACTAGTTCCTTCATAGTGTTTCCAATTAAGGTCAACCTTCTACATGACCTCTTCCTCGGTCCATATTCTACAAGGTAATTGTGCCCTGTAGAGGGTCTATTCATGAAGCAGGTAACTCTGTTTAGATTCCAATCCTTTATAATCATATCAGTTGTCCCAACAAGATATGAGAGTAAGACTTTTGCTCGATTTGTTGAAACTAACTTTGAGACAATTTTTTGGGTTAACAAGAATGTTGACATAATTTGAATCTAAGTGTGCTTAATTGCAGATGATGACCAAATGAGAACTTTAACTCAAGATCTAATTACACAGAACTTCGAACTTGTGATGGGAATGACTAGAATGACAGTGTAAGGTAAATTGACGATTACGGGTGCACACGTAATGGTGAATTTACAGGTACACTTGAATTCTGTTGGGCCCTGTCATGTAAACTAATATCAAAGTATAACACTCAAGAAACAAATAAATACAAGTTATAAACACGAATATCCAATATATAATACATGAATATATATTCCTAAAACTTTCATGCTGAGCAAAAACCATTTGACACTTGAAGAGCTACCAAGGACGACATTGTAGTAACTATTCTTTTTCTTCTTCTTCTCTTTTCCTTTGTTTGCTACCCTATTGGGTTATATTGATGCAATTATCTGACTCAAAAGATTATTAAATGTTCCTTCTCAAGCTCAACCAGCCTCGCGCTGAGAATACAGTACTTCACCTAAGTTATGTGGTACTTTAGCAAAATTATTCATTCTTTTTGTGATGCCCAAGGATTTCTTCCTACCTATTACAGAATTCGTTTCAACTTTGTCGGTATCGTAAAGGACTCCCTAACACATACTCTACAACCGAGAATGGATTGGAGTAATGGACTGTCGAGAAGCACATCATGTGGTCAATGACATAGAAGACTTGTCACTTCTTTCTTCCTTATTAGACATCACTTCATAGGACATTCTAGACTCTAGAATTCCTTTATCAATTTCTTAAAACCTTTGATAACTGATTACTTGATACCTATTCGACGTCATAGAACCACTTAATCCAAAAGAAGATTCTTATATCAGCTCCGATAATGATTAACAATCACCTTTCATAGCACCAGGTGTTGTGAAATCCTTCATCATCAGCGAACCGTTAGTTACCTACTAACGATCCTTGCCTGCAGCATAAGTTGAATTATTTTGACCATGCTTTTAACTGGCTGTGTTGTTGGTAAAGTTCTGAGCACCAGAATAAATAGGAAATGAAACCTCCTTCTAAAACCCAGACTCTCCGGAGATAAAGATCCAAGTGCCAGGGTTAAGTGCCGAGAAAAGCTAACCTTTGAGATTCGAGACAAAAATCTGAACTTACAACTTATTTGGATCCCCGATTTTTATTCACCCTTTGTTCTCGATTTATTCTCCTAACGAGTAGTGCTACTCACTTTAAGCCCTCAAGCATAACCCTCATCTTTGGAAACATGTGATAGCCGATGCGGAAAACTTTACAACCTTGTAAGTCATCTCTACTCGGAGATCCCTACTATAAACAGATTCAGAACCTATACGGGTAAAATCCAGCAATTTAACGTGTACTAACATCTGAATTTCCACCAGAATTCCTTATAATGACTTGTCATTCAATCTAAATCCTTGTTAATGCTAAAAATATCATAAATAATGCTTGTTGAAAGATTTTTCATCAATCAAGCATGAACAACAGAATTTCGTAAGCGAAACGCGAAAACCGGTTTTTACCGGCATCTAACTGACGTCTGTTATGACGATCGAGTCTCGTAACTCCATAAATATTTATCTAATCATTGTTTATTATCATAACATATTAAATTTGGTGAGTGATACGTTTTCCAGAATAAATGCGTTCCGAAACGCATCCGTGATGCGAACCGGGTTACGATCAGGTCAAACCCGAGAATTCGTCAGATAAGGCTTTAACGTGACTGACATGGGAAGTTAACAAACAAAATATCATTTTAATACTTAATTGTATATATTTTGATACCAAAATGATAATATTAACGCTCATTTGATAAAAACGCGTAAAACCGTTTAACGCGTTAAATACGCGATAATTTACAACTCGTTTAATGTTTCGGCATGTTCGAAATACGATAAAATTAACAATCTCGGAATATTTATGACATTTTGAATAATCGAATCTAACGGGTAGTGAGGTTCATAACGATACGTGAAAATTGATTCGAACGCGTGCCGAACCGACCCTATTTACGAACCCGTTCATTTAACCCTAGTATATAATTAACCTAAACTTCATTTCTAGGGTTCCAAAAATCATTTTGAACAGAGAGAGAGTGTGAATCGCTACCCTCCTCCCGTTCCCCTTCTCTCTCGATCGACATCCGGCCATTGGCCACCGGCAGCCCGCTTCCGGCGAGGGACACCCCTCCCCCACGACTACCCCGTGGCCCTGAGTTCGATAGAGGTGCCAATTTCACCCGAAACATAGCAAGATGGCATGAATCGAAGGCGGAGATGACGACTGCAGTTTGATTTCAGAGGAGGTGGCGATGATGGCTCATGATTGGGAGTCGGAGACGGCCGACTCAGACGACCACAAGGGTCGTTCGAGACCCGATGATGGTTGCCGATCTGGTCGTGGGTGATGCGGAGGCAAGGAGCGACGGGTGATGGTGTCGATATCGACAGTGGTTGTGCGGTCGCGGTGGTGATGATGGTGGTGTGCGGTCGCGATGGTGGTGGTGTTGTCGTGGTGTTCCCTCACCACCGGGACGACAGCCGAGGTCGCGAAGGAAAGGGGGGCACCGAGGGTGTCCCAGACCGCCCCCACTGCTTTTCTCTCGGTAAGGTACCCTAAAAACCGGTCTACTTCATTCCCCCTTTGTTTTCTTGGGCTACAAACCGCAAATTACTATGATTGTGGGCTGCATGTGTAGATCTGTAGCAGATCGGAGTTACGGCTGGTGATTGGGTGGCAGCGGGGATAGTGATGGTGGCGTTGCTGCTAGATGTGGATGGTGGTCGATTTAGTGTCTATTAGGGCTGTAAATGTCGATGTGGTTATGATTTGGGGATGTTGATGGTGGTATATCAGTTTGCATGTTGACTGTGGTTGTTTTGTTGATGGTCGTGGTGATGGTTGTGGGCTGTTCTTGTGGTTGCATGTTGGATTCTAGACGAGATCCTTAGGGTTTGGACAGGTTGGGTTAATTTTGGCGAGGGTTCCGGCCAACCAAGAGGCTGCCGGTGGCAGTTAGTGGCGATCCATGGTGGAGATTGGCTGCATGTGGTAGATGGTGATGGTAAGAGACGCAACCGGGGTTAAACCCGGTCGAAACTGATCAAAATGGTCAATGGACAGCCAACAACAAGAACATGGTGAGATCGAGTGGAATTGGGTACGTAAACCGAGTGAGAGGTATAATTCTACATAACGCTTATTCAACGTCTAATTATTATTCACATGTGTGTAACACGTTGAGCTCTAACACGATAAAGATACGTAATATTAATAAAAACAGAGATTAGGTCTATGATTACTTGATTGTAATGGATTAGTTTTATACGACACTATGAACGTGATGCTATAAAAATGAGATAATATTTTATATGTGAAACACAAGGCTTATAAACCATAAATAACCAATTGAGAAATAATGTAAAATTATTTCTATATAAATACTACAGTAGTTGGTATGAGATTCATTCTTGTATTAATATTAGTTCAAGAATTTCATTAATACGTATCTTTCTATTATTATTAGAAATACTATTACTTGCGACATAATAATTAAATATTAGTTTAAGAATTATAATTACTAAGATTCATACTATCATAAACAAGACTTTAAATGCCTATCAAAATGAGAGCCATCAAGATATGTGTGTTTAAGTAGATATAACATATATGCTAATATTACAACCATTGTTATTGTTATCGACATTATTAATGTTAATACTATTATTATATTATTCCTTTTACTATTATTGTTATTATTAATATTACCACTTTCAAAGTCATTTCATTTAAACGTTATAATAAACTCTTTCTAATATCATTATTATCTATGTGCAACGTATTATTGATTATTTATATGGTAATTCTTTTATTACATATTTTAATAATAGTTTTATCATGTGAAAGGTAATATCAAGACGTAGTTATATATATAATCACGTTGATAATAAACTAGACAAATAACTATTTACCTATAGCATCAAACCAATGGGTGATTGAGTCAAGTAAATCTAATTAGGTTATGACTAAATGTTTATATATATATATATATATATATATAATAGCAAATAAGTGACTTGATGGATATATATATATATATGTACACCAATATTCAAGAATATTCAATATTAAATCTAATTAATTTAGGAAACCAAAGTAGATGTACGAGTAGCATTAGTATCATTCAACAACAAACATCCTAACCATAATATTAAAAAGATCATCTCACTTAAGCTAATATAAAGAGCTCAACCGCACGCATGTAATAACATCATGCTAATTCTAAACGTGAATCTTATATGTTCTAGTTAGGATTACTTTGTTGGTGATCATCACTTTTCTTCATCGAGCTCTGAATTATATAAGGATACAAGGTGAGTTCTCGTGTCCCCCTTTTTATTTTTGTTTTTGGGGATGAAGCATGCTCTATTTTTATTTTAAAACTGAAACTATTATTTTGTGATACTATATAATGCTTATGTTGTGGACTTTGTCGATACCTGCTGATACATGAATCACAATCATCAATTCTTTTGTGAACCGCTTGTTTATATGGATAGATCTATTTGGGGAATCCCCCACACACAGTGGCTCCCGCTACAGGGAGGTACCCCCACTGGAGATCCGAAAGGGTCGTTGTGGCATGTGACAGGTTTTTGTAAGAAACAAACGTGGACCTTACTGGCAGGTACGGTCCACCTGCTATGGGGCTCAGCTTCTCCCTGCGGGGTTAACCGGTACAACATAACTTTAGAAGAGGCAAGCCGGGACTGAGTGCAGGGTTGATTGTGATCCCACAACAGCTATAATAGATACAATACTTAAATATATGGACTTGATGGGTCCCTTTTATTTTTCTTTCCGAACCAAAACCACTTGAACTCACCAACTTTTTAGTTGACACAATTCTTTTTGAGCATGTCTTCAGGTACAGCTAGGGAGAATAGTTGAGCTATAGAAGTTACCCAATCCGATGCAAGATATGTGGGTAGAGCTTAAAGACACAAGTTGAGCCTAGAAGCCTTAGTTGTCAAAGCTTCAAGAAATATTTACCGAGAAATTGATCACGACACCTATAGATCATAAATGGAAGCACCTTGTGAATTGGAAACAAAGCCAATATTTTAATGTAAATATCATGTGATATTATGAAATAAACCATTTAGTTTCCGCTGTATTTTGGTTATTGTTTACTAATCATTACGTCCCGCCTCTCTGGGCCCGGTGCCGGGATCAGAGAGGCGGGACGTAACGATTAGTAAACAATAACCAAAATGCAGCGGAAACTAAATGGTCCATTTCATAATGTCACATGATATTCACATTAAGATATTGGCTTTGTTTCCAATTCACAAGGTGATTCCATCTATGATCTATAGGTGTTGTGATCAGTCTCTCGGTAAATATTTCTTGAAGCTTTAACAACTGAGGCTTCTAGGCTCAACTTGTGTCTTTAAGCTCTACCCACATATCTTGCATCGGATTGGGTAACTTCTATAGCTCAACTATTCTCCCTAGCTGTACCTGAAGACATGCTCAAAAAGAATTGTGTCAACTAAAAAGTTGGTGAGTTCAAGTGGTTTTGATTCAGAAAATAAAAAGGACTCATAAAGTCCATATATTATAGTATTGTATCTATTATAGCTGTTGTGGGATCACAATCAACCCTGCACTCAGTCCCGGCTTGCCTCTTCTAAAGTTATGTTGTACCGGTTAACCCCGCAGGGAGAAGCTGAGCCCATAGCAGGTGGACCGTACCTGCCAGTAAGGTCCACGTTTGTTTCTTACAAAAACCTGTCACATGCCACAACGACCCTTTTGGATCTCCAGTGGGGGTACCTCCCTGTAGCGGGAGCCACTGTGTGTGGGGGATTCCCCAAATAGATCTATCCATATAAACAAGCGGTTCACAAAAGAATTAATGATTGTGATTCATGTATCAGCAGGTATCAACAAAGTCCACAACATAAGCATTATATAGTATCACAAAATAATAGTTTCAGTTTTAAAATAAAAATAGAGCATGCTTCATCCCCAAAAACTAAAATAAAAAGGGGACACGAGAACTCACCTTGTATCCTTAAATAATTCTGAGCTTGATAAAGAAAAAGGATGATCACCAACAAAGCAATCCTAACTAGAACATATGAGATTCACGTTTAGAATTAGCATGATGTTATTACATGCGTGCGGTTGAGCTCTTTAGTTGACTTTAGGTTGGTGATTAGTATCATTAGTGTATCTTAGCTTCTTGTGTATTTGTTAATTGTCATGAATTAACTCGTGTACATTAGGTTAGTTGATGCACTTAATCAAGAATTGAGTCTTAGCATGAAGGATGTAGAGAAATCAATTTATATCATGGATTCCAAATCTTTATAAATAACTTACATTGACGATGTAAGCTATATAAAATGTTTCAAGTGACGTTCATAATGTTCACGTTTACATCATAATAGTTAATTGGTTGACACTAAAGTAATCTAAATATTTATAACAGTAGACGATATATATTATATATATATATATATATATATATATATATATATATTATATATATATATTGAACAAAAAGTGTTGCAAATAATATTTGTTTCAATAGTAGTGAGATGGTCAACTAATAATAATAATAAGATGAGGAATTATTTTAGAATTATAAACCCCTTTTGCCTTAAATAAGTACGGGTAAACATCGGTTTACCTATAGTGTGTATCGTGTGTATATATATATATCTATATATGTGCTATTGTACTTGTAAGCACTTTACATCTCGGAGTGTTGTAAATATTTGTAAGACATTGATTCAATCAATTTCTTATATGTTGACTAATATCTTATATATATATATATATATATATATATATATATATATATATATATATGTTTGATAACATTACCAACTTGTTTTTCATTATGCGATGGTCACGTCATTTCTAGTTATTATTTTTATACATATTTGTTCTTGATGCTTTATAAACTAGTTAACGTTTTAAATGTAATTGGAGCTCAACACACAAACAAGTTAATATATAATCTCCACATTTATACGTGCAAGAATGCTTAACGCTTGGTTATACCTAACGTTTCCATATCGTGTCCTAGAATCCGCTCGTTCCAACCCGCAGCGTGTTGATTATCCATTGACCACGGTTGACCAGCTTTGACCAACAGCTTTGACTAACGTTTAACCTAGTCAAAACGTATCAAAATCGTATTCAAACACTAATATATTGTTATCTAATACCCAAACGTAACCAAAATCTCAATATACGTTACCAAACACCTCGGTTGTGTCTCTTACCATCAATATCCACCGCATGCAGCCACTTTCATCACCATCATAACCCGACAACCACTACCACCATTACCACCATCAAAACAGCCCCTCTATCACCGCCATCACCATAACCGCAGCCACAATTCAACAACAACCATCACCAAACACTAATCACAATTTCAGCCAAATCCTAAGGATCTCATCTAGAACCCAACATGCAACCATATGAACAACATCAAACTGCTCTAATCTTACCTCAAACAGCAGCAACATCAGCCACCATCGCGGACCATAACCACTGCCATCAGCAACCACAACCAACATCACGGACAACAGCCCTCAACCGCCGACCTCAACCGTTTAATCGACCTTTCAATCGAAAACCATTGTCGGGTATACCACCACGGCAGCCACCAGAACCGCCACCACGACCTCGCCCTACCCTTTCCACTGCAACCGACATGCAACCATCATCGGGCCTACATCCGACCCCCACAGCCACAATCGCGATCACCATCGACCACCATCATCACCATCGGCCTCGTCGGCCTCCGAATCCACCACCACCGCGACCACTGCAACCACTGTCATCGGACCCCCATCATCGCCTCACAGCCGCGACCATCACCACCAGTCGCTCCTTGCCTCCGCCTCACCCACGACCGAATCGACCACCATCATCTGAACCGACCTGCGGCCGATTCCTTCGCCTTCGATTCTCGTGGCTTTGTTGCGTTTAGGACAAATTGAAGCCACTACCACGACCAGGGCGTCG
The DNA here is from genome assembly GCA_024085815.1 of Flaveria linearis. Classification (NCBI taxonomy): domain Eukaryota; kingdom Viridiplantae; phylum Streptophyta; class Magnoliopsida; order Asterales; family Asteraceae; genus Flaveria; species Flaveria linearis. The sequence continues at coordinate 35,841,439 of CM044015.1, forward strand.
AGGGGAGTTCGGGGCTGTCGTCGAATCGCCGGCACTCGCCGGAATCAACCACCTCCGGCCGGTGGTTTGGCCGAATCGAAGGGAAGTAGGGGGGGAGAAAAGGGGAGCCGGTCGCCTCTTCTCTCTCTCTCTAAATTTTGTTTTAACCCTAAAATGGATTAAAGTAGTTTATATAGTGGGGTTAATGGAATGGGTTCGTTAACGGTCCGTACACGCTCGATTAAACTTTGCGCGTAACGTTAAATTCGTTTCTCGTTAGTTTCCGTTATAGAAAACGTTATAAATATTCTGAGATTAGTATTTTTATCGTATTTAGAACATGCCGCAACATTAACGAGTTTGTAAATTATCGCGTATTTAACGCGTTCCGCGGTTTTACGCGATAAAAATACATTAATGAAAATTATTGAACTAATATTAATACAAGAATAAATCTCATACCAACTATTGTAGTATTTATATAGAAATAATATTACATTATTTCTCAAATGATCATTTATGGTTTATAAGCCTTATGTTTCACATATAAAATATATCTCCTGTTTTTATTAATATTGCGTATCTTAATCATGTTAGAGCTCAACGTGATACACACATGTGAATAATAATTAGACGTTGAATAAGCGTCATGTGGAATTATACCTCTCACTCGGTTTACGTACTCAATTCCACTCGATCGCACCGAGTTCTTGTTGTTGGCTACCCGTGGACCGCGGTTGACAGTGATTGACCAAACTACACCATACCATCTTAACACCACCGCTACCAAAAATCAACAACAGCTCCACATGCAACACCACTTATCATCATCATTTTACCACAACTTAATACCATTAAGTCCAAACCTTTTAGCCCATACCACTCATGTCTAACACAGCCCTACGTCACCCAACCACCACGTTACCACCGCTGCTGCTGCTCGGCGGTTGGCGGATATCCTTACCGCCGGCAGCCACCATCAACCACAACCACACATCGCAACCATCTTCACCCATGTAACCTACATCACCACCGTGGCTGTTCAATCACCACCTGTAACCACCAACGACATCACCAAACAGCAAGGTTACCATGATCAACAGCAACCACAACACCATTTTTTCCACCGCAGCCACAACACAAACACAATCACAACAACAGCCATAACTGACAATAACACAACCACAACCCAGATTACCTTACCATCACTGTTGTTTTGCAACCATCTCCGAACACCAGCCACATGCAGTCCCAATCACAACCACATCAACATCGCTGCTGCCTAACACCACCACAACCACCATTCTGTTACACCCAACAAACATAACCACAATCTGCCATCGTGACAACCTATCCACCATCACAACCAATCAACAGCCGTAACCGTGACCAACACTATTTTTATTTACATTCTTATGATTCTAAGGATTGCTTTGTTGCAGTTATAATCACTAAAAATTTAAGCATATGTATAACTAACAACAGTCATGTTCTAAATGTATATGTTATTCATTTACATCCAAATAGCATATGATGTTATTATCCAAATAGTTGTCTATATATATTTAGAGCTCGATGTAAGCTATTACAATGCTATTTGGTGATTGGGTGGCAGCGGGGATAGTGATGGTGGCATTGCTGCTAGATGTGGATGGTGGTCGATTTAGTGTCTATTAGGGCTGTAAATGTCGATGTGTTATGATTTGGGGATGTTGATGGTGGTATATCAGTTTGCATGTTGACTGTGGTTGTTTTGTTGATGGTTGTGGTGATGGTTGTGGGCTGTTCTTGTGGTTGCATGTTGGATTCTAGACGAGATCCTTAGGGTTTGGACATGTTGGGTTAATTTTGGCGAGGGTTCCGGCCAACCAAGAGGCTGCCGGTGGCAGTTAGTGGCGATCCATGGTGGAGATTGGCTGCATGTGGTAGATGGTGATGGTAAGAGACGCAAACGAGGTTAAACCCCGGTCGAAACTGGTCAAAATGGTCAATGGACAGCCAACAACAAGAACATGGTGAGATCGAGTGGAATTGGGTACGTAAACCGAGTGAGAGGTATAATTCCACATAACGCTTATTCAACATCTAATTATTATTCACATGTGTGTAACACGTTGAGCTCTAACACGATAAAGATACGTAATATTAATAAAAACAGAGATTAGGTCTATGATTACTTGATTGTAATGGATTAGTTTTATACGACACTATGAACGTGATGCTATAAAAATGAGATAATATTTTATATGTGAAACATAAGGCTTATAAACCATAAATAACCAATTGAGAAATAATGTAATATTATTTCTATATAAATACTACAATAGTTGGTATGAGATTCATTCTTGTATTAATATTAGTTCAATAATTTTCATTAATACGTATCTTTCTATTATTATTAGAAATACTATTACTTGCGACATAATAATTAAATATTAGTTTAAGAATTATAATTACTAAGATTCATACTATCATAAACAAGACTTTAAATGCCTATCAAAATGAGAGCCATCAAGATATGTGTGTTTAAGTAGATATAACATATATGCTAATATTACAACCATTGTTATTGTTATCGATATTATTAATGTTAATACTATTATTATATTATTCCTTTTACTATTATTGTTATTATTAATATTACCACTTTCAAAGTCATTTCATTTAAACGTTATAATAAACTCTTTCTAATATCATTATTATCTATGTGCAACGTATTATTGAATATTTATATGGTAATTCATTTTATTACATATTTTAATAATAGTTTTTATCATGTGAAAGGTAATATCAAGACGTAGTTATATATATAATCACGTTGATAATAAACTAGACAAATAACTATTTACCTATAGCATCAAACCAATGGGTGATTGAGTCAAGTAAATCTAATTAGGTTATGACTAAATGTTTATATAAGTATATATATATATAATAGCAAATAAGTGACTTGATGGATATATATATATGTACACCAATATTCAAGAATATTCAATATTAAATCTAATTAATTTAGGAAACCAAAGTAGATGTACGAGTAGCATTAGTATCATTCAACAACAAACATCCTAACCATAATATTAAAAAGATCATCTCACTTAAGCTAATATAAAGAGCTCAACCGCACGCATTTAATAACATCATGCTAATTCTAAACGTGAATCTTATATGTTCTAGTTAGGATTACTTTGTTGGTGATCATCACTTTTCTTCATCGAGCTCTGAATTTATATAAGGATACAAGGTGAGTACATAGATTGTAGATAGCGGGGCATCCAGGCACATGACGGGAAATCAGTGTCTCCTTTTCAATGTCAAACAAATTAAAGGGGGACACGTTTCTTTTGCTGGAAACAAAGGAGGCTACATTACCGCATAAGGAGAAGTAGGTAATGCAAAGGTAAGATTTGATAAAGTGAATTTTGTTCAACAATTGGAAAACAATTTGCTTTCAGTGTCTCAGATATGTGACAAGGGCTTCAAAGTGATGTTTGACAATCGGAAGTGTTACATTTTGAAGAAAGAGATGGAGATTCCAGAGGAGCAGGTATTAATGTCAGCATCTAGGTACAATGACCTGTATGTTTTAGATATGTCAAATGCTTCTGCTACTGAGTCTACTATTTAGTGCTTTTTGTCTAAAGCAACAGAGAAGGAGTCTATCTCATGGCATAGAAGAATAGGACATATAAATCATAGGAAGATGAATCATCTGATTCATAACAACTTAGTTGAGGGAGTTACTGTAAAGAACTTCAAACTTCCTGATTTTTGTGTCTCATGCAAGAAGGGAAAGCAGACCAGGAAGTCTCACAAGACCAAACACATTAACTCTATCGAGATGCCCCTGGAGCTATTGCATATGGATCTATTTGGTCCTGTAAGCACGAAGAGTATCGCCGGAGATTGGTACTGCTTTGTAGTCACAGATGACTATTCACGGTTTTCCTGGGTGATGTTTCTGAAAGCTAAGTCAGAAACTTTTGAATCCTTCAAGGTTCTCGTCACAACACTGGAGTCCCTCTATAAGCTGAAAGTGAGGAAGATTCGTTCAGATAATGGAACAGAGTTCAAGAATCAGTGGATGGATGCTTTCTGCAAGGAAAAGGGAATTGTTCATCACTTGACCTCTTTATAAACGCCACAAATGAACGGTGTTGCTGGACAGAAGAATAGGAGCTTGATCAAGACTGCTAGGACTATGTTGGCAGATTCAAAGCTACCAGTACAGTTCTGGAATGAAGCTGTTGCAAATGCTTGCTACACAATTAATCGTGTGTTAGTAGTCAAGCGGCATGGGAAGACTTGCTATGAGCTGCTTCAGAAGCGCAAACCGAACCTGGAGTATCTGGAACCATTCGGAGCTCCATGTACATTGCTGAAGAAAACTCAGGAGGGAAAGTTCAGCGAGAAAGCCGATCAAGGGATATTTCTAGGATATAGCATACCAGACAAACGGGTTTATAACAACTCGACAGGTCAGGTAGAAGTGTGGTGCAATGTAGATGTTCAAAGATAGACCACCCCCTGCTGGAAAAGGTCCATCGTCATTCTTCGATTACGATGGCTTTTTCAAATCCTTCAACCTCTTCAGCTTGATTCAGATGACGAGATTGCTACCCAAATGATGTACGACGTCTTAAATACACCGAATCTGGATATCAGCAATATGACACCCACCAGTGGTGCTTCGGGATCTTCAACAACCGCTCAGGACGAAAGTGATGAGTCATCCGACGATGAAGAAGCAACTGAGATAGGGATTGAGCATAATTTTAATCAAGAAGAGAGCTCCTCAGCTGCTGAACAAGCATCGGGAAATCCGGATACTGAACCTGTTGTCACGAATCTTGATACTGAAGTTGTCGTTCATAGGACACATGTGACTAGAATCAGTGTGAATCATCCCCTGACTCTATCATGGGGGATCTTCAATCTGGTGTGCAGACAAGAAATTAGCTGTACTCTACTGACTATGCTGCAGTCATGGAAAAGGGATATGTCAATGACGGGGGTTTCTCATGTTTTGTTTCACAAATCGAACCTAAATACGTCAGTGATGCCCTGAAGGATAAGGCCTGGATCAACGCTATGCAGGAGGAGCTACTACAATTAGAGAAGCTGGGAGTGTGGACACTCGTTGACAGGCCCAAAGAAGTGAAAGTGATTGGTACCAAATGGGTACTGAAGTGCAAGAAGGACGACCAAGGTGTTGTTATCAGAAACAAGGCACGGTTGGTTGTTCAAGGATTTAGACAAGTCGAAGGAGTCGACTACAATGAAGTGTTTGCACCAGTGGCACGAATGGAAGCGATTCAGATATTTCTAGCCTACGCATCATACATGAAGATCAAAGTTTATCAGCTGGATGTTAAGAGTGCATTCCTTCATGGGGAAATCCGTGAAGAAGTCTACGTCAGTCAACCCAAAGGATTCGAAGATCCTTATCATCGGGACAGAGTCTACAAGTTGGACAAGGCTCTGTATAGGCTACATCAGGCTCCTCGAGCTTGGTATGAGAAGCTCTCCACCCATCTCTTGAAACACGGTTTTTAGAGGGGTGTTATTGACTGCACGTTGTTCATTAAAGAGAAAGATGGGGATTTACTAATGGTGCAGATCTATATGGATGACATCATCTTCGGTTCCAGAAATGAAGAACTGTGTAAAGAGTTCGAATCTGTGATGAAGGCAGAGTTTGAAATGAGTGCCATGGGAGAAATAAAGTTTTTCCTGGGATTACAGGTGGATCAAACACCAACTGGTATCTTTCTGCATCAGACTATGTATGTTGGAGACATTCTGAGTTGATTTGATATGGAAAATGTCACTATTGTCGGTACCCCTCTCGCCACAAATCATGATGTGGCTCCTGATGAGAATGGGGATTTGGTGGATGCCACTATGTATCGTGGGATGATCGGATCTCTCATGTATCTCACTGCCTCGTGCCCAGATATCATGTATGCCACATGTCTTTGCTCCAGATATCAAGCGAAACCCAAAGTCAATCATCCGATTGGGGTGAAGAGGATTTTCCATTATCTGTAGGGTACCCCAACACTAGGATTGTGGTATCCTCATGATGATGACTTTGAGCTCACTGCGTACAGTGATTCTGACTATGGCGGTTGCAAGATGAACTTCAAGTCAACATCAGCAGGGTGTCAGTTCTTTGGGAGGCGGTTAGTCACTTGGCAATGCAAGAAGCAGACCTCGGTTGCATTATCAACCTGTGAAGCTAAATATGTTGATGCTGCAAGTTGCTGTTCTCAGATCATCTGGATCCAACAACAAATGCGAGACTACGGTTTGAAATTTTCTCAAACACCTATCTTTTTGATAATTCTGCTGCCATAGCTGTTACTAAAAATCCTGTTCAACACCCTAAAACAAAACACATCGGCAAAAAGTATCATTTCATACGCGATTGCTATGAAAAACAATTAATTGATATGATTAAAATAAACATGGATTTTCAACGCGCCGACCTCTACACCAAACCTTTTGACAAACCCAGATTTCTATATCTGTTAGAGGTCAATGGTGTGAAAAAGAAAAGTGACGTAATTTCAGAAGACACAGATGCCTAGTCCGACACGTGTTTAGTTTTTATTTTTATTTTAATTTTATTTTATTTATTTCAATTTCCTTGTCTTTTAAAAATCCAAAAACACAAAAAGATTTTCTGTTTTAGAATTTTAGGGGGAGGTTAGGTTATGTTCAGTATTTATTTACTCAAAAAAGAGGGGGAGAAAGATAAGCTGAAAACGCAAAGACAACAAAACTAAGAATGTGATTCAGCAAATTAGAAAGTGATAGTACACAGGCGTCAAGTTACTTGGAACACCAAAAAGATTTTCAATTTTTTCAATTTTAGTTTAATTAAACCACAGAAAATTGTTAATCAGAGAGTTCTAAGTCTAACAAATTGGGAAAATAATAGTACGCTTGCTTGTAACTGTAATTATACGGAGAAAGTCGATCTAGGGAGGTGTTAGTCCATAATACGATGTGTCGGTAGATTTAACACGAAAGACTAGTAGACATCATTGGTGAACTCAATTTAAACTAATCTGTTCAACTGACTGTGGGTTCCCATCTTATCACTGGTTAACACAATCAATTACTTCCAATAAGGGATGACGAGCAAATAAACGCCACTAAAAGTGTGCGGATGACCACAAAAAGAGCAAAGCACGAGAAAAAGTGAAAATGAACGCAATCAAGCTGATAACCTATGTTATCGGTGCGTTATGTGCAAAAGAAAATTTTAAAAATGCTCTAACAAGAAGATAGGTTGTGTGCCTCTCTGCTGTGCGATGGCACTGACCTGAGGATAAGCAAAACCTAGATATTCTAGAATTCATTGTTGTTTCCCGCCTCTCTGCTGTGCGATGGCACTGACCTGAGGCTTGGCTTCTCTTTGAAAGATCTATGAATAGTCTCTTCTTGTCAACATACCTGTAAACCGCTCGAAAGTCCTCTAAGGAATGTTGATTACCATATAAGCTTGGGATCCACAAATGTTGGGTGAAATAATGTAACCTACTACATCACCAATGTGTGTCAAAAGTCTGTGTATGGATTTAAGTGGACAAGTATACTGACAATCGTCGTGGCTACACCACCTGATGTTCAAAATCAATGTGTGTTACATAACAAGATCAAGCATGATTCCCAGTTAGAACGGAGAAGTCTCAGATGAACAAGAAACTGTGATATGTAAATATGTTAGTTTCAATTTCAATACATATATAAAAGTTCCAAGTAATTTAGTCTATGCCTGTCTGATTCCATATGAATCTGTCTTAGAAATGATGTTAATGCTAATAGGCTTTTCTACCCAACCCTATCAAAAATACAAAAATATTTTTATTTTGTTACTTAGTTTAGTCTTTCAAATTTTTTGCAAAGTGTGTCAGTGTCGGACTATGCTATGTTATTCCATGCTATGAATGACACAACATGAACCTAACGTTTATCTTAAATCAATTGTTTCTGAAAAGATAAAGGATCATGTCTGAGATGATCGGGTTGTTAAATGGATAACGTCTGAGGTGATCGGGTGGATAAATGGATCACATCTGAGGTGATCAACAGGTTGTAATCTAAAATTGATCATGTCTGAGATGATCAACTTCTCATAATGTTTTATCTACTCTTAAATGGAACTAAGTGTCGAATGGTAAATGGTCAAAATGTCACAAGTATGGCCCATTCGCACGACTGGACCATAAGTATGGACCAGTCGTACGAGTGGATCATACAAATGACTCCAGTCGTAAGATTGGATCATACGAATGATTCCAAATCGTACGAGTGGACCATGGAAATGAGCCCAATCGCACGATTGGAGGTGACGGACTATGACAGACGTCCGAATGAACCTCAATCGTACAATTGGAGGTGAATGATTGGGTGAATCGCACGATTGGGGCTCGGTCACACGACTCACTCATGAGACTAGGCTCAGTCACACGACTGGAGCATGCCCTAGTATAAATCCAAGGTGAAACGGCCTCAGTCTCTCTACTCACCCAAATCGCCCACTATTCGTAAAGAACCTCTGCAAATATTTCGTTCAATTCACATTTACCATATATTCCTGCGTTCTGACATTCTATATTGATTATACAGGTAATATTCGAGGTGGTTCATCATTAAAACCAAACATTGACATCAAGAATCACTTAAATTTTGACCTAACAGTAACCGAGGACTAAAACGGACAAATATACCACCTAAACTGAGCTATAAGATCAAAATAAACTTAAAAGACACTTAATCGGACTATTCTGAGGATAATGAGCCTAATCACAATGTTTAACATCAAGTATTGCTCAAAAACATGAATTTGAATGGTCAAACAGTCGAATAGGCGACTGGACACACTGATGAACTTCAATCGTACGACTGAGTTGTCCGATTGGCTCAATCGTACGACTGAGATGAACGAATGGCACAGTCGCACGACTGAACCATGCGTATGAGCTCAGTCGCACGACTGAGGTAAACGCATGAGAAGACATGCGACTAAGTCCAATCGCATGACTCAGTCGTACGAATGAACTCAATCGTACGACTAGATCTCAGTCGCATAGTTCAATTGCACGACTAGAGCTGAGTCGCATAGTTCAATTGCACGACTAGATCTCAGTCGCTTTATTCAGTCGCACGACTAAACCAAGTCTTCAAGTTCATTAACCGAAATTAGTTATCTTAGACAAGTACTAATGTTTATCTGTTTTATGTAATAGAAGGCTAGTCGGATCTAGATCTGACTTCCCGCAACGATGCGGACTTTTCTGGGATTATCAGTTTTCTACATCGCTCAAGGATCTTCCGAGCGATCTCGGCTCAGTGTACTCCTTACAGATCAATTCAGCCGACGTTTTCAAAAAACGCTGTTGTAGACAGGTCCACGGAGCCTCACACTATTCGTAGCACTATCTTTGGACAAGATATTGAGCTAACTGAGGAGGATATACGGACTGTGCTTGAGTTTGGGGATGATGCTAACTGCCCAACGAGACTACATCCCCTTACTGTCTGTGGCTGCTTTATGAGGGCGAAGTACTCGGGGGACATCAACACAAGTATGCTTAACAAGAGCAACTTGTGCCCCAGTTCAAGTACCTCGCCCATGTTCTTCTATGATGCATAGCCTCGAGGAAAGGAGGATTTGATGAGTTGTCGGATCAGATGCAGAATGCATTTGCTGCATTAGTGTTGAACTTCCCATTCAGATTCTCCAGGATGATCTTCACCTACTTGGTGAAGAACATCGAGGCCAAGGGGAAGGAGACATTCTGTATATAGCCGAGGTTAATTCAGATGATCATTGATCAGAAGCTCCCCCAGCTGCCAAAGGAGAAAGATGATGCGGTCGTATTGGAGGTTATGGATGATATGACGCTGGAAAGAATGAAGGTCTACCGGGGCAAGCAGGTTAAGCCCCCGGTGAGGAGACTGTTTGGGCATCTAGCCTGGGAGGACTACGTGGCGCCGACAAGACGTAAATGGCGCCACGACGACAGTGACTCCGATGTGGAGCACATAGTCCTCCCTGGTGATGATTCAGATGATGATGACGGTGATGATGGTGGAGATATAGGTTTTGGGACCACTACTGCAGATGTTACATCTCCACCATCCCCACAAGAGGGATTAGAGACAGCTGGGTTCCATCAGGGTTTTTAGCCTGATGAGGAAGAAGAGTCAGATGAAGAGCCTCTCACCCGGACGGTGGGTAGCCGGGAAGTAGCTACGGAGCAAGGCATCAGGGTGGTTGGTGGACGCCCGGGAGGGTCTGGGGGTTCTACTGTCGACCCATCATATACCCTAGACTCTCCCAGTAGCCGAGGGGGAGCCTCCGCGTCCATGGGGACTCGGAGGAAACGGATGGCTCAGCCACATGGGCTGAAGCCCAAGCGAAGGAGGATTACCTTGCTTACAACCTCATCAGCCACCACTACTACCACTCCACCATCCTCTACCACAACACCACCTACCACTACCATACCACCCTCCACAACCACTACTCCTACACCTCCACCCACTCATACACATCCACCCACTCATACACCTCCACCCATATTCACCACCACCACCGCTACCACCACCCGACACCAAGCCGGACCCTCCATAGCTCCATCAGGATCTTCTCTACCCCCCAGTGGGATAGAGGAATAGCTTGCAGCACTTAACTGAATGGTGCTGAAGCTGTTAGCTGCCGATGATGAGAAGACTGCATAGCTAAGACAGTTAGAGGAGCTTACTGCTGCCTAATCGCTGCAGATCTCTCAGCAGGCACAACAGCTACAGGAGCAGACCCAGCAGATGGCTGCTCAGAGGCTAGAGCTCACCCAACTCCAGGAGCAAAATGCCATATCTTCTAAGAAGATTGAGGAGTTGGAGGAGACCAAGAAGACCATCCTGCTTAAACTTAAGGGAACTAAGGATGAGCCTCTGAAGATAAGAGAGGGAGATGGCGATGATGGTGATGATGAAGATAGTGATGATGAGGAAGATGATAGTGATGAAGATGATGATGATAGTGGAGATGATCAAGCAAAGGAGGGGCACAATGATGATGACGATGATGAAGATTCAGCTACAAATGTTGCGGATCCGGGTCAGGAACAACGAACAAAACGAAGACAAGACCAGGGATCTACATCAGCCCCTCCATCATCACCTATAGCTGAAGCTCACAAGCAGATTCATGGAAAAAGTACAGATTAGATGTTTTTTATTCAACTTTTGTACTTGAATCATATTTTGATGTTTATGTAATTAATGTAAATATTTAGTATTTAATGTTTGATTATCTTGATTACATACTAATGATTATTATGCTACATGTTTAAATCAAGCAGATCCAGCATTTTAGCAAGATGAGCACGACATTGCTCCCCTTTAAGAGATCAAGTCTCAACTCACAATGATTCTTGATCTGTAGGGGATCGTCAGAAGGGCTGTGAGTTATACTCCTAAAGAAGGAGAAAGAATTCACGACCTAACTGACGAGCAACATGCTAAGATGTTTCGGCTTAATCCAGATGAGATCGTGAAGGATGCTCTAACGTTTGATGATGCTAGTGATGAAGAGCTGAATGATGTTGAGGAGATAGAGATTGAAGACATCACCGATCAGCACTATCCTGAATACGCTGACCGAGAGGGAAATGTGTTTCCTGATCTGGTTAACACTCTCGGCAGTGATACTTTGGAAAAGCTAAGTGATAAAGAGAAAGAAGCAGAAGCCTCAACTAGCCAAGCCCAAGCCTCGGACGCTAATGTCGATATCAGAAAGGCTAAATGGGCGGCTTGCTTTGCTGAGATCCGAGCCCAACACGCTACAGCTAAGTAGAGTACCTACACCAAGCTCTACAAAGTTAAGAAGAACATGAAGGTCTCAGTAAAGATTATTGCATGGGCTCACTTTGAGGATCTTGGAGTTTATGCAGTAAAGAGGGAGAGGGGAATCGAGTACTTCAGATTCCCTCATGATCTGAAGACTCTCCCGGGTTCGAGCTCAACCAGCTGGCACGCCTGAAGATGCTCTACGCTGACCCAAAGTAAATGTCAGGCTGGTTTGAGGCTACCTTGAAAAGGGAATACATGATGAGATGGGTAAACTTCAGACCTCAGCAGGCTACGTGGTACCTCTGAAGGTCTGAGGTGAGTCCCATCACCGGTCAACCAAAGATAGTCTTAAAGTGGCGCCCTCCGTGCACGATGTCCAGAATTCCTTCGAGGGAGATGCCACAGGACTTTACCCCACATTTTAAGTGGTGGTACTATGACTGGCGCTCTGGAGAGGCCGTTATTGTTTTGGAAAGGGAAGGAACGGTGGACACAATAAGGGTGTTCTACCCAATGTGGCTTATCAACTTGTCAGCTTCAGATGTCTATACTTTATACAAGTGGCCACTATTTTTTGATACCCAGGATATAGTGCAAGCACTACAGTTTCAGCATATCATACGTCTATGCTTCGCACTCAATATCCATGCTGGGGTTTCGAAAGAGGAACGAGCTAAGAGATTCGAAGAGTTTAAGAAGGAAGTCAAAGATTAGATAGAACTAGGTCCAATGGGGAGTTTGTTGGTACACATGTCCCTAGTTCTAGTTCTAGCGAGCTTAAATGTAATAGACTTTCATTTTGTTACACATATGTAATGTTTGATCAATGTAATGAAAACTCTTTGATTGATTGTGTATTGGTTGTTTAATGTTTTATATATTTATGTTAGTGGATGTTACACGCTTATACGAACATGTTATATAGGTTTACAGTTGTTAGATATAGTTTTGAATTGTTAAAATTTCAGGAATGTGTTTAACTAAGTATCCTGATTCAGTCGCACGACTGGACCATGCGAATGGGCCAATCGCATGACTGAACCAGGTGATTGAGTCAATCGCAAGATTGAGTCATAAGGCTGACTCAATCATACAAATGAACTAATCACACGACTCAGTCGCACGACTGAGCCATACGCATGGCTCAGTCATACGAATGAAAGCTGTAACCTATAAATACCACTTAATTCATGGAAAATGAAACACTTGTAGAATTCACAACCCTAGCCATCCAAGTTCATCCAGAACATCCCTTCCAAGTTCATAGATCGTTTCTGGTCATTCCTAGTTCATTCTTAACGTATTCTAATCGTTAGGTTTCATCGGATTAACGGTTTCCCTGATTGGATCGCCAATCAAATAGAATTTCACGCTATTTGATTCAGTTACATGTTGAATCAGTTAGTACTCCGTACGTACATGGTCCTAACAAGTGTTGAACTAAATGAGAAGAACTAGTCCAACTGTGCAGTTTCTGTTTTAGTGAGTTGACTTCGACTTCCAAAACTGCTTTTTCTTTCTTGGTTTCTTCCAAGGAGTTTAAACAGAACTTTATGTCATTTGCTTAGTTAAAGGCCACAACTTTGGTTTCCCTTAGTTGTTTATTTAACAGTTCTATTTTCTCTTTATAACTATGCTCATTTTCTTTTAAAATTCGGTTTGCTTCTGTGCACAGTTGTAAATCATTTACTAAGCTATCACTGTGATCTAATATCTTAGAAAATTTTGAATTTGTGCTATGCCTAAATTTATTGCATTCAAAACAAGCATGATTATCAAAGAGTTGGTTTGTGGAACATACCAGAGAAGGTTCGATTGAATCAGTCATCATCATAGAGTTTGACTGTTCGGGTGCTAGTGATTCTGAACATGTTTTGCTCGGACCTTTTTCATTTAGGTGAGTGAACACAGTAGCAGTATTTTCATGATCTGACATTATGAGTTCTACTGCTATATCACCTTCGCTTGCAGAGTCGTCATCCAAACCTTCTACACATGCAATGTTGGATTCTCCCGGAGACACAAAGTGAAAGGTCCAATCTTGTCCTTCATCGTCTTGTGCAGTCAAATCCTTGGGATCCTTGCTTGATGATGTAGCCCCATCGGTGGGTTTGTCTTGATGATTGAAGGTGGAGAATGGATTACCATTACCTGTCTTCTTAGGCTTCACACATTCACGTTTGAAGTGCCTTTTTTCTCCACAATTAAAGTAGGTAACTTTGGTCTTGTCAAAGCCAAAGGTTGTAACCTTTGTGGCTATCAAGTTCTGTCTAGTCTTCTTAACAAACTTCTTCACCCTTCGGACAGCACCAGCCAACGCCCACATGATATCCATTCTTTCAAACTCATTTTCATCTACCTGCTCGTAGTCTTCATCGGCGAGGTGGAAATTTCCAATTTTCCTTGCAACTAGACCGTCATAGGAGTGAACGACAGCTGCTAGGAGATCCATATGCTCCTTTGCTACTTTTACAGTCCATTACCGAGATTCTTAGTCTTCAATTTTGTAGCATTGGCTTCAGGTGCTATGCATTGGGTGCAAGATGACACTGACATGTTATATCCTGAAGTAGTGGCTTGGAATGGAGCAGCTGCATTGGACACTAATGCTGTTTGGAGTGGTGCTCCAGAAGTTTTTGGTTGAGGAGTTGAGTTGTAAAGTGACGAGTTCTGATCATATGAACCTTTTTGGGATCTGTACTTCATCCTCAACTCTTCCTCTCTCAGCTTCAGAATGAATATCATTGATATCCAACTTTGCCAGCATATCATTATGTTTGAGATTTGACACAAACAAAACCCACTTCTCTGGTAATCCATCTACAAAACTTGATACCTTATCTTCCATAGATATGGTAACTCCATGAGTGTGCAGCTCACTCATCAAGTGGTAGAAGCGGTCAATAACATCATCCAGACTCTCTTTTCCTATTGAAGAGTAGATATTAAACTCCTTCAAAGCCTTTTCCTTTAATTCCTTCAACGTCACATTCCCGTCATACCATTTTTCTAGAGCATCCCATAACTTCTTGGCTTGTTTATTCTCAGAAAACTGATGGAAATGCCACCCAAGGTAAGTTTTACTCCATCAGCACCAACTGGCATGCTATACCCAGTCTTGATTGATTCCCACAGATTAGGATCAACTCCATTTAAGTATATCTCGAATCTTTGCTTCCATTGTGGGTAATCATCTAAAGTTATAAGCTTAGGGGGCTTATTGTGATTACCAAATTCGTTTTCCAGAAGCAATAGATTCTGGATCCGTGAATCCCTACCGGCAGTGAAAGCTGAATACTGATCTTCCATTTGTATAAACTTGAGACTTGGAGAACAGAACAATTTCAATCGTATGAATGGACTTTACGGATCGTTCACTCGTGCGAATGAAGGGTGCGAATGAATTCAATCGTGCGATTGGATTCGGTCGTGCGTCTGAACTAGCCGAATGGACTCAAACAACTAGAGCTGTTCAGTCATACGAATGAGGGATGCGAATTAGTTCAGTCGTGCGAAGGGAGTGTACGAATGAGTTCAATCGTACGAATGAGCTATTCGTGTGATTGAAGGCTTCTGTTGTGAAAAATTCGAAGATTTTTGTTATTTTGACTCAAAAACATGAGTTTTCAAGAACCTTAATCTGCCATATGATGAAAAACATGAACTTTTGATCTGGA
Source organism: Flaveria linearis (assembly GCA_024085815.1). NCBI lineage: Eukaryota > Viridiplantae > Streptophyta > Magnoliopsida > Asterales > Asteraceae > Flaveria > Flaveria linearis. The sequence goes on from CM044015.1 coordinate 35,856,966, forward strand.
GGCGTCGAAAACACTGCTTTAACCAAAAAGATAGTGTTTTTGAATGAAAAACATGATTTTTACACCAAATCGATCGAATCACACGCAAAATCAAGAGCCATGGCTCTGATACCACTCGTTAGGATCGTGTACATATGGAGTACTAACTGATTCTGCGCATATACCAACTCAAATAGTGCATAATCCTGTTTGATTGGCGATCCAATCAGTGAGAACGACAATCTGATCAATCCTTACGATGAAACAAACGTTAAGAACGAACAAGAATTGATCAAAAACGAACTATGAAATTGGAATGGTGAACAGGAACTCTCTGGACGGCTAGGGTATGTGGATGTTTGAAGTGTTTTGTTTTTCCACGAATTAAGTTGTATTTATAGGTTTGGAGTCTTCATTCGTGCGACTGAACCATCAACATGGTTAAGTCGTGCGACTGAAGCATGCGGTTGATGCATCCGCATGACTGAATGTCCAGTCGTGCGACTGAGTCAATCACACGACACAATCGTGCGACTGATCCAGTCTCCTGGTTCAGTCGTGCGACTGGTCCATCAGCATGAAGTGTTCATGCGTATAGTCCATTAGCATGGTCCATTTGCATGAATACTTCATACGATTCACAAACCTATATAGTTAGTTCAATTTGTGTTATCACACAATAAATAATGAAATATTAAATATTATAAGCATCAACCACATATTGTATTTCATTCATACCCATTCAATTACAAATATATAAGACATGAAAGACATTTTACATTAAGCTCCTAAACAAGGTACACATGTATCAACAGTTTTAAAGTTTATTATTTTATGCCCAAACCCTAGTAATTAAAGTTTATAAATTTCAACCCTTAAACATTACAAATTAATTTGTGGCATGTCAAATTATTTTATAAGTTCTATAATTTGAAAATCACACTTTAACAATAGAATTTTTATAATTATTGGATTTATAAAAAAACTTTATTATTTTAATTCCTATAATTAAACTTTATGACAACTTATTAATTTAATAACTAAGTGAGCTCCTAAGATTTTATTATTGTCATAACTAACCCTTACAAGAAATGACCGGATGTAACAATTAGTTAACGAATATTTGAATTCTCACAAGTGATAATGATACTGAATTTAAAAATGACTACATTTTTTTTGAAGAAAAATGAATAAGTCATCAATTCAAAGCAAGAACTCCCCAGCAAAATGGAGTAGCTGAAAGGAGGAACATAATATTGATAGAAGCAGCCAGATCTATGCTAGCTGACTCTATTGCCCATATCCTTTTGGGTTGAAGCAATCAACACAGCTTGCTACATACAAAACAAAACTTTAATAATCAAAGAACATTCCAAAACGCCTTATGAATTAATGTTTAAAAGAAAACAATTCATAGGATTTCTAAATGTTTTGGATGTTCTGTATCAACGGTAAACACCAAAGAACAATTATCCATGTTAGCTTCAAATTTAGATGAAGGTTTTTTTATTGGATACTCAAGAAGCTCAAAAGCTTACAGAGCATACAATCGAAGGCTAAATATAATGGAAGAAACAACAGATATTGTTTTTAATGAACATTCTTTCACTAAGAACGTCATTGGATCAAGCTTGCTGTTTGATATTGATGCTTTAACAAAATCATTTGACACATCTTATTTTGATGTTTCAGGTATCAAGGATAACAATGACTATCCAATGGTTCCACCAATAACCATTGATGTTCCTTTAACTGTTGATCCTCTAAGGAGAACAAACAACACTCCTTCTCGTACAACAGTTACAACTCCACCAGTCAACCAAACACATGAAAAGAAACTTCATCAAACACACCATCTTCCTTAGAATCACATCAACAAACCAACACTGAAAAAGATGATGATTACCATTCCCTACCAGACACACATCATGAAGATGAAATCCTAGATTTCTTTGATAAATCACCATAAACATTCAATGAGATCACTCAGCCTGATAATCAAACAATTACCAATACTTTGCTCAACCACTATCCCCTAATCAAACAATCACCAACCTTGATTCAATAATACATGTTGATCAGATTACCACAACATGAGTTCACAAAGACCATCCAATAGAAAATATCATAGGTGACCTCAATACTAGATTGACACGTAGTCAATCCAACATAACAAACATTTGGTTGTATTCCTGTTTCTTATCCTTAACTATGCCTAGAAACATAACTGAAGCACTTAAAGATAATAGTTGGATATAAGTAATGCAAGAGGAACTACAGAAATTTAAGAAGCAAGAAGTATGGAAACTGGTAGATCTACCTGAAGGTCAATATGCCATTGGCACAAGGTGTCTCATCCACAACAAAGCAGATAACAGAGGGATTGTCATAAGAAACAAAGCAAGGCTAATAGCCTAGGGTTATACTCAAGATCAATATGCCATTGGCACAAGGTGGCTCATCCACAACAAAGCAGATGACAGAGGGATTGTCATAAGAAACAAAGCAAGGCTAATAGCCTAGGGTTATACTCAAGAGGAAGGAATTGACTATGATGATGTTTTGCTCTCGTAGCAAGTCTAGAAGCCATCCGAGTATTCTTTGTTTATGCCTCATCCTAGAAGTTCACTGTCTACTAAAATGGATGTCAAATGTGCATTCCTTTATAGTAAGATAGATGAAGAGGTATATGTTGCTCAACCATCGGGGTTTGAAGATCCAGAATTCCCCATAGAGTCTAAAAGTTAGATAAAGCACTATATGGTCTTCATCAAGCACCCATGAAGTGGTATGAAACTTTATCAAAGTTTTTACTGCAGAATGGATACACCTATGGGAAAATCAACCAAAAATTTTTCTTAAAAAGAAAAGAACAAGACTTGTTAGTAATGCAAGTCTATATGGATGACATAATATTTGGCTCCACAAACACATAACTTTGCAAAGAGTTTAAAACTCTTATACAATCAAAATTAGAGCTTACATTCTTCCTAGGTCTTCAAGTTCAACAATCAGTAGAATATTTCACTAATAAAAGCAAATATGTGGATCAGATATTGAAGAAGTACAACTTGTCTGATTGCACATCAAGCAAAACACCATCCGTAACTAGATTGAAGTTTGGACCAGATCTAGAAGGAACGTCAGTTGACAAGAAACTTTATACATCCATGATAGGTTCACTGATGTACCTTACAGTAAGTAGACCAGATATCATGTATGCAGTATGCATGTGTGCAAGATATCAAGAAGATCCTAAAGAATCACACATTAGTGCAGTAAAGAGAATCTTTAGATACTTGAAAGGCAAACCAGCACTTGGTTTATGGTATCCTAAAGATGGAGATTTCTCTTTGTCTGCATATACAGACAGTGATTATGGTGGATGTAACAACAATAGAAAATCCACTACAGGAGGATGTCAGATTCTTGGATCAAGATTGATCTCTTGGCAGTACAAGAAACAAACTAATGTCTCTGTGTCAATAGCCAAAACAGAATACATAAATGCTTCTGCATGCTGTTCTTAAGTGCTTTGGATTCAAAACTAGATGCTTGATTATGGATTTAATTTTCATAAAACACCCATACACATTGACAACTCTGCTGCCATGTTTATCACTGACAATCTTATTCAACATTCAAAAACCAAACATATAGAGAGCAGATATCATTTTCTGAGAGATTGCTTAGAAAAGGGTCTGATGAAGTTAATCAAAGTCTACATAGACAATCAATTGGCTGACCTATTTACAAAACCATTTGATTCAACAAGATTTGAAATTTTGGTTCAGTCACTGGTATGATCAACTATGAATCAAACAATTAATATTTTTCAAAACATTAAAATCAAACAAGCTTGATTTTATCAAAGTCCAAGATTAACATCAAATTTACATCTTTCAAAATCAAGAAATTATACAAATAATTCATTTTTAATTTGAATCACACATACATCTCATGAGAAATGATAGTAAACTAGCTTAGTTCTTCACTTGAGTCATTTTCCACTAATATAGACTAATGATATTATGTTTGATATGTGGATAGGCTCAGCATGGGACACTTAACATTAGATACAATAGTGAAGCACAAAATTCTTATGATTGTGTGGTCAACAACACATCTTGGTTTATGGTGAGTATTAATTCATCCAACATAAGTTGCTTGTAAAGTAACTTTAATACACCAAGTGAAACAGTTTATAAATTGCACAATCATACAAGTGTCTCCTCTATTATGATAATCATAGGCTTGGAATACACCTAGGCATTCTCTGTTGTGCTGAGCACAGACCTGAATGACCTAAATCATAGGCCTGGATGACCAATCAATAAAGTCTTAAGGACTACATTCCTTGTGAATGAATCAAAGAATCCCAAAAAGGATCACCTTCCAAAGTGAAGTGCAAAAGAATCCCAATGAGGATCAATCAATAAGGATAAAATTGAGCATTTATACTCCTAAGTAGCTAGGTCTTAAGTATTGGAATTACTTCATGGAATATCTTGAGGAGGATTGCACTAATCATACAATCAGATATGGGGTACATACAACTCATATAAATCAATATAAAACATGATAATCACTCATTGTTTAAATCGATCATTAATACCATGCTTGAGTTTAAGTGGATCAATATATCTACAATCAACATTGTACTTTTCTATGTTTATTATCAAAACCATACAAACAACTCAGTAAGAAGTATTGACTAGTATGATCTAATGGTATGTGCAAATGATTCATGTTTAAAAATGATAAACTTTCATTTAATGGTAAGATAAAACATTATCTTACTACATTGTAACATCCGTCACCAAAATAGGTGTATTTACCATTGACTTTGACCATTGACTTGATTTTTGACTTTGACTCCTTAGCTTTGACTTGGTCTAAGTATGAAAGTTGACTTGAAAGTTGACATAATGTTGACTTGTCCTGAGAATAGTACATTAGACGTGTGTAGACACACTGAGTTCTAAAACTAGGTATTATGGGCTTTATATGTTTTAGTAGGCATTGAACATGTTAATAGTGGACATTTATCGATTTGGACTTAGCACGATGGTTCGTGCTTAAAATGGGACTAAAGACTTAAAAAGGTAAAAATTATACATCTAACGTTAAGAACGCAAACAAAAATCGGACATTAGTGGGCTTTGTCTAAAGTCTACTAAATAGACTTAATTTAAATCAAAAAATAAATTAAATAATTTATATAGCATATAATAGCTTGTTGGAACCATTATTGCGTGCGGAATTTGAAAACGTAAAAATTAGACGATGCACTGGTCGAGATGTGACGGGTTGCACGAGACGGGCCAAGGGCCCGAAGTCCCTTCTTCCTCCCTGCTGCGGCCGTAAATAGTTAAGGGGGGGTATTCCCCTTTGCTTGCCTTACTTTTCATAAATTGTAGAATTCCCTTGAAACCCTAGCCACCACCTTCTCAAAAATCCTCTCCTCTTCTCCCCTTGGCCGTCAAAAATCATCATCTAGATTCAACAAACCATCGATTTTGGTGTGTTGCTTCATTCAAGAACAAGTATTGATCTGAATCCTTCACCCAATCATTCTCCGGTAAGAAATAAATTGATATTATCTTTATTTTATCATTGTATTTGATGACATTCATCATCCTGTACTAAGATTCTTCAATTGTTCTTCATTCTTTCGTTGTTGGGATGATAACTCTTTGAAGATCTTGGCGTTCAAGTATCGGAGCCACCGTTCGGTAAAACCCTAGTGTCTTGGTTCTTGATTGTACATTGATCTTTGAGTTAGGATTGTAACCTCATGAAATCTGGACTTAATGGAAGTTCTTGGGGTCTTAAATTAAACATTCTTATGGGGTCGAGTCAATAAAGGTCGAAAACCAAGTTTTGAATCCAATAAACAAAGCTGAGAATTTGGACAGTGTGCTGTCAGAAAAACGGGTCATCTTGTGCAGGTTTTATTGAGGTCATAAAACTCCAAATGAGTCGATTTTTTCATCTAAAAACAAGTTCAATGAGTCCCCTAACTACTCAATTGGTCTCGCGTCATCTCAACATCGTTTGGTCCTCCAAACATGACTAACAAAACCGAAGGTCAAAACTGACGAATCTGGGCAGCAGGTTGGTCTGTATTTATTAAGTCATAACTTATTCATATTTTATCCAATCGAGATGAATCTTGTTCTGGAATTTAATTTAAAGTCTTCTCTTTCACATCGTACCTTTTACGCAATGATTCGTTACCATTTTGATCTCCAAACAGCTTATACAAACTGATGCGCAATCAGATGTACGTGCTGAAATATTTTGATAAACTTAAAAATAAGGTTTGCAACTAAATAATCAAATAAAGACAATGAGTGGGTTAAACAAGTAAATTTAAGATGTATAATGTTTTAAATAAATAAAATATATAACTTATTAATAATGGGTTGGTAAAGGTTCATGGAGGGACGTTAACGATGTAAAACATAATTATTGAACTAAATTATGAGACGGGACTTGAGACACTAATATTAACAATGGACTTAAATATAGATTTTTACTAAAAACATTAGTCGGAATGGACATTAAGGACTGGAATTCGAGGGCTACACCCAGCTAGGTCAACTTGCATTTAGTAATCTGTTTAGTGTTTGTGTTCTATAGTGATATGACATTCTTACTATGGACTTTGAGACTTTGCTTAAGGTGAGTTTCACGGCACCTTTTTAATTATGTTTTTATTGTGGGAAAAGCTTGCTCAACATTTTGTTCTATGTTGTGCTTTAAAAAACTTGTGTGGTTTGAGTCATAGGATTGAGTCTATATTTCTTTCCCAAATATATATTGTACTTGGACTATACTTGGACTGTACTTGGATTGAACTAGATTGTACTTGGACTGGACTGTCATAAGAGGTATTGTTAGTACTAACGGGTTGACACCCCACCCTTATCGTTGGTATGCTAGCTAAGACTGACTTGGCCTTGTGCGAGCCCTTGGGTGAATATAATCCGGTTATTGGACTTGGACTCATAAATGGAGTTTTATGGAATTCTATGACTACTATGCTCTCTTACCCACACACTTATTTTATTTACTACTTTCACGGCAACGTCTTTTGTACTTATAAACCTATGAACTCATCAACGTATGTTGACCTTTATGAGCATGTCTTTTCAGGTAATGAGGCTTAGGTGCTTGGGTGTGGACTTTAGACAAGACCACTCCTTTAGGAGAAAAGATATTTCATAGGACTTTTTAGACTTGTTTGAACTTGGTTGTTTTGTTGAATTGTAATTTGTTGAATTTGTACTTGGGATTGTTTTGGTTCTTGTGCTTCATTGTTTCTAAATGGAAACTTTGGGTTATTTACGCATTTATGGTATGAGCTTTTGGAATTGACTGTACTTGACACGTGTTCCTATGTGTCGGGCGATGTCATGACCCATTTACGAAGAATACCTTTAGTGCTTCCCTTAGACCCCCAATGTGTTATGATGGTCCCGTCCGTCGCATCCTCTTGTTTCGGCTACCAGTGGGGGTGTGACAGATTGGTACCAGAGCTATTGCTTATAAAGAATTAGGTGGATTTTCGACCTAGACTATAACCTAAGTACCCACATGTAGTATGCATCATAGGATTATATGTGTACTGTTATACATGTGAATGTTCTATGTGCGTTATTTGTTGTGTTGTGTAGCTTGTCTTACATGATATTTGTGATGTACTTGTTTGGAAAATATTTGGTTGTTGTATCATCTGTTTGTGCCTTAAAAAAGCATTAGGTAAGGACGTCCTCTGTTATGCGCTTGACTGTTATTTGGTCTGGATTGATAAGTACGACTATAAGGATTTTAAAGGACTTAGGTTGTTAAGCCAACAATAGTATATGCGTTTGTTGGTGATACCTACGTTGTGAGTTGAATCTTGGGAGATGTACATGCTAGCTGACATGACACCAACAGACAAGAACCATGGCTTACTCAGGTCAATGACTACTTTATTAGATTTTGAACTATACTAAATGGACTCTTTTGACTGTTCCCTACCCAAATGTGCTTTTTTAATCAATCCTCTGCACAACTTTGTTTACTTAACCTTTGGTTAGTGATCATATCCTTGATTCTCTAATCATGGATAACACGTTGTACTTGATATGATGCGTTGACTCCGACAGGAGGAGCTAGGGGTGACCATGCAAAGCAAATTACCATTACAGGTGCACACGTAATTGCAATTTGTAGTGCATGCAAAATCTAGCAAACCCTTTCATGAGATAACGTCATAGTTAGTACGAATCTTCCATTCTTTACATGGGACATTGGAGTTCAGGTTCTTATTATAATCAATGGTGTAGAAACACCTATATCCTTTATCCTTCCATAAGTACAAACTGATCTAGAACCTTCATGGGAATCATACCTTGACATTTTAGCTCAGTGTCTATGGGACGTTGAAATCGCTTTTGTTTCTATGATCGTGGAAATTGAATACATGTTCAAGATGTACTTGGTCTTTAAAGAATTAAAGTAGAGAGGTGAGGCTCTTTGTACCTATGTTTCTTTGTTCGGACGGAGGCATTCGACATTTGTACGTTTTCTAGCAATTAAGCTTGATGGAATAAGTGGATGTCATGTAACCAGTTTCAGCATCGTTCTTGGTATATCGTTGGTGTGGTGGGAACGCTGTGGGGAACCCTATATATAAACATCTTCGGTCTACTAAGTATGTGCTTGAACTGGGCTATGTGATAATCCTATGTAACACCGGAATATTTTTATAGATGAGAAAGAAAGAATAAACGTGAATAAAGAGGAGAAGAATAATGGAACCCAAAGTTGAGGGGTTAAAAGTGTATAAAAGGATAAAAATTTGAAAAGTTGGTGAATAAAGCAACATGGCCGCCCATGTTGCCTGCTTACACCTTGCCATTCGGTTTTAGAGAGAGAAACAATAGAGAATTCGAGTTCTAGAGAGAGAAAGAAGAAGAATTCAAAGTTTAAGGTAGGATTTTGTGTTTTAAGTTGTTTTTGGTCTACTTAGCCTCGATTATATTTTTATGTGTGTTGTTGTATGTTCGGGTGGTGTGTTTTAGGTGTTAACAACGTCTGAGAAGTTCAAGAGAAGGGTTCAAACTTGAAAGCACCAAAGGTGAGTTCTAGAACCCCCTTTTTAACATGTTTTTAACAAACTTTGGGGCTGAAAAATGCATGTGTTAATGTTTTATGAAAATGGGTTTTCACCCGTATGTGTGGGTGTGAATGTGTATGTGGGTGGGTGTAGATTTGGGACATATATGTGTGTATGAACATGTTATGATGTTTAGGATGATAATTGTAAGCTTAGATCATGATTTAAGATGAATTGGGACTGTTATGTTATTTGAGTGAAAAAATAGTTGCCAAACCGCCTAAACAGTGGCCCATGCGTCCAACGGTATAATTTTCTATGTATTCCCAAGTGCCCAAAAGTCCAACCACTGAAACAGTACCCAACCGCCTAGATGTCCATGCGTCTAAGTCAGGCCCATGCGCCTGAATAGTACCCAACCGTCTAGAAAGTGTCCCAGAATGACTAAGTGTTAGGCCCAAACGCTAGAATAGTGCCCATGCGCCTAAATAGGCCCATGCGTCTAAGTGAAAAATGATTAAGTGTAACTCCAGACGTCTGCATAGTAGCAAAATGGCTGAACAGGGCAGAAACGCCCAAATAGTGCCCATGCACCTAGACACTTAGAATATTTTCTGAAATTTCAGGAAAAAGCAGAAAGTCTAGGGTTTGACTTAATTTGACTTACAGGCAATGATTACCCATTTTAAGTATGATTATGGGATGTTTTAGGGTTATGAATTGTATTGACGATGTATGGTATGTATAATGTGTTATCTTTTGATGATATTTATATATATTTATTTTATGTTATAAAATACGTTAAATATTATGTTATTACTTTACGTAGTATGGAAAATGAATGAAAGAACGTAAAGAATAATGTAACGAAACGAAAGATAACAATGATGAAAAGTAAACGTAATGAACGAAAGAATGGCTTGCAAGCAAATGAAAGGAGGTGCACGAACATGTTGTCGTTAACTCAACTGTGATGCGGGTTAGCTACCCCAAAGGATGCACACAGGGTCAATCATTGAGATTGACAAGGCCCTTTGGTATGCCCTAGGTGACTGGATCAGCTTCGTGCACAATGTTCGTGGTTTAATTACCACAGGTCTAGCATTAGCTTTATGCAAAATGTTCGGGGTATACCAATTGGTTGAATGAATGGGAGTGATGACTTGCCCTAGGTGACTGGATCAGCTTCGTGCACAATGTTCGTGGTTTAATTACCACAGGTCCAGCATCAGCTTCGTGCATAATGTTCGGGGTATTGTTCATCAATCCATATGAATGTAAAAGAATGACGTAACGTACGAAAGAAAGAAAGAAAGTAAACAAGTACAAAAGTAAAAGAATGATAATAAGTACGTTACGAAAGAATGAGAACGAAAGTAAGAGAATGTAAACGAAAAGCATGAAATGAGAGCATGCTATGAATATGATGGTGGAAAATGAACGATAATGAAAGTTAATATTAATATTCTCTATCTGTACGTATAATGCATAATCGTGTATGAAAGAAAAGAAAGGTTTTAATGAAAGTATGATATTTTATTTATAAAACAAGAACTCACTCAGCAATGCTGACTTTTATGTATTTTCCAATTGGCAGGTAAAAGTTGCTGAGGATGGCACGGGGCAGCTACTTGGCATTTTTAGGATGGGATCCATTAGTATAACAATGACATTTTTGTGATGTAATGCAATTCTAGTATTTTGTAACTGTTAACTGTATTGTAATACTTTGCAAAAGTTTTCATTAATATATATGAAATGGTTTTAAATTTTAAATTCCGCTGAAATGTTTTAAATAAATGTATGTTTTATGTGCGATGAATGACCAACTATGAGGTGCCCAGGAACAGGGCCTTACATCCTGGCAGTTTAGAGTTGGACATGGTGGAACTAATAACCTGGAAGGAAATAGTACTGAGGCATGATTTGTTGTACATACATGGAGCTCATGATGTGAAAGCAAAAGTGGTACGGTGGGAAGTTGGAGCAACAGCCCTGACCCGTTGCATTGAGAAAATTGAAACAGATGTAGACATCGAGAGCTATGCTGGAATCAAAAGGTAAACTGTGTCATTTGTTCACCGGTGGGCGAAGAACTAACGTTGTAAAATTCTCAAACACTAGTTTGAGGTATGGAGGTTGTAATGGTCATGACTTTGGATGAGCTTAAAAGATTGGTAACTGAGGAGTACTACCTTATGGACTGAATAGAAAAGTTAGATCTTGTGTCTTGGAATCATGCAATGGTAAGATGTGATCATGACACCCATACCTGCCAATTCTATAAGCTGGCAAAACTAGTGCTATAACTATGAAATGTAAGTCAAATAAAGTTGAGAGCGCATCAGAGGGTTGGTTCCATAGTCGTAAAATGATGGTCACTGCCGCAACCCCAACCGTTCAGAGTGCAATAATAAAGACATGTACTTTGGCCGACGAGATGGTTCGTATTAGAGCTTCAAGAAAGCGAGTGAGATGAAGAAGGACGTTAAGGAATCGGGTAAGGTAGATGGTGCTTAAATGGACAAGAAGGACAAGGTCATGAAAGGATATTTGGCTATCGTGTTGGCAATGAAGGACTGGCGGCACTTGTCCAGAGTGTAATAAATGTAATCTGCACCATCTGGCTATGACGCCACATCATGTGTATTTCAATTTCAAGCTATTAGATCGCTTATCCAAAGGCTTTAAGGTGCTAGTGAACCCAACTGCGTTGATTAATGCTTTCAGACTGGTAAGAGTTTGACGTTGACGTTATGAGTGTGGAAGCCAGGAGCATCATCGATATGCATAAGCGTGGTTAAATTGGATTCGAGGTCAAATGGTCGATCAAAAACAAAGGAACAATTAAAAATCTGACCTACAATTGTGCAAACCCAGCGATAGGCAATATGACAACCTTGTTCCTAGAAAGGCATTCGGAACTGGTGTCAACAATGCCCGACAGGACCTAGACATAGTGACTTTAATTTTTTTTAACTAAGTTGGACTTGACCCAATTATGAGGATACGTGTTATGAAATAGGCTAATGGAAGTCTTGTAAATATTAGGGAGATAATTTAGGACTGTGTTATACTAGTAGAGGATCATGCCTTTAGAATAGATCTTATATGATTTAGACATGGAGGTTTCAACATGATCATAGGAATGAACTGGTTATCAGGAAATAGGGTTGAGATTATCTTCTGCGAGAAGACTACTCGCATGCCGTTGTAGAACGGTGAGACACTTGACATACATGGAAAGAAATTAGAAGAGTACAAGATGCAGATCATGAGCATGAAGGCAGAGGGATAAGAGCTAGATGACATACATGTTTTATGAGAATTTCAGGAAGTGTTCTAGAAGGTTTTGGCTTGATCGCCTCCTTCATAACAGATGGACTTCCAGATTAACCTAGTACTTAATGCGATACATGTTGCTCGAACACTTTATCGCTTAGCACCTTAGAAGGTTAAAATTTTGCCTAATCAACTTTAGGAGTTATAGATAAAGGTTTCTATAACACAGTCACTCACCATGGGGCACTATTGCTTTGTGTCAAGAAAAAGGATAGATCATTCGACGTGTGTGGACTATCAAAGTTAACGGTAAAGAATCGTTATCCTTTGTCAAGGTTAAATGACCTATTCGATCAGCTAGAATTATCGACGTACCTTTGAGAATATTGATCTCCGCTCGGGAATCATCAATTTAGAGAACATGAGGATGACATACTGAAGGAATCATTTACAACTCGTTAAAGAGATCATGAGTTAACAGTTATGCATTTGGGGCTACAGAGGCACCTACTGTGTTTATGGAACTGAGGAAATGGATGTGTGAATCATGCCTGAATGAATTTGTCATATTGTTTATCGAAGATATGCTGACTTAATTGAGGACAGGGAGGATCATGAGAAATATGGAGGGACAGTATTGGAATTGTTGGAAAAGGAGAAACTATACGCTAAGTTCTCCAAGTGTGTCATCTATACTGACCACAAGAGTTTCCAACACATTTTTTTCATCAAAAAGGATTCGACATGAGACTGCGATGTTGGATTGAGTTGTTCAGTGACTACGACTTTGAAATCTGATGTCACCCGGGAAGGGCAAATGTGAGTTCCAATATGTTGAGACAGAAGAAAAGAGTCAAACCTATGTGTTTGAGGACATTAGAGAGGACAGTTCATTTAGGTAAAAAATCCCATATTGATGTTATTTCTGAATCAATGAGGAGACCAAGTGTGAAGGATGAGTCCTTGAGAGGTCTGGAACAAACAGCTGTACAATAGGACAATGTAGGATTGTACTTTCTTAAGTGGATTTGGGTTCCATTTAAAGGGAATGTGTGACATTGGTGATGGGGGAAGCACACAAGTTTACGTATATCATTCAGCCTGGTGCTAACGAGAGATGCCATGATTATTAAGGCATGTATTGGTGTTCTTGAATGAAAAGGTAGATGGCGGACTATGCGTACTAGCTTTCAACTAGTTCAAAGGTCAAAGCGTAGAATCAAAGGCCATCTGGACAATTGCAATAGCCTAAGATTTTGTAATGGAGGTGGGAAAACGTTCGTGTTGACTTCTTCATGAACAAGTAGCGAGAATGACTTGATTTGGGTCATTGACCATATCTGCCTATTTCCTGACTATTAGTGAGGGGTACAAGATAGAAATTCTGATAAGAATTTATGTCGATGAAATTATGGATAGAAATGGAGCATCTTTGTCGATTGTCTCCGATCGGGACAGTCGCTTTGTGCCACGATTCTAGCAGAGCATATAAAAGGTGCTGGGAGGTGTTTGGACATGAATACAACTTATTACTCTAAATGGTCTAAGTCAGTGAACTATTAAGACGTCCCAAGATATGTTATGGCCTTCTATCATCAACTTTGGAAGTAGTTAGGATGATCACCTACTATTGGTTGAGTTCCCTTACAACAATACATACCATGGGGTATTATATTACCATCATTCGAGGCACTTTACTGATGCAAGTGTCGGTCAAAAAAATAATGGGTAGAAATCAAGTCAAGTTAGATGACTGAACCATTAATCATTCAAGAGACGAATGATTAGGGTTTTAGACGTAGGAAAAAATAAAGGCAGCACAAGATCGTCGGATTTACACTGACAGTCAAAAGAAGCCTTGTTTTAGGTACATCCTCTTAGATAATAGTCGAATTGGAAGTTAGTTACGGTTGGTGAATGATACACTATCAAGGTATTAGCAGTGTGGTGGGTTAGCTACGGTACACCCTATATATAAGCACTAATGATACCTTGAATGTGAAACTCGAACCCAATCGGGAACTAACTTTTGGTAATGGACAATAGCCATACTCTGGAGACATCAAGAAATAGGTTGTAGACCTAAACAGTCATCTCTAGAGACCTTAGTCTATCGGCTGGATGCGAGCTATTGCTTAGGAGGCATTGTCTACTTTTGCAAAAAGAGCAAATTAGCACATATATTGGTAAGTGCAATTAAGACTTACAAACATATTTGGTCAGTGGGCTATCTGTTCGAGTTATAGCAAGAACTGAGAGGGGTGCATGACACGTTCCATGCGTCAAAACTCAAGTAGTTCTTGCTCATAAGACTTTATATGTGCGATCAAAGAAATTCAAATGGGCGGTAAACTTTGATTCGTTAAAGAATACGCTAAGATCATGACTAGGAATAATTAATCTTTGAAAATTAGTAAAATACTGATAATAAAGATTAGATGGAACTCAAAGCGAGAACCTAAATTTTACTTGTGCGTGGGCAGATCAATTGAGAACTATGTACTTCCACCCATTTACTGAAGATGTTGTAGTTGATAACTCCAACTGAATTTCAGGATGAAATTCTCTCAACGGGGGGATACTGTGACATCCGTCACCAAAATAGGTGTATTTACCATTGACTTTGACCATTGACTTGACTTTTGAGTTTGACTCCTTAGCTTTGAATTGGTCTAAGTATGAAAGTTGACTTAAAAGTTGACCTAATGTTGACTTGTGCTGAGAATAGTACATTAGACGTGTGTAAACACACTAAGTTCTAAAACTAGGTATTATGGGCTTTATATATTTTTGTGGGCCTTGGACATGTTAATAGTGGACGGTTATCGATTTCGACTTAGCACGATGGTTCGTGCTTAAAATGGGACCAAAGACTTAAAAAGGTAAAAATTATACATCTAACGTCTACTAAATAGACTTAATTTAATTCAAATATATAATTAAATAATATAAATTAAATAATTTATACAGCATATAATAGTTTATATAGCATATAATAGCTCGTTGGAACCGTTATTGCGCGCGGAATTTGAAAATGTAAAAATTAGACAATGCGCGGCTCGAGACGTGACGGGTTGCACGAGACGGGCCAAGGGCCCGAAGTCCCTTCTTCCTCCTTGTTCCGGCTGCAAATAGTTATGGGGGGTATTCCCTTTGCTTGGCTCACTTTTCACAAATTGTAGAATTCCCTTGAAACCCTAGCCACCACCTTCTCAAAAATCCTCTCCCCTTCTCCTCTTGGCCATCAAAAATCATCATCTAGATTCAACAAACCATCAATTTGGTGTGTTGCTTCATTCAAGAACAAGTATTGATCTGAATCCTTCACCCAATCATTCTCCGGTAAGAAATAAATTGATATTATCTTTATTTTATCATTGTATTTGATGACATTCATCATCCTGTACTAAGATTCTTCAATTGTTCTTCATTCTTTTCGTTGTTGGGATGATAACTCTTGGAAGATCTTGGCGTTCAAGTATCGGAGCCACCGTTCGGTAAAACCCTAGTGTCTTGGTTCTTGATTGTACATTGATCTTTGAGTTAGGATTGTAACCTCATGAAATCTGGACTTAATGGAAGTTCTTGGGGTCTTAAATTAAACATTCTTATGGGGTCGAGTCAATAAAGGTCGAAAACGAGTTTCTGAATCCAATAAACAGAGCTGAGAATTTGGACAGTGTGCTGTCAGAAAAATGGGTCATCTTGTGCAGATCGTATTGAGGTCATAAAAACTCAAAATGAGTCGAATTTTTCATCTAAAAACAATTTTAATGAGTCCTCTAACTAACTCAAGTGGTCTCGCATCGTTTCAACATCATTTGGTCCTCCAAATGTGACTAACAAAACCGAAGGTCAAAACTGACGAATCTGGGCAGCAGGTTGGTCTGTATCCATTAAGTAATAACTTTTTCATATTTTATCCAATGGAGATGAATCTTGTTCTGTAGTTTAATTTAAGGTCTTATCTTTCACATGGTAGCTTTTACGCAATGATTCGTTACCGTTTCGATCTCCAAACAGCTTATACAAAACTGATGCGCAATCAGATGTACGTGCTGAAATATTTTGATAAACTTAAAAATAAGGTTTGAAACTAAATAATCAAATAAAGACAATGAGTGGGTTAAACAAGTAAATTTAAGGTGTATAAGGTTTTAAATAAATATATAACTTATTAATAATGTTTTGGTAAAGGTTCATCGAGGGACGTTAACGATGTAAAACATAATTATTGAACTAAATTATGAGAGGGGACTTGAGATACTAATATTAACAATGGACTTAAAATAGATTTTTACTAAAAGCATTAATCGGAATGGACATTAAGGACTGGAATTTGAGGGGTACACCCAACTAGGTCAACTTGGTATTTTAGTAATCTGTTTGGTGTTTGTGTTCTATAGTGATATGACATTTTTACTATGGACTTTGGGACTTTGCTTGAGATGAGTTTCACAGCCCCTTTTAAATTATGCTTTTATTAGGGGAAAAGCTTGCTCAATATTTTGTTTTTATGTCATGCTTCAAAGAACTTATGTGTGGTTTGAGTCATAGGATCGAGTATAGATTTCTTTCATAAATGTGTATTGTACTTGGACTATACTTGGACTGTACTTGGATTGAACTGGACTATACTTGGATTGGACTATCCTTGAGAGGTATTGTTAGTACTAACGGGTTGACACCCCACACTTGTGTTGGTATGCTAGCTAAGACTGACTTGGCCTTGTGCGAGCCCTTGGGTGAATATAATCTGGTTATTGGACTTGGACTCATAAATGGACTTTTATGGAATTCTATGACTACTATGCTCTCTTACCCATACACTTATTTTATTTACTACTTTCACAGTGACGTCTTTTGTACTTATAAACCTGTGAACTCACCAATGTATGTTGACCTTTATGAGCATGTCTTTTCAGGTAATAAGACGTAGGTGCTTGGGTGTGGACTTTAGACAAGACCGCTCCTTTAGGAGCAAAAGACATTTCATAGGACTTTTTAGACTTGTTTGAACTTTGTTGTTTTGTTGAATTGTAATTTGTTGAATTTGTACTTGGGATTGTTTTGGTACTTGTGCTTCATTGTTTCTAAATGGAAACTTTGGATTATTTACGCATTTATGGTATGACATTTTGGAATTGACTGTACTTGACACATGTTCCTATGTGTCGGGCGACGTCATGAACCATTTACGGAGAATACCTTTAGTGATTCTCTTAGACCCCTAAATGTGTTATGACGGTCCTGTCCGTCGCATACTCGTGTGTTGCTACCAGCGGGGGGTGTGACATAAATGTTTAATAAACAAGAAAATTGGACTTTGATAATTTCCTTTTTAACTCTTATAAATTTTCCTCATTTAATAAAAGTTTTTTATAAATATGTAAAAAAATTTAGGGGGAGAATTTTAACATGAAAATATTAAAGGCAACAGAATTGTGCATAATTCATACATGTTAAAATTTGAAATTTTCTAAATTTTGAGCTTTAAACAAAGCAATGTCAAGCCGGGATCAACAAACAGTAGTTTGACATACATACATTTGGTTATAATATTACACAATATTGCTTATGAGTGATATCTTAACATTCATATATTGAATATGTTAAAATTTCAATATTTTAACATACATTAAATCAAATTTTTGAACAAACATCTGACTTAATCAAGTTTTATCAAATAAAATTTTCTTTCAGAAGAAAATTGATCAAATATATGCCTCAGAAGAAAGCATTTTAGAACAAATAAAAATATGAAAATTGAACGTTGGACTCCAAAGATGCATTAATGATTAATGCATAAAAGGATGATGCTTGCTATAATAAAGCATATAACAACCATAATATGTTCTAACATCCAAATAATCATTTTCTAACACATTAGCATCATTATCATTCATAACAAACACTAGTATTTGTTTAAATTTTTTCAGAATTTTAGACAAAAATTTTTTGACAAGTATCCACAGCGGATGAGAAGTGGTCCACAGCAGATGAAGAACAACATGTGACATCCGGTAATTTTAGTTACCAAACTCCGTTAGTTCCGTTAAGTTTTGCATACACGTGTTGTAAGCACACACTAGTTGTCATTTGACGTTGGTGACTTAATAATAATTAATAATGTTGAATTAATAATCCAGTGGATTAGATGATTATTGTGTTATGTTTATTATGTGTGTTACGCGATTTAAATGTTAACGATATATTTTATCGCGTAACGTGGAAACGCGTGTGTTAAATCGTACGTCTTGTGTTTTTATAAAATAAAATATATAAGTGTTACCATTAGTTTATATGTTCATATTACTAAGTTAAAAACACCTTACAAGGAGGTGAAAAGCTTAAATTTTATAAAAATACAAAACAAAAGGGTTAAAGGGTAAATCTTGTAAATTAAACTAAACAAAACAAACCCTAGCCCCCCCACCCACCCCCACCCCACGATCGCGACCTGCTCTCCCTCTCCCTCTCTTTGCAAAAAACAGCCAAGAACGAGCAATTGGGCACGGTTTTGATCATTACAAGCATTACAACACGTTAGAACCTTTAATTATAAGCCATTACAAGTTTAAAGGTTAGATTTTATGAGTTTTCATGTATTTTGATGAAACCGAAACATAAGCTGGGAAATTGGGCTTCATGGGGTGAATGTTGATCAATTGTTGATGTTAACATGTTAGTTTGATTGTATACATGTTAGTTAACGTTGATTTTGCAAGAAAACTACGTTTTTGTTTGGTTGTTCATACTTTTTGATGAAGATGAACCCTAATTTTGAATTTGGTGATGATAATGTGAAATTGATGATTGTTAGGTGAATGTATGATGATTAGTAGGTTGTATGAATGCTAGGAAACATGGATCATGCAAGAAATTGATGAATTGAGGGTTTGTTCATAGGTTACTAATAATAGTAACTTTATTTCGCATGTAACGTTGAATTGATAATGTGTTGATGTTATGGATGTGTTTATGATGTTGATTAGGTGCTAGATTGTTGGTATGAATGCTAGAAAACTTAGAATGAATGTTGTTATTCATATCTTGCCAAAAGTAGAAACTTTTTGGATATGAATGGATGAATTATGCTAGTTTGATGTTGTTGATCATGTTTAGGTGTTGTTATGAACTTGAAATAGTATATTATTGATGAATTGTATATACATTGGGTTTTAGTAGATTTTGGGATATACTTTCCCAAAAGGGAAATTTATTTTGGATAAACATTGGATATTGGGAATTGGACATGTTCATGACATTAGGATCATGCTAGAATGCTTGTTGTGGACGCCTAACGTGATAGAACCTGTTAATTAGGTTGTATGGAATGTTTATATGATTATGTGTGGTTTATGCACTTTGATGATCATGTATGGTATTTAAGGTTGATTAGTACCTAGGACATCATGTTTGGGACTGGAAATCAATCATCTTGATGTATGTTGTATGTGATGGACATTTTGAGTGTGTTGTGGTTGGTATGGATGATTAATTGGTAAATTATCTGTTTTGACCCGTATATGCTAAGTCATGGTTATAGGTCACACAAGTAAGTTATGCATGATCTGACCTTTTATATGATGCATTAGTGGTGTTATGGATACACTTATATATGCTCATGTCTGTTTAAATGGTTTACAACACATAATGTCACCAACAGGTCAAACGGGGGTCAACTGGGTCAAACATGTCTATTCTTCTAAAACCTTAAGTCTTTGGTTGTAGTGCACTTAGGGTTTCACATATTCTCTGTTTACACATACTCATGTACTTACATGATCTAGGTAACCTCTGAGGGTTGACTGTCCACTTTTCTTTCAAGTAAACTCTAAGTACTCAATACGCGTATCAGGTGAGTTCATGCCCTATTTTTACTTCATCTCTTTTTGGGGGAGATAGCATACTGGTAACTCTACAAACGCTTTATGTATTTAAGTTCTGTATGATATTAATATAGTGCTGTTTACCATGATAAAGTCCTCACACTTTCGAATTGTTAATATTGAATAGCAGGGAAACTTGGGTAGTACTATGGGTCTGACGAGCCGCACCTGTATGACTCGAGGTCAACCGGGTGCAATTTGTCCTATGAACATTTGTCACAACCTAGTAAGTCGTGACAGGAGGCAAACATATCACAGTCATCTTCAATTGCGAAATCACTATGTATTAATATCGATTGTTAATAGACTAGCTATCTGTTACAGTACACATGCTTATATATCACAACTGTTAAACTGTTATGTTTAAACGCAAACTCTTCAACTCACCAACCATTGTGTTGACATTTTAGTATGCTATTCTCAGGTCGATAACTCAGCTTGCCACTAGGAGCACAGCACGGGTCGAGCACGCATTCTGAGACTTAAACTATAAACACATTTACTTGTCTTTACATTTTGGGTTTTAAACAATTGATTGGCGTATGTTTTGCCATATTATACATTTGTATATTTTGGGTTTGTCTTATTTACAATACGCTTCCGCATGGTTTTAAAGTTTGAACTTTGGTTTGCTTTACTTTAAAATTGACATATAAAGTCGTTCTGAGTAACTATTGACTGTGATCCCGGTTTGTTCACACGCCTCGCGGTAAAACTACGCACGTGGATTTTGAGGGTGTGACAGATTGGTATCAGAGCCATTGGTTATAGGGAACTAGGTTGCATACACACTAGTCTATAACCGCACATAGTTAGTTAGTTAGTTGTTCTAGATTTCTCTATTGTATACTCATTGGCATACACATCACATTCTCTGCAGTATGGCATCATCGTCACGGGTTTTAGGAAAAAGACGTGCTCGTTCTGGATCCCCTCCACCTGTACCTCACTGAGTGTGTGACTGGCCGCGACATCCTTACCCAGTGGTGAGATAGGCCGGGATCAACCGCTTATGCCACCTGAACGCGACCCTCCACAAGATTGGAGTTATTACCCGACTTGTGTAGATCGCATGATTTGTAGGGAGCGTGTTCCGAAGCCGACCACTGCTGGACCTAGGACGAGGTCAGCAACTACCTTTGCGACACCTACCCTCCCACCTATAGATGTACCCCTTGAGCAAGCTGTGGCGGCATTGACCGCGACACTCTAGACTGAGCGTCCACGAGTTGGAGTGCTCACAGACGAGAACTCCACACTTAAGAATGATATACGCCGACTATGGCTAAAAATGGCTATAATTGAGGAGCGGTTGTCGATGTCCATCCTAGGAAATTTCAAAATGGCTAGTACAGTGATGGATCTTACTGAGCGTACAGGTGAACAGGATCTCCACAATGTGGGCTAGACTACCCGGATTGGAAGCACAGCTCGCAGCACTACAAATCAAGGATAACCCTGCACCTGTCGAAGACTTCGATGAAGAACCTGAGGAAGAACCAGAAGAAGCTCCGGACGGTGGAAACAGTGATGGATCAGCTTTGTTCGATTGATTCTCTTTATTCTTATAACTTTGACTGCATAGCGTTTATGCTGAAACCTATGTGGGAAGGGTTGTTTCCCCACCCGAACGACAAACTCAAATTTTGACATTGATAAATACTTTTTGACTCATTTGCAATTTATTTACCTTTGGTTATTATTTTTGTTATAAATGTTGTGGTGGTGATGAATTCATTATTTCTTCATGTTTACTATACTTCAATGAGATAAATATATTTGATGTTACTCATTATTGTATTTGTGAATGTAAAGTGAAAGCAAATGGACGCCCGAGGACGTGGACGTGGTTGAGGGCGTGGGCGCGGATGTGGTCGTGGCGCCGGTGACCAAGGCGGCGGTAATATCAACATAACCCCTGTGGAATTAGTTGCCCTAATAAACGAACAAGTGCAGGCAGCGGTAGCTGCTGCCCAAGTAGGACAGCCAGCAGGTAAACGATAATAGAAAGTTACATCAAATGCCATAATTAATCGAATAAGATACCTGATCAATGCTTATCGTGTTAAAGCAGAACCACCAGCGTGTACTTACAAGTCCTTCATGGACTGTAAGCCATACACCTACAGTGGGACCAAGGGAGCTGTAGGGCTGGTAAGGTGGTTTGAGAAGACGGAGTCCGTTTTCTCAAAGTGTAACTGTCCACCTGCCAACCAGGTGAAATACTCTACTGGAATCTTGGAAGGTGCCGCGTTGTCCTAGTGGAATGCACAGGTACAAATGCTTGGGCAAGCTATGGCAAATGAGCATCCCTGGGAGGAATTCAAGCAAATGATGACCGAGGAGTACTGTCCTCGAAGTGAAGTACAAAAGCTAGAAATGGAATTTTGGCAACTGAAAATGCAAGGTTCAGATATCGAGGCTTATACCACTAGAACTCATGAGCTGGCCACACTATGCCCAGGAATGGTAAACGAGATGCACAAGCGGGTGGAACACTTCATTCGGGGATTGGTGCCCGAGGTTCGACAACAATCGTAATTTCAACCAGTCGGTTTCGAACAATCAAGGACCGAGCGGTTACGGTGGTAAACAACCGAGGTGCACGCAGTGCAACTATCATCATGTGGGAAGATGTGACAATTTCAAATGTCAGCGTTGCGGAAAAATGGGACACTTAGCCAAGGATTGCCGTGGTGAGTTGGTGAAGAAGCCACAACAACCTTAGGAGACCCCAAGGGTTGTTTTGAATATGGGAAAGAAGGGCATTACAGGCAAAATTGCCCGCGGCCGAGGAAAAATGGTAATGGCAATGGCTAAAATAACAACAACCAAGGCAACAATAACATCAATGATGGCAACGGCAATGAAAATGGTGGTAACAATAATGGAGCCAAAGGGAGAGCCTTCGTCATTGGCTCAGGTGAGGCTCTAAATTACCCTACAACTGTTACTGGTAGGTTTTCTATCAATGGATATTTCGCTACGGTACTGTTTGATACAGGAGCCAATAGGAGTTTCATATCCGTAAAATTCTGTAGTCTTCTAAGTGATATTCCTTCTGCCTTAGAATCCAAATACACCATAGAATTGGCCGACGGTAAACAAATCCATGTAACACACATCCTTAGAGATTGTAAGATAGAACTCGCTGGTTATACTTTCGTTATAGATCTTATGCCTGTTACCCTAGGATGTTTCGATGTTGTGGTAGGCCTGGATTGGCTCTCCAATAAGCAAGCGGAAGTCATATGTCACGAGAAACTCATACAAATCCCTGTTGGTGACGAAATCCTTACAGTCAGTGTTGATAGGAATGGTGCAGTAATGGGCATTATCTCTTACATGAAGGCGCAAAAGTTGTTGCGAAAAGGTCGTTTGGCTATTCTGGCACTCGTCACTGATAAGCAACCGGAGGAAAGGCGAATGGAGGACATACCTGTGGTACGAGACTTTCCAGAGGTGTTTCCAGAGGATCTTCCTGGATTACCGCCTCATCGCCAGGTGGAATTCCAAATCGAACTGACTCCCGGTGTAGCCCCGATTGCTAGAGCACCTTATCGATTAGCACCGAACGAACTACAGGAGTTGTCATCCCAACTTTAAGAGCTTTCAGATAAGGGCTTTATTCGACCTAGCATATCACCTTGGGGAGACCCTGTTCTCTTTGTTAAGAAGAAAGATGGCACGTTTCTAATATGCATCGATTATAGGGAATTAAACAAAGTCACAGTCAAGAACCGATACCCTCTACCTCGTATCGACGACCTGTTTGATCATCTTCAGGGATCCAGCTATTATTCGAAGATCGCCTTGAGGTCTAGTTATCATCAACTCAGAGTCCGTGAGGAGGACATCTCCAAAACTGCATTCCGTACTCGTTATGGTCATTACGAGTTCTTGGTCATGCCTTTTGGGTTGACTAATGCACCTGCGATGTTCATGGACCTCATGAATCACGTGTGCAAACCCTATCTCGATCAGTTTGCTATTGTGTTTATCGATGACATACTGATATACTCTAGGACCAAGGAGGACCATGAAGAGCATCTATGATTAATCTTGGAACTATTAAAGAATGAGCAACTGTACGCTAAATTTTCTAAGTGTGACTTTTGGATACGTGAAGTGCAATTTGTAGGTCACATTGTTAATGAGAAGGGAATACATGTTGATCCTGCGAAGATTGTGGCGATAAAGAATTAGGCTATACCAAAAACACCGAGCGAGATAAGGCAATTTTTGGGGTTAGTAGGGTATTACCGACGATTCATAGAGGGATTCTCTAAGATTGCACAACCTCTCACAGCCTTGACCCACAAAGGAACGACATACAAATGGGGTGAAAGTCAAGAGGAGGCTTTTCAGCTATTAAAACAGAAACTCTATAGTGCACCGATATTGGCACTGCCAGAGGGAACGGATGATTCCGTGGTGTATTGTGATGCATCCATTCAAGGATTGGGTTGTGTCCTGATGCAACGTGACAAGGTAATAGCTTACGCCTCGAGGCAACTAAAAGTTCACGAGAAGAACTATACCACCCATGACCTGGAATTGGGTGCAGTAGTTTTTGCCTTAAAGATTTGGAGACATTACTTGTACGGTACCAAATGCACTATCTACACCGATCGCAAGAGTCTTCAAAATATCTTTGAGTAAAAGGAGTTGAATATGAGGTAACGACGTTGGGTGGAACTTCTGGACGATTATGATTGCGTATCAAGTACCATCCTGGAAAGGCGAATGTAGTTACCGATGCCTTAAGCCGAAAATAAATAGTTAAACCCAGGCGAGTGCAAGCCTTGCAGCTTACAATCAGTACTCATCTGCCCGAACAAGTTAAGGAAGCACAGATAGAAGCCTTGAAAGAG
Source organism: Flaveria linearis (assembly GCA_024085815.1). Taxonomy (NCBI): domain Eukaryota; kingdom Viridiplantae; phylum Streptophyta; class Magnoliopsida; order Asterales; family Asteraceae; genus Flaveria; species Flaveria linearis. The sequence goes on from CM044015.1 coordinate 35,882,105, forward strand.
GAAAATATTGGTTCTGAGTAATTACGAGGAATGGATAAGCAATTAGTAGTGAAAGAGGATGGAATTCGGTACTTCATGGATAGACTTTGGGTGCCTGTCTATGGAAATCTAAGGGATTTAGTGATGAGTGAGGCACACAAGTCTAAATACTCCATACATCCTGGATCTGACAAGATGTATCATGACCTAAAGGCGCACTATTGGTGGCCTAATATGAAGGCGGATGCAGCTACGTATGTGAGCAAGTGTTTGGCCTGCTCGAAGGTAAAGGTGGAATACCAAAAACCATCCGAACTGTTACAACAACCCGAGATACCAATGTGGAAATGGGAACAAATTTCCATGGAATTTGTTACTAAGTTACCCCAGACTAATACTGGTTGCGACACAATATGGGTTATTGTGGACTGGTTGACCAAGTCCGCTCGCTTTCTTGAAATTAAGGAAACGGATAAGATGGAGAAACTAACCCGACTGTATCTTAAGGAAATCATTTCGAGACACGGTGTACCGATCTCAATTATTTCTGATCGCGATGCTCGTTTCACGTCACACTTCTGGCAATCACTACAGAAATCTCTGGGTACATGATTGGATATGAGTACTGCTTATCATCCATAAACTGACGGCCAGAGTGAGCGTACCAACCAGACATTGGAGGATATGCTTCGTGCTTGTGTGATTGATTTCGGGAACAACTGGGAAGTTCACCTGCCATTGGTAGAATTTTCCTATAATAACAGTTATCACACTAGCATACAGGCAGCACCTTTCGAGGCTTTGTATGGGAGAAAATGTAGATCACCGGTTTGCTAGGCTGAAATTGGTGATAGTCAAGTAACGGGTCCCGAGCTAGTACATGAGACAACTGAGAAGATTGTGCAGATACGGAACCGTATAGCTGCAGCGCGAGATAGGCAGAAAAGTTATGCTGACAAGAGACGCAAACCTCTAGAATTTCAAATTGGCGACAAGGTCTTATTGAAAGTCTCATCGTGGAAAGGCATAGTTCGGTTTGGCAAGCGAGGAAAGCTGAATCCGAGGTATGTTGGACCATTTAAGATATTGAAAAGGATAGGTCCAGTGGCCTATCGACTAGCCTTACCTGATTCACTGAGTGGAGTCCATAATGTGTTTAACGTTTCAAACCTGAAAAAGTGTCTATCGGATGAGACACTAATTGTACCACTAGAGGATGTTCAAGTGGATGCACAATTACGCTTTATCGAAGAACCAGTTGAGGTGATGGATCGTGAGGTGAAAACACTTAAGCAAAGCAAGATACCCATAGTCAAAGTTCGTTGGAACTCGCGACGTGGACCGGAATTCACGTGGGAACGCGAAGATCAAATGAAGCTTAAGTACCCTCAACTATTTGAGACGATGCCTGCAGACAAAGGTATTGATTTAAATTTCGGGACGAAATTTCTTTCAACATGGGGATGATGTGACAACTCATACAAAACTCACTAGATTTCGATTTCTGTGTGCCAATGCAGTAGACCAGTGATGGAACACTCTCACCATGTGATGGAACACTCTCACCATGTAACGCAATTTTCGGGATGAAAATTCTGTAGGATTCTATATGCCCAAGACACTTAGAATATTGATGTGGTTAGTACCTTATGATCCAAGTCGGGTTATACCCAATAACAAGCTTAGCAAACACCAATTAATATTTAATTGATGATATGATCATGCAATTAAATATTTACACCAATTTAGAAAATGGGTTTTAGAAATAAGTTGCATAAGAGATGGAACAATTTATTAGGATATTTTATTCAATAATATTATTTGTAATGTTATTTATGTTAGTTAGATAACATTACAAATTAATAGTGAGAGTATACTACTTATACAATTAATTGGTTAATTGTATAAACTAGTTAAAAGACTAGACAATATTTATGTGTGTGTAAATATTTGTTTTGTAAAAAAACATCTATTTTGCTTCAATGTGGCCGTTTCCCACATGCATGTGAGATGGTGTTTTATTCCCTTGAGTGGAAGACAAACACATGCATGCTTGTCATATGTTTCCACTAAGTTATTCCATTGGAAAGACAAACACATGTCTAGCTCCACTACTAATCCAAGTGACTCTCATTCTCATTGATCTTACACATGCAAACTAGACCAACAAAACTCTCTCTTTCTCTCCATATTCCTACGGTTTTCAGTATCAGGATTGAAGGTTTTTTGAGCTGAGTTTTGAGTTGTTCTTGGTGTAAAATTTTCCTAACAAGAAGGTGTTTGCAAGGAGGCTTGGGGTATACAAGCTTGAGGACTTCTACTCTTGAAGTCTTGGCCATTTTCAGCTTCATTTCTGCTTCATTTGGTCGACATTTTGCAGCTGCAGTAAGGTAGTTTCACAGCTCAATGAAGCTGTGATTTTATGTAGTTTTACATATGTTCATAGCTTGCTAATTCACGTAAATGATCCTTTGTTCTTTGGGTTTGTTTTATACATTAATATGATCATCTAATGAACATATTTTTCAGCTTATAAACGAGTTTATAAAGTTATAATTCCGCTGCGTTTTCAGAAAGTTTAAAAGGTTAAACTATGATTTTATGTTCTAACAAACCCTACAAATTCTTTCAACATGGGGATAATGTGACATCCGGTAATTTTCCGTTACCAAACTCCGTTTGTTCCGTTAAGTTTTGCATACACGTGTCGTAAGCACACACTAGTTGTCGTTTGACGTTGGTGACTTAATAATAATTAATAATGTTGAATTAATAATTTAGTGGATTAGATGATTATTGTTAATCAACTAATTAGGGACTGATTTTGGTTGATTTAATAAACCCCTAGTCTTTTAAAGTTATATCTTCATGCTTATGATTAAACTTTGAAAGATAGGTATATCAATTGATTGATATGTATGGTTGTTGTTTGTTTGGACAAACAAACCCAAATTTTCAGTTTATGTTGGCTGAAAATTTAGGGTTTGATGGGGTTTATTTTGTTTATTGAATAATGTTTATGATTGTTCATATGATAGTGCATAACCTAGCCTTTGGCCTTGTGTTATTTGGATGATTGGAATGGTTGTTTTAATTCATTCAATTGGGTTGTAATATTTATGTTTATTATTTGGGTTGTAATTATTTATTCATTTGGTTATGTAATAAATAGATTACGTGCATTTCTTTTTATTACAAAAATGTATTAGGATATAATTTTGTAAAAGGAAGATGCACAATATCAAGACCCAAAGATGGACATCAAAGACATGGACCTTGAAGTATTTGGATATGGATTCAAGTGGGAGTCCATGGACACATATAATGTGTCATTACAAACCCTTAAGAAAGACCTTATCACAACACTTGTGATGGCAAACAAGTGTTATCAACTTAGTAGCTATGGTTATGCACTCATGTTTATATGTTTATGCTTGTTTGAATGTTTGTTGTTTGATTGTTTGGTTGATATTTAGACATATATTACAAACTTATTAACAAACTTAACAAGCTGGAAATTAATGGTTCTTAATCATTAAAAGTTAATAAAAGGTTATTAAAAAGGATTAATGATTTTATAATAAAATGGTTTTATTAAAAGAACCATAGGGTATCTTGTATTTGAAAGCATGCAAATACAAGTACATAGAGTATTCTAAACTAGAATTATGAAACCTCTAAATGTTCAAATCCCTTTAAAAATAAGTCAAACACCATCCTCTTATACAACACTCGAATCATTTGAGAACTTGATGTGGGATAAAGGTCACCTAACCACATTAGAGGGAACTTATGAATTTGAGGTGGGTTTGCCATATTTATGGGATAAAGGTCACCTAACCACTAATATTAGCAAATCCACACGTGTGTCTAAGTAGGACGACTTAATTTGGAAATCATGCATTAGGATCACCGAAGCATGACGTACAAAGGGTGTTGATAGGATAAACATGCCAAACAAACATAAGATGTTTAACCGATCCCATACACTAGAAATTGTAATAGGTTACAATTGTCAAACGTTGACTACCTTGTTAATTTAAATAAAGGGATAAAGATCACCTAACCGATATTTAAATGTAACGTTGGATTCTAGATTTTAATTATTAATTGTCTATGAGACGTAAAGGGTATTAATGATTAAAATGTAATTTTTCAGAAATACTAATAAGAACTTTGTTAATTTTGTAGAATGGCTGCAAACAACAACAATACAAACCCGACCGTCCATAACCTATCACTAAGAACAATCCTTGAAAAGGAACGTCTAAACCATGGGAACTTCATGGATTGGTACCGAAACTTGAGAATCGTTCTCAAGCAAGAAAAGAAGTCCTATGTGTTAGACGATCCCATTCCCGATCAACCCGATGAAAATGACTTTGAGGCCTTTGCCGAATAGGTCAAGTACACCGAGGACTCTGTGCAAGTCGCATGTCTCATGCTAGCAGGTATGATTCCCGATTTGCAAAAGGACTTTGAGAACCATAATGCCTATGACATGATCACCCAGTTGAAGGAAATGTTCCAACAACAATCAAGGGTGAAGCGCTTCGAAACGGTTCGAGCACTCCATGCATGTCGAATGGACGAGACCCAATCGGTGTCATCTAACGTTCTAAAGATGAAGAGCCACATTGATGGCCTCGAAAGGCTTAACTGTCGTGTGGCCAATGAGTTGGCAACGGATTTGATCCTCAACTCTCTATCCAAGAAGTTTGATAGCTTTGTTATGAACTATAACATGAATGGATGGGACAAGAGCATTGGTAAGCTTCACTCAATGCTCAAAACGGCCGAGGTGGGCATGGGTAGAAAGGTTCTACCAGTCCTTACGATCAATGAAGGGGTAGTAGGAAGAGGCACCTCCCCGACCCTAGGGCAAGTGTTGCAAAAGGGAAGGGGCACGTCAAAGGGAAGGGTAAGGGAAAAGCAAAAATGGAACCGCCCAAACCGAAAGAAAAGAAGCAAAAGGTTGCTCATGATGACCCATGTTTTGAGTGTGGTGAGGTAGGCCATTGGAAACGCAATTGTCCGGTCTATCTCAAAACATTAAGATCAAAGAGGGATGCGGGGCAAACATCAGGTACAATCTTTATGATACATGTTGAGCTAAATGTTATTTCTTCTAACACATGGGTACTAGATACCGGATGTGGAACTCATATTTGCAATTTGTTGTAGGGGTTCAAAAGAAGTGAGCATTATGCAAAAGGGGAAATTAGTCTCTTCATGGGGAATGGTGCAAAGGTTCACGTGGAAGCCCAAGGAGACTACATTTTGAAGCTTCCAAGTGGTTTGGAAGTTATTTTAAAGAATGTTTTGTATGCTCCTAGCTTGACTAGGAACATTATTTCTGTTTCCCTTTTAAGACAACATGATTATGATTTCAAGTTTGTTGACAATGATATTCATGTTTCTTTCAATCATATGTTTTATTTTAAAGCTATACCATGTAATGGTATTTATGAATTGGTTCATGAAAACACAACATATGATAGCTCAATTTACCAAGCAATCACCAAAAGGCTCAAATTAGATTTGAGTGATTCCTATCTTTGGCATTGTCGCCTTGGTCACATAAACAAGAAGTGTATGCAAAAACTCCAAAAGAATGGTCTTTTGAAAACTAATGAAAATGATTCATTTGATGTATGTAAATCTTGTTTGCAAGGTAAAATGACAAAGGCCCCTTTTAGTGGGACTAATTAAAGGGCAAAGGATTTATTAGGAATCATACATTCGGATGTATGTGGACCTTTTAAACCAATAACTAGGAATGGTGAAAGATACTTCATTACCTTTACCGATGACTATAGTCGTTATGGGTATGTGTACTTGTTAAGACACAAACATGAATCTTTTGAAATGTTCAAAATCTTCAAGAATGAAGTAGAAAATCAACTTAACAAAACGGTCAAAATTCTTCGTACAGATAGAGGAGGTGAATACCTAAGTAGTGAATTTCAAGAGTATCTTAGAAGTTGTGGGATAGTCTCACAACTAACTCCACCTGGAACACCACAACATAATGGTGTGTATGTGAGGAGGAATCGGACTCTGTTGGATATGGTTCGATCTATGATGGCTAGAAGTACACTACCTCTATCATTTTGGGGTTTCGCGTTGCTCTCTGTGGCCCGTATTTTAAATATGGCCCCAACCAAGAAAGTGGAAAGGACGCCTTTTGAAATATGGCATGGAATGGTTCCATCATTATCATATTTAAAAGTTTGGGGGTGTGATGCTTATCCTAAGCAACACACTCAAAACAAACTGGAAGCCCGATCCCTAAAGTGTATCTTTATTGGATATCCTAGAGATTGTATTGGATATTATTTCTATGATCCGACAGAACAGAAAGTGTTTATTGCTCGAAAGGCAGAGTTCTTGGAAACTAAGTTTCTTTTGGAGGAAACTAAGTTTCTTTTGGAAGAAACTAGTGGAAGAGTAGTGGAACTTGAAGAGGTTCAAGATTCACAAGACGATACACAATTGGTTGATACTAGCAATCAACATGAGGATGTTGAAAATGATCATGTGGATGATCAAGATACACAAAACTTCGCAGATCTGGTAGAACTAGTGTTCCGCCTGAGAGATATGGATTTTTTTCATGGATGGATGCTATGTGGTAGATTCGGATGAACCAACGACATACCATGAGGCAATGTCAAAACCTGATTTTGACAAATGGCAAGAAGCCATGAACGTTGAGATGCAATCCATGTATGATAACCAAGTTTGGAAATTGGTTACACCACCTCTTAAGTCCAAGATAGTTGGAAGTAAGTGGGTTTTCAAGAAGAAAACCGATATGCATGGAAACTTGGATACCTATAAAGCTAGAGTTGTAGCAAAAGGTTTCACTCAAACTCAAGGGGTTGATTATGATGAAACCTTTTCGCCTGTGGCAATGCTAAAGTCTATCAGGATATTGTTTGCCATAGCAGCATATTATGACTATGAGATTTTGCAAATGGATGTCAAAACCGCTTTTCTTAATAGATATCTTGAGGAAGATGTCCATACGAAACAGCCTGAAGGTTTTGTCGATCCAAAACATCCTAACAAGGTATGCAAGTTAAAGAAATCAATCTATGGATTGAAACAAGCATCAAGAAGTTGGAATCACCATTTTGATGATGAAGTAAAGAAATTTGGCTTCATCAAAAACGCTAATGAAGCTTGTGTATATAAGAAAGCTAGTGGGAGCATTATTACTCTTCTTGTATTATATGCCGATGACATTCTACTAATTGGAAACGACATTCCAACCTTGGAAGGTGTAAAAACCTAGCTTGGAAGCTGTTTTTCCATCAAGGATCTTGGTGAGGCCACCTATATTTTGGGAATAAAGATCTATAGGGATAGATCAAGGCGGTTAATAGGTTTAAACCAAAGTACATACATTGAAAAGATCTTGAGAAGGTTCAAGATGGAGAATTCTAAGAAAGGTTTGGTACCTATTCAAAAGGGGACTATATTGAGCTCATCTCAATGCCCTGGTTCAAAAGTTGAACAAGAAAGAATGAATGGAGTCCCATATGCATCTGCTATAGGATCCATCATGTATGCAATGATAGTACTAGGCCGGACATGTCATGTGCTCTAAGCATGACAAGTAGATATCAACAGAATCTTGGTAATAGTCATTGGATGGCTGTTAAGAGTATTTTGAAGTACCTTAGAAACACTAAGGATATGTTCTTAATATATGGATCTGGTGAGGAGGATCTCGTTGTAAAGGGTTACACGGATGCGAGTTTCCAAACTGATCGAGATGATTCTCGATCACAGTCGGGATATGTCTTCATTATGAATGGATGAGCAGTCTCTTGGAAGAGCTCAAAGCAAGATGTAGTGGCACTATCTACAACAGAATCAGAATACATCGCCGCTTCATTGGCAGCTCAAGAAGCTGCGTGGCTTTGGAAGTTCATTGCTGATCTAGGGGTTGTTGCTACCATTCAAGACCCCCTAGAGATATTTTATGACAATGAAGGTACGATTGCTCAAATCAAGGAACCTCGTGCTTATCAAAAGACTCGGCACATTGAACGGAGATTCAACTACATAAGGGATGAAGTTGAAAAGGGGAAGATATGTATTCGCAAAGTTCATACCGATCAAAACATTGCGGATCCATTCACGAAGCTCCTAGATAGGTCAAAGCATGAAAGTCACACTTGTGCCTTAAAACTTAGATATTCTAGTGATTGGACTTGATCAAATTTTGTATTGAATATGTGGAACTCTTTATTACTTGAGTAAAATTATTTGGTTATAATGTTTCAACTAATGTTCCAATTTAGCATGTTTAATCCATGAGTAAATTATTTACTCTAAATGTCCGTAGTCGTTCATACTTGTGGGAACAAGTGTGAGGGTAAGATTATTATGAACTTGGATTGGTTGATATTCTAAAGGATGAATATAGAGCAATGGGTTGCTACCAAGGTTCATAGATATTTGTGGGATACAAATATTTGATTAACCCGCATCTCAAATTTTACTACATGGAATCTTATCGATTGATCATAAGTAAATTTGAGTAAAGGCGAATATCATTTGGCATCCTCCAACCTGAGATACATATTGGGTTTTGATATTCACCAAGTATTATACCTTGAGCTAATTCTTCACTGTCCTGAAATAGTGGACAGTACATAAGGGTATGTTCAGGTATAACACGAGGTGTTTGTGAGAAACATATGTAGTCAAGATGGAATTTGTTCCTCTTATTCGTTGAGAGTTAGATGTCTAAGGCCTGATTAAGTTAAATCAACAAGGAATGATCATTTTGTGTCCTTGGATTTAACATGACATCTGTAACAAAAGGATAGATGATTGATTCACCTAAATCATTTCAAGTAGGGTACTTGAATGGAATGATGTTATTGAATGGCCATAAGTCATGCGTATTAAGGGTAGTAAACCGTTGTTAGGCGGTATTTACTGCTTGCATCAATCTTTTATGAATCTTGGGCAAGTGGAAGATTGTAGGATTCTATGTGCCCAAGACACTTAAAATATTGATGTGGTTAGTACGTTATGATCCAAGTCGGGTTATACCCAATAACAAGCTTAGCAAACATCAATTAATATTTAATTGATGATATGATCATGCAATTAAATATTTACACCAATTTAGAAAATGGGTTTTCTAAATAAGTTGCATATGAGATGGAACAATTTATTAGGATATTTTGTTCAATAATATTATTTGTAATGTTATTTAAGTAAGTTAGATAACATTACAAATTAATAGTGAGAGTATACTACTTATACAATTAATTGGTTAATTGTATAAACTAGTTAAAAGACTAGACAATATTTATGTGTGTGTAAATATTTGTTTTGTAAAAAAAACATCTATTTTGCTTCAATGTGGCCGTTTCCCACATGCATGTGAGATGGTGTTTTATTCCCTTGAGTGGAAGACAAACATATGCATGCTTGTCATATGTTTCCACTAAGTTATTCCATTGGAAAGACAAAAACATGTCTAGCTCCACTACTAATCCAAGTGACTCTCATTCTCATTGATCTTACACATGCAAACTAGACCAACAAAACTCTCTCTTTCTCTCCATATTCCTACGGTTTTCAGTAGCAGGATTGAAGGTTTTTTGAGCTGAGTTTTGAGTTGTTCTTGGTGTAAAATCTTCCTAACAAGAAGGTGTTTGCAAGGAGGCTTGGGTATACAAGATTGAGGACTTCTACTCTTGAAGTCTTGGCCATTTTCAGCTTCATTTCTGCTTCATTTGGTCGACATTTTGCTGCTGCAGTAAGGTAGTTTCACAGCTCAATGAAGCTGTGATTTTATGTAGTTTTACATATGTTCATAGCTTGCTAATTCACGTAAATGATCCTTTGTTCTTTGGGTTTGTTTTATACATTAATATGATCATCTAATGAACATATTTTTCAGCTTATAAACGAGTTTATAAAGTTATAATTCCGCTGCGTTTTCGGAAAGTTTAAGAGGTTAAACTATGATTTTATGTTCTAACAAACCCTACAAATTCTTTCAACATGGGATAATGTGACATCCGGTAATTTTCCGTTACCAAACTCCGTTTGTTCCGTTAAGTTTTGCATACACGTGTCGTAAACACACACTAGTTGTCGTTTGACGTTGGTGACTTAATAATAATTAATAATGTTGAATTAATAATCTAGTGGATTAGATGATTATTGTGTTATGTTTATTATGTGTTTACGCGATTTAAATGTTAACGATAAATTTTATCGCATAACGTGGAAACGCGTGTGTTAATTCGTACGTCTTGTGTTTTTATAAAATAAAATATATAAGTGTTACCATTAGTTTATATGTTCATATTACTAAGTTAAAAACACCTTACAAGGAGGTGAAAAGCTTAAATTTTATAAAAATACAAAACACAAGGGTTAAAGGGTAAATTTTGTAAATTAAACTAAACAAAACAAACCCTAGCCCCCACAACCCCCCCCCACGATCGCGACCTGCTCTCCCTCTCCCTCTCTTTGCGAAAAACAGCCAAGAACAAGCAATTGGGCACGGTTTTGATCGATTACAAGCATTACAACACGTTAGAACCTTCAATTACATGCCATTACAAGTTTAAAGGTTAGATTTTTATGAGTTTTCATGTATTTTCATGAAACCGAAACATAATCTGCGAAATTGGGCTTCATGGGGCTGAATGTTGATCAATTGTTGATGTTAACATGTTAGTTTGATTGTATACATGTTAGTTAACGTTGATTTTGCAAGAAAACTACGTTTTTGTTTGGTTGTTCATACTTTTTGATGAAGATGAACCTTAATTTCGAATTTGGTGATGATAATGTGAAATAGATGATTGTTAGGTGAATGTATGATGATTAGTAGGCTGTGTGAATGCTAGGAAGCATGGATCATGGAAGAAATTGATGAATTGAGGGTTTGTTAATAGGTTACTAATAATAGTAACTTTATTTTGCATGTAACGTTGAATTGGTAATGTGTTGATGTTATGGATGTGTTTATGATGTTGATTAGGTGCTAGATTGTTGGTATGAATGCTAGAAAACTTAGAATGAATGTTGTTATTCATATCTTGCCAAAACTAGAAACTTTTTGGATATGAATGGATGAATTATGCTAGTTTGATGTTGTTGATCATGTTTAGGTGTTGTTATGAACTTGAAATAGTATATTATTAATGAATTGTATATACATTGGGTGTTTAGTAGATTTTGGGAAATACTTTCCCAAAAGGGAAACTTTATTTTGGATGAACATTGGATATTGGGAATTGTACATGTTCATGACATTAGGATCATGCTAGAATGCTTGTTGTGGACGCCTAATGTAATAGAACCTGTTAATTAGGTTGTATGGAAGGTTTATATGATTATGTGTGGTTTTTGCACTTTGATGATCATGTATGGTATTGAAGGTTGATTAGTAACTAGGACATCATGTTTGGGACTGGAAATCAATCATCTTGATGTATGTTGTATGTGATGGACATTTTGAATGTGTTGAGGTTCGTATGGATGATTAATTGGTAAATTATCTATTTTGACCCGTATATGCTAAGTCATGGTTATAGGTCATATAAGTAAGTTATGCATGATCTGACCTTTTATATGATGCATTAGTGGTGTTATGGATACACTGATATATGCTCATATCTATTTAAATGGTTTACAACACATAATGTCACCAACAGGTCAAACAGGTCAACTGGGTCAAACATGTCTATTCTTCTAATGTCACCAACGGGTCAAACAGGTCAACTTTGGTTGTAGTGCACTTAGGGTTTAACATATTCTCTGTTTACACATACTCATGTACTTACATAATCTAGGTAACCTCTGAGGGTTGACTGTCCACTTTTCTTTCAAGTAAACTCTAAGTACTCAATACGCGTATCAGTTGAGTTCATGCCCCATTGTTTACTTAATCTCTTTTTGGGTGAGATAGCATACTGGTAACTCTACAAACGCTTTATGTATTTAAGTTCTGTATGATATTAATATAGTGATGTTTACTATGATAAAGTCCTCACACTTTCGAATTGTTAATATTGAATAGCAGGGAAACTTGGGTAGTACTACTGGGTCTGACGAGCCGTACCTGTGTTACTTGAGTTCAACCTGGTGCAATTTGTCCTATGAACATTTGTCACGACCTGGTAAGTCGTGACAGGAGCCAAACATATCACAGTCATCTTCAATTACGAAATCACTATGTATTAATATCGATTGTTAATAGACTAGCTATCTGTTACAGTACACATGCTTATATATCACAACTGTTAAACTGTTATGTTTAAACGCAAACTCTTCAACTCACCAACCATTGTGTTGACATTTTAGTATGCTATTCTCAGGTAGATAACTCAGCTTGCCACTAGGAGCACAGCACGGGTCGAGCATTCATTCTGAGACATAAACTATAAACACATTTACTTTTCTTTACATTTTGGGTTTTAAACAATTGATTGGCATATGTTTTGCCATATTATACATTTGTATATTTTGGGTTTGTCTTATTTACAATACGCTTCCGCATGGTTTTAAAGTTTGAACTTTGGTTTGTATTATTTTAAAATTGGCATATAGAGTCATTCCGAGTAACTATTGACTGTGATCCTGGTTTGTTCACACGCCTCGCTGTAAAACTCTGCACGTGAATTTTGAGGGTGTGACAGATTGGTATCAGAGCCATTGCTTATAGGGAACTAGGTTGCATACACACTAGTCTATAACCGCACACAGTTAGTTAGTTACTTGTTCCAGATTTCTCTACTGTATACTCATTGGCATACATATCACATTCTCTATAGTATGGCATCATCATCACGGGTTTTAGGAAAAAGACGTGCTCGTTCTGGATCCCCTCCACCTGTACCTCACCGAGTATGTGATTGGCCACGACATCCTTACCCTCATGGTCAGATAGGTCGGGATCAACCATTTATGCCACCTGAACGCGACCCTCCATAAGATTGGAGTTATTACCCGACTTGTATAGATCGCTTGATTTGTAGGGAGCGTGTTCCGAAGCTGACCACTGCTGGACCTAGGACTAGGTCAGCAACTACCTCTGCGACACCTACCCTCCCACCTCTAGATGTACCCCTTGAGCAAGCTGTGGTGGCATTGACCGTGACACTCAAGACTGAGCGTCTACGAGTTGGAGTGCTCACAGACCAGAATTCAACACTTAAGAATGATATACGCCGACTATGGCAAAACATGGCTATAATGAGGAGCGGTTGTCGATGTCCATCCTAGGTAATTTCAAAATGGCTGGTACAGTGATGGATCTTACTGACCGTATGGGCGAACAGGATCTCCACAATGTGGGCGTCGTGAGTAGACTAACCGGATTGGAAGCATAGCTCGCAGCACTACAAATCGAGGATAACCCTGCACCTGTTGAAAACTTCGATGAAGAACCTGAGGAAGAACCAGAAGAAGCTCCGGATGGTGGAAACAGTGATGGATCAGCTTTGTTCGATTGACTCTCTTTATTCTTATAACTTTGACTGCATAGCATTTATTTTGAAACCTATGTGGGAAGGGTTGTTTCCCCACCCGAACGACAAACTCAAATTTTGACATTGATAAATACTTTGTGACTCATTTGCAATTTATTTATCTTTGGTTATTATTTTTGTTATAAATGTTGTTGTGGTGATGAATTAATTATTTCTTCATGTTTACTATACTTCAATCAGATAAATATGTTTGATGTTACTCATTATTGTATTTGTGAATGTAAAGTGAAAGCTAATGGATGCCCGAGGACGTGGACGTGGTCGAGGGCGTGGGCGCGGACGTGGTCGTGGCGGCGGTAATATCAACATAACCCTACGGAATTAGCTACCCTAATAAACAAGCAAGTGGAGGCAGCGGTAGCTGCTGCCCAAGTAGGACAGCCAGCAGGTAAATGATAATAGAAAGTTACATCAAATGCCATAATTAATCGAATAAGATAGCTGATCAATGTTTATCGTGTTAAAGCAGGACCACCAGCGGGTACTTACAAGTCCTTCGTGGACTGCAAGCCACACACCTACAGTGGGACTGAGGGAGCTGTAGGGCTGGTAAGGTGGTTTGAGAAGACGGAGTCCGTTTTCTTAAAGTGTAACTGTCCACCTGCCAACCAGGTGAAATACGCTACTGGAATCTTGGAAGGTGCCGCGTTGTCCTGGTGGAATGCACAGGTACAAATGCTTGGGCAAGCTATGGCAAATGAGCTTCCCTAGGAGGAATTCAAGCAAGTGATAACTGAAAATGCAAGGTTCAGAGATTGAGGCTTATACCACTAGAACTCATGAGCTTGCAACACTTTGCCCAGGAATGTTAAACGAGATGCACAAGCGGGTGGAACACTACATTCAGGGATTGGTGCCCGAGATTAGGAGTATGGTGACTTCCTCCAACCCGGCTACTATCCAGCAAGCTATTTGCCTTGCCCACAAACTGACCGATGAAGCGGTGGAGCAAGGACGGTTACTAAAACAGGGTGCTACGGCGAGCGTGCCCAATAACAAGAGGAAGTGGGATACCTCCAACAACAACAACAACAATAAATCATCATCATCCGGTGGTCAACATCAACCTCAGCAACAACCACCGCAGCAACAACAAAGGAGGTTCGACAACAATCGTAATTTCAACCAGTCGGTTTCGAACAATCAAGGACCGAGCGGTTACGGTGGTAAACAACTGAGGTGCACTCGGTGCAACTATCATCATGTGGGAAGATGTGACAATTTCAAATGTCAGCGTTGCGGAAAAATGGGACACTTAGCCAAGGATTGCCGTGGTGAGTTGGTGAAGAAGCCACAGCAACCTCAGGAGACCCCCAAGGGTTGTTTTGAATGTGGGAAAGAAGGGCATTACAGGCGAAATTGCCCGCAGCTGAGGAAAAATGGTAATGGCAATGGCCAAAATAACAACAACCAAGGCAACAACAACAATGATGGCAACGGTAATGGAAATGGTGGTGACAATAATGGAGCCAAAGGGAGAACGTTCGTCATTGGCTCAGGTGAGGCTCTAAATTACCCTACAACTGTTACTGGTAGGTTTTCTGTCAATGGATGTTTCGCTACGGTACTGTTTGATACTGGAGCCGATAGGAGCTTCATATCCGTAAAATTCTGTAGTCTTCTAAGTGATATTCCTTCTGCCTTAGAATCCAAATACACCGTAGAATTGGCCGACGGTAAACAAATCCATGTAACACACATCCTTAGAGATTGTAAGATAGAACTCGCTGGTCATACTTTCTCTATAGATCTTATGCATGTTACCCTAGGAAGTTTCGACGTTGTGGTAGGCATGGATTGGCTCTCCAATAAGCAAGCGGGAGTCATATGTCATGAGAAAATCATACGAATCCCTGTTGGTGATGAAATCTTTATAGTCAGAGGTGATTGGAGTGGTGCAGTAATAGGCATTATCTCTTACATGAAGGCGCAAAAGTTGTTGTGAAAAGATCATTTGGCTATTCTGGCACTCGTCACTGATAAGCAACCGGAGGAAAGGCGAACGGAAGACATACCTGTGGTACGAGACTTTCCAGAGGTGTTTCCAGAGGATCTTCCTGGATTACCGCCTCATCGCCAGGTGGAATTCCAAATCGAACTGATTCCCAGTGCAGCCCTGATTGCTAGAGCACCTTATCGATTAGCACCGAACGAACTACAGGAGTTGTCATCCCAACTTCAAGAGCTTTTAGATAAGGGCTTTATTCGACCTAGCACATCACCTTGGGGAGCCCCTGTTCTCTTTGTTAAGAAGAAAGATGACACATTTCGAATGTGCATTGATTATAGGGAATTAAACAAAGTCACAGTCAAGAACCGATACCCTCTACCTCGTATCGACAACCTGTTTGATCAGCTTCAGGGATCCAGCTATTATTCGAAGATCGACTTGAGGTCTGGTTATCATCAACTCAGAGTCCGTGAGGAGGACATCTCCAAAACTGCATTCCATACTCGTTATGGTCATTACGAGTTCTTGGTCATGCCTTTTGGGTTGACTAATGCACCTGCGGTGTTCATGGACCTCATGAATCGCGTGTGCAAACCCTATCTCTATCAGTTTGCTATTGTGTTTATCGATGACATACTGATATACTCTAGGACCAAGGAGGACCATGAAGAGCATCTATGATTAATCTTGGAACTATTAAAGAATGAGCAACTGTACGCTAAATTTTCTAAGTGTGACTTTTGGATACGTGAAGTGCAATTTGTAGGTCACATTGTTAATGAGAAGGGAATACATGTTGATCCTGCGAAGATTGTGGCGATAAAGAATTAGGCTATACCCAAAACACCGAGCGAGATAAGGCAATTTTGGGGTTAGTAGGGTATTACCGACGATTCATAGAGGGATTCTCTAAGATTGCACAACCTCTCACAGCCTTGACCCACAAAGGAACGACATACAAATGGGGTGAAAGTCAAGAGGAGGCTTTTCAGCTATTAAAACAGAAACTCTATAGTGCACCGATATTGGCACTGCCAGAGGGAACGGATGATTTCGTGGTGTATTGTGATGCATCCATTCAAGGATTGGGTTGTGTCCTGATGCAACGTGACAAGGTAATAGCTTACGCCTCGAGGCAACTAAAAGTTCACGAGAAGAACTATACCACCCATGACCTGGAATTGGGTGCAGTAGTTTTTGCCTTAAAGATTTGGAGACATTACTTGTACGGTACCAAATGCACTATCTACACCGATCGCAAGAGTCTTCAAAATATCTTTGAGTAAAAGGAGTTGAATATGAGGTAACGACATTGGGTGGAACTTCTGAACGATTATGATTGCGTAATCAAGTACCATCCTGGAAAGGCGAATGTAGTTACCGATGCCTTAAGCCGAAAATAAATAGTTAAACCCAGGCGAGTGCGAGCCTTGCAGCTTACAATCAGTACTCATCTGCCCGAACAAGTTAAGGAAGCACAGATAGAAGCCTTGAAAGAGGAAAATATTGGTTCTGAGTAATTACGAGGAATGGATAAGCAATTAGTAGTGAAAGAGGATGGAATTCGGTACTTCATGGATAGACTTTGGGTGCCTGTCTATGGAAATCTGAGGGATTTAGTGATGAGTGAGGCACACAAGTCTAAATACTCCATACATCCTGGATCTGACAAGATGTATCATGACCTAAAGGCGCACTATTGGTGGCCTAATATGAAGGCGGATGCAGCTACGTATGTGAGCAAGTGTTTGGCCTGCTCGAAGGTAAAGGTGGAATACCAAAAACCATCCGGACTGTTACAACAACCCGAGATACCAATGTGGAAATGGGAACAAATTTCCATGGAATTTGTTACTAAGTTACCCCGGACTAATACTGGTTGCGACACAATATGGGTTATTGTGGACCGGTTGACCAAGTCCGCTCGCTTTCTTGAAATTAAGGAAACGGATAAGATGGAGAAACTAACCCGACTGTATCTTAAGGAAATCATTTCGAGACACGGTGTACCGATCTCAATTATTTCTGATCGCGATGCTCGTTTCACGTCACACTTCTGGCAATCACTACAGAAATCTCTGGGTACATGATTGGATATGAGTACTGCTTATCATCCATAAACTGACGGCCAGAGTGAGCGTACCATACAGACTTTGGAGGATATGCTCCGTGCTTGTGTGATTGATTTCGGGAACAACTGGGAAGTTCACCTGCCATTGGTGGAATTTTCCTATAATAACAGTTATCACACTAGCATACAGGCAGCACCTTTCGAGGCTTTGTATGGGAGAAAATGTAGATCACCGGTTTGCTGGGCTGAAATTGGTGATAGTCAACTAACGGGTCCCGAGCTAGTACATGAGACAACTGAGAAGATTATGCGAATACGGAACCGTATGGCTGCAACGCGAGATAGGCAGAAAAGTTATGCTGACAAGAGACGCAAACCTCTAGAGTTTCAAATTGGTGACAAGGTCTTATTGAAAGTCTCACCGTGGAAAGGCGTAGTTCGGTTTGGCAAGCGAGGAAAGCTGAATCCGAGGTATGTTGGACCATTTAAGATATTGGAAAGGATAAGTCCAGTGGCCTATCGACTAGCCTTACCTGATTCACTGAGTGGAGTCTATAATGTGTTTCACGTTTCAAACCTGAAAAAGTGTCTATTGGACGAGACACTAATTGTACCACTAGAGGATGTTCAAGTGGATGCACAATTACGCTTTATCGAAGAACCAGTTGAGCTGATGGATCGTGAGGTGGAAACACTTAAGCAAAGCAAGATACCCATGGTCAAAGTTCGTTAGAACTCGCGACGTGGACCGGAATTCACGTGGGAATGTGAA
This sequence comes from Flaveria linearis, assembly GCA_024085815.1. NCBI lineage: Eukaryota > Viridiplantae > Streptophyta > Magnoliopsida > Asterales > Asteraceae > Flaveria > Flaveria linearis. The sequence continues at coordinate 35,900,419 of CM044015.1, forward strand.
GATCAAATGAAGCTTAACTACCCTCAACTATTCGAGACGATGCCTGCAGACAAAGGTATTGATTTAAATTTCGGGACGAAATTTCTTTCAACATGGAGATGATATGACAACTCATCCAAAACTCACTAGATTTTGATTTCTGTGTGCCAATGCAGTAGACCAGTGATGGAACACTCTCACCATGTGATGGAACACTCTCATCATGTAACGCAATTTTCGGGACGAAAATTCTTTCAACATAGGGATAATGTGACATCCGGTAATTTTCCGTTACTAAACTCCATTAGTTCCATTAAGTTATGCATACACGTGTCATAAGCACACACTAGCTGTCGTTTGATGTTGGTGACTTAATAAGAATTAATAATGTTGAATTAATAATCTAGTGAACGATGAATTTTATCGCATAACGTGAAAACACGTGTGTTAATTCGTACGTCTTGTGTTTTTATAAAATAAAATATATGTGTTACCATTAGTTTATATGTTCATATTACTAAGTTAAAAACACCTTACAAGGAGGTGAAAAGCTTAAATTTTATAAAAATACAAAACACAAGGGTTAAAGGGTAAATCTTGTAAATTAAACTAAACAAAACAAACCCTAGCCCCCCACCCCCCCCTACCCCACGATCGCGACCTGCTCTCCCTCTCCCTCTCTTTGCAAAAAACAGCCAAGAACGAGCAATTAGGCACGGTTTTGATCGATTACAAGCATTACAACACGTTAGAACCTTCGATTACAAGCCATTACAAGTTTAAAGGTTAGATTTTTTGAGTTTTCATGTATTTTGATGAAACCGAAACATAAGCTGCGAAATTGGGCTTCATGGGGCTGAATGTTGATCAATTGTTGATGTTAACATGTTAGTTTGATTGTATACATGTTAGTTAACGTTGATTTTGCAAGAAAACTACGTTTTTGTTTGGTTGTTCATACTTTTTGATGAAGATGAACCCTAATTTCGAATTTGGTGATGACAATGTGAAATTGATGATTGTTAGGTGAATGTATGATGATTAGTAGGTTGTATGAATGCTAGGAAACATGGATCATGCAAGAAATTGATGAATTGAGGGTTTGTTCATAGGTTACTAAAAATAGTAACTTTATTTTGCATGTAAAGTTGAATTGGTAATGTGTTGATGTTATGGATGTGTTTATGATGTTGATTAGGTGCTAGATTGTTGGTATGAATGCTAGAAAACTTAGAATGAATGTTGTTATTCATATCTTGCCAAAAGTAGAAACTTTTTGGATATGAATGGATGAATTATGCTAGTTTGATGTTGTTGATCATGTTTAGGTGTTGTTATGAACTTGAAATAGTATATTATTGATGAATTGTATATACATTGGGTGTTTAGTAGATTTTGGGATATACTTTCCCAAAAGGGAAACTTTATTTTAGATGAACATTGGATATTGGGAATTGGACATGTTCATGACATTAGGATCATGCTAGAATGCTTGTTGTGGACGCCTAACCTGATAGAACATGTTAATTAGGTTGTATGGAATGTTTATATGATTATGTGTGGTTTATGCACTTTGATGATCATGTATGGTATTGAAGGTTGATTAGTAACTAGGACATCATGTTTGGGACTGGAAATCAATCATCTTGATGTATGTTGTATGTGATGGGCATTTTGAATGTGTTGAGGTTGGTATGGATGATTAATTGGTAAATTATTTGTTTTGACACTTATATGCTAAGTCATGGTTATAGGTCACACAAGTAAGTTATGCATGATCTGACCTTTTATATGATGCATTAGTGGTGTTATGGATACACTGATATATGCTCATGTCTGTTTAAATGGTTTACAACACATAATGTCACCAACGGGTCAAACGGGTCAACTGGGTCAAACATGTCTATTCTTATAAAACCTTAAGTCTTTGGTTGTAGTGCACTTAGGGTTTCACATATTCTCTTTTTACACATACTCATGTACTTACATGATCTAGGTAACCTCTGAGGGTTGACTGTCCACTTTTCTTTCAAGTAAACTCTAAGTAATCAATACGCGTATCAGGTGAGTTCATGCCCTATTGTTTACTTAATCTCTTTTTGTGGGAGATAGCATATTGGTAACTCTACAAACGCTTTATGTATTTAAGTTGTGTATGATATTAATATAGTGCTGTTTACCATGATAAAGTCCTCACACTTTCGAATTGTTAATATTGAATAGTGGGGAAACTTGGGTGGTACTACTGGGTCTGACGAGCCCCACCTGTGTGACTCGAGGTCAACCGGGTGCAATTTGTCCTATGAACATTTGTCACGACCTGGTAAGTCGTGACAGGAGGCAAGCATATCACAGTCAGCTTCAATTGCAAAATCACTATGTATTAATATCTATTGTTAATAGACTAGCTATCTGTTACAGTACACATGCTTATATATCACAACTGTTAAACTGTTATGTTTAAACGCAAACTCTTGAACTCACCAACCATTGTGTTGACATTTTAGTATGCTATTCTCATGTTGATAACTCAGCTTGCCACTAGGAGCACAGCACGGGTCGAGCATGCATTCTGAGACTTAAACTATAAACACATTTACTTGTCTTTACATTTTGGGTTTTAAACAGTTGATTGGTGTATGTTTTGCCATATTATACATTTGTATATTTTGGGTTTGCCTTATTTACAATACGCTTCCGCATGGTTTTAAAGTTTGAACTTTGGTTTGTTTTATTTTAAAATTAGCATATAGAGTCGTTCCGAGTAACTATTGACTGTGATCCTGATTTGTTCACACGCTTCGTGGTAAAACTTCGCACGTGGATTTTGAGGGTGTGACACAACATGCAACGGATGAAGATCTAAGTCTAAGTATGTGCAGCGGATGAAGTCACCCCACAGTAGATGAACAAACAGACAGCGGACACAAAATACACAACAAATGTTCATCCACAGCGGATGAAAATTCCACAACGGATATTCATCCACAGTGGATGAAGATCCCATAGCTGACAACAATCAACACTGCACAATGGATCAACAATCTTCTTCCACAGTGGACAACCAATCATCGACAGCGGACGACCAATCATCACAACGCATAGCTTGTAGACTTAGGATTATTTATGTAATTTTCATTTACATAAGGGTATTTTAGTAATTGTACATAGTTATGTGTATAGGCTATAAATAGGATACTACCCTAATCCTTTGTAAGCTTTTTGAACAATTAATCAAACAAGCAATTGTTATTGTTTTTCAGGCATTCAAACACACACAATCACATACACATAAACACACACACTAAATTTATACATCTTAAGCATGGGTTTCCACACTATGTTTATTGTTTCTTGATATTGAGAGATATTGAAAAGATCCTTAGGATAGTCAACCTGTTCATGTTGAATATTGTGCTATAAAGTTCATTGTCAACATGTGTTGATTTCATCATAACCTCTGATAGTTGACCCATACTGCTAGGCACGAAGCATGCTCATGAATACAGGACTCTTCATTAATTCATTGGTCAATCACAAAGATTGGACCCTAGATGTGTATCCTCTTGGGCTGAAACAACTGCACATCAGTTGAGCTAACAACAACAAGGTCATGCACCTCCATTCATTTTGTTTGCAAGGTTTTCATTCATCATAAGGGCCTGGGTGTAATCTCCATTAAGTTCTACTGTCTTTCTTTTATTCCTTTATATCCACATGACTATGAATAATATTTTTATGGTATCTATTGTTTAATAGCCACATAACATGAAGTATTTACAATAACATTCGTAATTGCAGCCCATAAAAAGAATATGACATTAAAATCATCAAATAAACATAATCTTCCATTAAATATAAATAATCATCACTTAAAATCTATTCCTACAATTTTAGGAAAAACCTAAGTATTTACAGCGCATGAGTAAAGTACACAGTGGATGAATTAAAAACTAAATGTCCATAGCGGATCACCAACGTCCACAGCGGATGAAATAATTACTATGTGTCCACAGTGAATAGTTAATGTCCAAAGCAGATGACTAAGGCTTAGTAAGGCATATAATGGATGACTTAAGGTTCACAACGGACATGCATGCATACTTAAGTGTCCACAGTGGACAGTCATTGTCCACAGCGGACAGTCATTGTCCACAGCGGACAGTCATTGTCCACAGCGGACAGTCATTGTCCACAGCGGACAGTCATTGTCCACAGCGGACAGGCTAAAATGCTTAAGTTTCCACGGCTGACGGTTAGTGTCCACAACAAACAGTTTATGTCCACAGTGGATAGCATAATATTCTATCCCAAATCTCTATAGTGGATGACCCAAGGCCCACAGCGAATAGTCTGTTTAACTACTTATGTTTAACTATTGCAAATTCTAATCCCATACAACATTTTAAATGTAAACTTAGCATAGATCTACCATATGCACACTTATGACATAACAAACAACCATTTATCATCATAGAAAATCTTTTTAAAAACTCACATTTTTGTAAATGTCATATTTTTCTTGAAAAAAAAACATAGTTTTGTCAAGAAACGTCATTTTTGTACACATATTAGCCCCAAAAAAGTAGGAAACAAGTAAAAGATGAGATATAGAACTCACCTTAAACATCTTTCGAGCAAAACACTACAAACCAGAGAGCAAGCCTGGAGTTTTAACACGTAAACATACGAACTTAACACATAGAAACACATAGAAAGCTGTCTAGAGGCTTAAACCCGACACATAGAAAGTTGTCTCCGGGATTTAATTTCCACCCTTCAGTGTCGTTGTCAAGCCACTCCACTAACACCTCCTTCTGGTTCTCCTACTCTCGCCGTGCGCGTACCCACCCTATACCTCCAAATACTATGGCCTACACAACCTGTCCATCATAGCCGCCACCACACCCATAGCCTAACCCAAATCAATAACCTACCCAACCATCCTCTAAATCCAATACACACCCCAGGACCACCCGCTCCAAATCCCGTACCACATCTTCCTGGTCTCCCTCCCTGTCATTAACTTATCACCTGTACTGACCACATATGCCAAAGCCCTCGCTGATCCAAATTGGTTACATGCTATGCAACTAGAATTTAGTGCATTACAGGAAAATGAAACTTGGGAATAAGTTCCTTGCCCCACTGATCGCCCCATCATCTGATGCATGTGGATTTATAAACATAAGTTTAAATTTGATGGGACTTTAGAACGGTACAAGGCACGTTCGGTTGCAAATGGAAAGTCACAGACAGTGGGCATTGATTGTGACGACACCTTTAGCCCGGTTATCAAACCAGCCACCATTCGGACAGTTGTATCATTAGTTGTCTCGCGATCATGGCCCATCCACCAAGTAGATGTCAAAAATGATTTTCTTCATGGGGATTTGAATGAAATGGTGTTCATCCACCAGCCACATGGGTTTGTTGATCGAAGATTTCCTAACCATGTGTGTCACTTGAATAAATCCCTATATGGCCTCAAGTAGGCGCCTCACGCCTGGTATACTCAGTTTGCCAACTACATTACATCACATGGGTTTACAAGTAGCAAGTGTGACAACTCCTTATTTATTTATAATCGGGACACTATTAATATTGCTTACATATTATCATATGTGGATGATATCGTTATCACGGCATCCAACCATATCATATGTGGATGATATCGTTATCACGGCATCCAACCATACTCTTTGACATGACATCATTCGCACACTCTCATGAGAGTTTCAAATGATCGACCTTGGTCGTCTCCATCATTTTCTTGTGATTAAGGTGACTATACATACACATGGTCTTTTTTGTCACATGATCAATATGCGAAAGATATTATTGCTCGGACGTCTATGCCATCATGCAAACTGTGTACCATGCCCGCTAACTTGTCTACCAATGATAGGATCAATTAGAGCAATCTGTATCAATTATATGAACAATTCAAAGCAAAATACAATCAATTGTAATCAAATCAAGACAAATCAACAAAATTCATATTCCATTGATTGCAAAGACGATTACTAGTGATAGAAAGCAGTTCTCATAAAACATATGCAAAAACTTTTAATCTACACTACGCCTATTGCTATTTATACTAGAACTAAGGAACTAAATTTACACAAAAGTCCCTACACTAGTATAAAATACAAAAATAGACACTAAACAATAAAAGACTAAATGTTAATCTTTTAAGGGACCTAACAATACTCCCCCTAAGATTGACATTGTCTTCAGTCTTCTGTTCAGCTCCATCTTTTCTTTTTCTTCTTTTGTCTTCAATCTTGACTTTGTCTTCACTTCTTCTCTGCATCCTTTGACCTCTTCTTTTATCCTTGAATCTTCTCTCTTCAATCATCAATCTGCATGGAAATCCTCAGGCTCTTCTTTGACAGAGAACATCGGCTTCTGCTTGTACATTTCAATTTCCTTCAGAGCATTCTCAATTGCTGACTTGAATTTCTTTGCTAGTACAGCTTGCTCTGGTTTTGATTCATTAGTTTTTATGTCTAACTGCTTCATTCTTTCTAATGTGTTCTTTGACAAACATGCTATATCAACATTAGCATATAGCTCAATTGGAATTCCGCAGTCTTTTGTATATAATTCAAGCACTCCTTTTCTTGATATTCTCATGAACTCAATATCTGGTATATCTTTCTTCACAATGTTGGCATAAGCCAAAGCTTTCCTTAAAGCAATTCTTTCCATGGCTGCACTCATGACATTGATAATTGACACAAAATACTTTTTATCTTGTTCAGCTATCTCATTTGATAACTTGTCAAACTTCTGCACAGATAGAAATGAAATGTAACTTGGATGTAGTAACCTCAGTTCAAAGGCTCCAAACAAAGTTATCATGTCTTCATTCCAATCTTCTAGGTTTCTCACAAGCTTAAGTTCAAACGTTTCTGAATTATAAAACCATCTTTGAATTGGTTTTGACTTTTGATTTCCGTCAATCATCTTTATGCCAGGAGTTGTCACCTTTTCAACAAACTTGTCATAAAATTCAATCATGAAGTGATCTTCATCTGATTGATTCACTGTCTTACTTCTCTTCTTTTTCATTGACATAAAATATTCTTTATCTTCCTGATCACATCTTGTTTTCAGAAAATTACTTGATCTGGTCAACCCTGTTCTCAACAAATCTACCATCATTTGACCTCTTTTCGCATTTGAATGGTTTATCAACCTCAATTTATTCAACTGTTTAAGATCTTGCACTGGAAGTTTTATGATGCTAGCATAAAAATGATACACATCACAAATTGCATTCACTCTTTTAATTAGAAATGCATCAAACACTTCATCATACTTCCATGCTATGATTTTTACTTGATTGGTGAAGTCTGGTGCAATCATTGCATTTAGCAATTCAGCAACTGATTGACCTTTTTGTAACACATTTCTTACCAAATCACCAGTTGACCTTGATTTATCAAAAATTTGAATTTGATCTTCAGATGCCTTATATGCTTGTTTTTCTGATTCTGGAAACATCTTTATTAGTTCTTTTCTCCTTTCAAGCATACTTGATTTTTGAGCCATCTGCTTGATCTCCTGAGGCTTTAAAATCCTAGTTCTTTTTGTGATTTCCAGATATTGTGGATTGTCAGTATCCAAAATAATCATCTTTTTGGTTTGTTTCTCCGTTTCTTGAAAACTTTTAACCAAATTTCTCAAAGATACAGATTGAAGTCTTTTTAATTTTCTCCAAGGATAATTCCTTGCTTGCAACCATGATCGTAAAGCAAACAAACTCATGTCTTCTGGATCAGGATGGTGCAGCTCGGAACTTGAAAGTTCATCCACATTGATACTTTCTTTTTCTCTGATCCACTCTCCATGTTCAATCACAATTTCATTAGGATCTATTGGAGCAATGGATTCAGCAGGTATGCATTTCTCATATTCATCGTTTATTTGAGAAACTGTTAATCCATCTAAAAATACTCTGTTGTATTTCATCTTTACAAGATAGTTATACCTTTCATCAAAATCTGAAAGAATATCATCAACTCCTTGATCATGTTCCAAAGGAGGATGTTCAAATTCTTCAACTACATCATCATCATCTAAAACTTCATTATACCAGTCATCATCAAATTCATCTTCTAAATCTTCAAGAGCACCAATTTTGTCTTGACTCATTTGCTCTTGACTTTCTTGATGTTCTTTTTCAATAGGTTCTTCAACTTTTTGTACTTTTGAAGAAGTTCCAGGCACAAATTCAACATCAGCTTCATCTAATTTCCTTTTTCCTTTCTCCCTTTCAGATACTTTTTCAATATCAATTGGAATGTTTTCAGCAATAATCATAATTTCTGGAGAAGAGAGCTTTGCTGATTCTTTTAACTTTGTTAATTCTTCCTTCAATCTTTCATTTTCTTCAGACATATTCTTGAATTTTTCTTCCAGAAAATCATAATCTTTGATCATAACCTCAAAATTTTTTATAACATCTTCTTTATCTTTGGCATAAGCCACAATCTTTTTATCTTTTGACAAACAATCTTCTTTCAATTTTTTATTAGCTTTCTTCAACAAATCAAGCTCTGCTTTTAATTCTTCAATCTCTTTTTCTTTTGCTTTATTTTCAACTTTTAGGCTTTCGAGTTCATCAACATCAAGAATTTCTTCAGTTTGAACGGCCATATGGGTTGTAGAAACAGGTATATCTTGATGAATTTGAAATGTCTCAATGAACTCATAATCAAAAATTTGATCATCAACATTCATTTCTTGTTCAGTCTCAAAGTGAGATTGTTCCTCTTCATGTATTTCTTCATGAGCAGTTTCATCAATGATGAAAGCATCTACATCATCAACTGCTTCATGCTCACTTTCTTGTTCATGAACTTCATCACCTATTATATCTTCATCTTCATTTTGAGCTTCAGTTTCATGCTTAAAAATTGGTGATTCATGAATTATATCCTGGTGAGTCTCAGCTTCATCACCATCATCATCATTATGATCATCATCTTGATCATTTTCATCATCTTGATCATCTTCATCATCTTGATCATCTTCATCCAAAGGAAATTCATCTATCAGATCAGCAGGATCAATTGGTTCTCCCTCTATCAAATGATAATGCTCCACAGTAATGTCAACCTCATCATTTGCTACATTTAACATGTAGTCAAACATGGGTACATTTTGAGCACCGGTTATCATTGATAACTTCTTATATGTCATTTCAGACATATTTTCCATCTCCAATCGATCTCCACCAACACCATACACATGAATGTCAGGATATTCCTCATTAATAATCATTTGGAGGAATCTTGGATACATTAAGTATTTATGCCTTGTTCCTTTTTCCAAATTAAAGGCAAATCCATTCAGTATCCACTTTGACATATTGAATCTTCTGTTTGTAGCTAAAGCAACAATAGGTGAAGCTATGTCCACAGGAAATGAGTTCCAACCAGCACTCCTCTTGGACAAACAGTGTTGGAAGATGTAACAAAGAAGCTTCCAGTGATTATAAACTCTTGCTCTAAAGAATTGTTTCTTAGGAAACTGATCAGGGTGACCCATAGCCATAAAACTTTCTCTGTATTCTTCAAAAGAAAATTCACATCTATCTTCTGGATCATTTTCACCCAATCTCAGAGCATTTCTGATAGAATCTTCAGATACTTCTATCATTCTATCTCTGGTTATAAAGCCCCTTACAAATTTTCTTCCATCCTCTACTTCAACCCGAGCAGTGTTCCAAAACTGTCTAATAAGTCTGTCGTAGATTACAGTTTGGTAACACATAGCATAAACATATTTGGTTCTTAGAAGAAATCTGATAATTTCTTCATAAGAGAAAGCATCTTGAGCTTCATCATTCAAAAATGCAACAATATTATGCTTAGGAACAAACTTCAGTTCTGCCATCTGCAAAATTTAAGAACAATGATGTTAGATAATGTATATTTTGAAGCAAATGATTAATTGTGAGTTTAAAATTATGATGATTTAAGAAATTATAAACTGATGTGTTAAATTGAATTTGAATTTTTAAAACAACTTGAATTTTAATTTTAAGTGTAAACACTTAATTTTGATAAATGATGAATTTTCAAGATTGAGTTTGATTAACATTTTAACACTTCTGTTTATGAAATCGTATATCACTTTATTAAACTCTTAAATTCCTGAGATGATTATTTTTTTATCAATTTTGATTTTATTTTGAATTTTGTTTTATTTTGATTTTGAAAATTGTGAAACTGTTCATCTTCTTCAACCAGTTCATCATCCCCGAGACTGTTCATCGAAGACCCTGAACCAAAAATTCAATCAACTATCAGATTATCACAAGATTAATCTAATATAATGATCGAAATCATCAGATGAACAAGAATCAATCATCAATTTTTCTCATTTTTCTCTCGATTTGAAGAACTCTGTGATTTTTCAAGTGTTAGGGTTCATACGACCCACAGGGATCGAACGATCATCAAAATGTTTCATTTAAACTAAAATCAGTTGAAAATGATTCATTCACTTACATTCACAATCACACGAATACTATCAATCAATCTGAATTTTTTGTTCGAAGATGAATTCAATCGATGAATAAGGGTTTTGTTCAAAGAAATGTAGAAAGTTCGAGAGTTCAGAGGGTTTTGTGAGGGTTTTTGAATTTAGAATGAAATGAATATCACAAGTGTTTTATTTATACTAAGTATAAAAATTTTAGACTCATGAGCACTATTGGTCGTTTTAGGATCATTCAGACTCATTAGGTCAAAAATTTCACCAAGTATCTAGACATATGAGCACTGTACAGAAGTCGTATTAGCACTGTTAGACACATTAGTCTAGCCGTATGAGAACTGTGAGACTTAAGAGAACTGTTAGTCGCATAAGCACTGTTGGTCGCATAAGAACTGTTCCAGTAGCATGAGCACTGTTTCAGTAGCATAAGCAATTTTTCAGTAGCATTAGCACTATTAGTCGTATAATAAATCTGAAATGTCCACATTCACTTGTAATTTTTCAAGTCTTCCACCTGCACACTGTTTAAACAAATTAGTAATATTTCATACTAATATTCAAACAATATTGCATATTTTTACATTTTGACCCTCAAAGTTTCAAATTTACACTTTTGACCCTCAAAGTTTCAAATTTTCATTTTTTTTTGACCCTTAAAGTTTCAAATTTTCATTTTTGACCCTTAAAGTTTCAAATTTTCATTTTTGACCCTTAAAGTTTCAAATTTTCATTTTTGACCCTCAAATTTGAACTATTTACAAGTTTGACCCTTCATCTTAGTTTCAAAATGAACAACCAAATATTTCAACATCTGTCTTGATTTAAACTTTTCAAAGAAACTTTTCCTTGCTAAAAATTATGAGATCATTTTATCATTTGATAAACACACAGACTTTGAAATTAAAGCATCATCCGTTCAATTCAATATGATCATTTTCATTTTGATTTTCTGAGAATATTCTTACTGGATTATTACTCCCCCTAAACTTTTAAGTTTCACAAAACTTAGAAGTTCATTAATAGATCATAAGAATATCAGACTTAACTTTGTTATATTGCCTGCACACAAGAAAACATGCATAAAATCAAAATTAAAGCAGAATAAAAATCTAATATTTACACTAGAATCTTTAATTGCAGTGAGATCATATTAGATAAGATCAGACATTAAAATAAAAAATTATGTGGATAGTCATAGACAATGATTAAATCCTGATCAAGTGTGTTCCAGGTCAGTGATTATCACAGCAAAGGAGACACAAGATCTAAGGACAGCAAATGAGTGTATTTGACATAAACTATCAGCTTACTTACTTTTTCAATTCTTGGATGAATATGGTAGAGGTATATGACAAGCTGTGACTCATACCAAGACAAAGAGGATCAACCATCATCAAGACATGCCAGAAAGCACTTATTCTCAACTTATTACCTAACAAATATGCATAATCAGAGTTCATGTTACTTAATTTAACAGAGAATGATCATGGATAACCATTTGATCAACTCTAACCATCCCTTTGAATGGGTTGTGCACATTGGCATCTTTTGCATCAAATGAGAATATCCAGCGCTGTAATGACTTACAACAGAGGATATCTCAGTACTTCAGGTCTATGATGACTCATAACAGAGAAGTAAATGATGCTTGTAACAGATCTCATGATTAGTCACATTGCCATTAGGTGTGAGTAGGAGTAGCTTAACAAGCAGTCAATCTGATAAGCCAATACACTCAAATGTACTTAGATGAATACACAAACAAGCATAAGAATGTGGGTGATCACAAGAATTTACTTGTTCAGTATACTAGCATGATAGTGTCTACACAACAATTCCTGATCATGTCAGACTTTATTAGCGAGTGAAGTATGTAACTGATCTTACTAATGTACTATCATTTCTCACAGAAGGCAAAAACAGATTCATTCCTAAAATAAAGAATAAAAAAAATGAAAAGCACTCTAATTTTGGATTTTTGATTTATATTTTTCTATTTGATTTTGGGGTTTTCTACTTTTGTATTTGTTTTTCTATAAAAAAAGCACACACACACAAACAATCAGGCATATAACTATGAAAAGTTATCCTTATGAAAATAGCAGATTTAGGAAAGTATTTGATCATGAAAAGATTCAAATTTGTAACCAGGTTTACACATGGTTAATAAGGCCAATTGACTCCACTAAATACTCAAACCTTCCTGGTAGAAAAGCTTTAGTAAATAGGTCTGCCAACTGTTTTTCAGTTGCTATTTGAATCAAAATGATTAAACCTTTTTCAGAATTATCTCTTAGAAAATGATATCGAATTTCGATATGTTTTGTTTTTGAGTGTTGAACTGGATTAGCTGTAATGAACATAGCAGCAGTGTTATCAATGTAAATGGGTGTTTTGAGAAAATTGAACCCATAATCTAGCAGTTGGTTTTGCAACCAAAGGATTTGAGAACATCCTGCTAATGCAGCTATGTACTCAGCTTCTGCAGTTGAGACAGAAATATTTGTTTGTTTCTTACATTGCCATGAAACTAATCTGGGTCCAAGAAACTGACAACCACCCGTTGTAGATTTTCTATCTTGACAACATCCACCATAATCACTATCTGTGTATCCATGTAACTCAAAATTACCTTCATAAGGATACGAAAGCCCTAAGGCTGGTTTACCTTTGAGATACCTGAATATTCTTTTGACAGCAATTAAGTGAGATTCTTTCGGGTCTGATTGATACCCTGCACAGACACAAACAGCATACATTATGTCTGGTCTTGATGCAGTAAGATACATCAAAGAACCAATCATAGATCTGTATAATGTTTGGTCTACTGATTTTCCTTTAGGATCAGGTTCAATCTTGGTGTTTACGTCAGCTGGAGTTCTTATGGATTGACAATCATGCAGTTTAAATTTCTTCAAGAGTTTATCAACGAATTTCTCTTAATTAATAAAAATACCATCTGCAGATTGTTGAACTTGCAATCCAAGAAAGAAATTGATTTCTCCCATAGAACTCATTTGAAACCGAGATTTCATGATTTCTTCAAATTCTTTGCACAAAGTTGGACTAGTAGAACCAAATATGATATCATCTACATACACTTGCACACATAAGAGATCATCATTATCCTTCTTTATGAATAAAGTTGGATCGATTTTCCCTCGTGTATATCCATGTTGGATCAAGTGTTGAGATAATGTTTCATACCAAATTCTAGGAGCTTGATGTAGGCCATATAAAGCTTTGCTAAGCTTATACACACGATGTGGAAATTCTGCATCCTCAAAGCCCGGAGGTTGCTTCACATACACATCATCAGTGATTGGACCATACAGAAATGCACCTTTTACGTCCATTTGATACACCTTGAATTTCATGAATGATGCATAAGCCAGGAAAACACGAATAGATTCGAGTCTTGCAACTGGAGCAAATACTTCATCATAGTCAATTCCTTCTTCCTGTGTGTATCCTTGTGCAACAAGTCTTGCTTTGTTTCTGATTACAATGCCACGATCATCAGTTTTATTTCTGAACAACCATTTGGTGCCTATGGCATTTTCTCCTTCAGGTAATTCCACCAACTTCCACACTTCTTGTTTTCGAAATTGTAGAAGTTCCTCCTGCATAGCTTCAATCCAACCATTGTCCTGTAATGCCTCGGTGACATTTTTAGGAACAGTCTGAGAAAGGAAACAAGAGTATAAACAAACATTTGCATGTTCAGATTTACTCCTAGTAGTTCTTTCATTCAGAGGACCAATAATCTGTGATGTTGGATGGTTCCGGTGGATACGAGATATCGGAATCTCATTTCCTTGAACAGTAACATCAAGATTTGTTTGGTTCAGATTGGAGAGCTGTTGCAATAAGGTAGAAGAATGTGGAGTGAAATTTGGTACTTGAGTCGGTGAATTGAGAAAGTAATCAAAGTTACTATGATCAATTGCATCTCCAGAGATAGAAGATGTGCCTGACTCAGGATGTCCAATTTCTATACCATCATTAGGAATAGGTTGTGATGCTTCTTGAGCAGCTGAAACAGGATGATCTGAAGCTGAAGAATCAGGAACATTGTCATGGAAATGGATTGTTGAATCCTTGACAAATGAAAAAAATGGATAATCTGGACGAGCATCATCTGAATCATCAGAATCTGAATCATCACTGAAAGATCCAAGATCTCCTCTTGAGTTCTTCTTACCTGAAAAATCATCAGATTGATTAAACAAGTTAGACTGAAATGAGTTTGACAAAGAATCCAAATCAAATAACCATGCAGGACCATTTGAAACTGATGGAAAAGAATTTTCCAAAAATTTAACGTTGAATGTTTCATTAATAGTGTTTGTCCTAGAGTTATACACTCGATAGGCTTTTGAAACAGATGAATAACCAACGAAAAATCCATTATCAGCTTTTTCTTCAAATTTTCCTAAATGATCACTTGAGTTAAGAATCATAACTGGACAACCAAATGATTTTAAAAAATTTATGTTTGGTTTCCTGTCAAACATCAACTCATATGGAGTTTTCTTTTTATCTTTAACAAGCAAGATTCTATTCTGAACAAAACATGCTATGGATATTGCTTCGTCCCAGAAAGTGATTGGAAGTTTAGCATCTGCTAACATAGAACGGGCTGCTTCAATCAAAGTTCGGTTCTTCCTTTCAGCAACTCCATTTTGTTGTGGAGTCCTGGGAGTACTGAACTGATGAACTATCCCTTTTTCTGCACAAAACAAATCAATGTTAGCATTTTTAAATTCAGTTCCATTATCACTTCTTATTATTTTTACTTTTTGATCAAGCTGATTTTCAACTTTATTTATAAATTCTTTTAGAAGATCTGCAGTTTCAGATTTAGCTTGAAGAAAGAAAACCCATGAAAATCTTGTATAATCATCTATGATGACTAAACAATATGATTTTCGACCAATACTCCTAACATTAGTTGGTCCAAAAAGGTCCATATGTAACATCTGGAGTGGTTTGGTGTTTGAGTTTATTAGTTTGGACTTATAAGACGCTCTATGTTGTTTTCCCTACAGACATGCTGAGCAATGATCAGTTGTTGAAAACTTCTTGGAAGGAAGTCCAATAACATGATTTCCTGCTACAAGCTTGTTCATGTTTTTAAAGTTGGAATGACCGAGACGTCTATGCCAAAGCTGGCTTTCATCATTTGAGGCTTTAGCAATCAGGCAAGTAGTTTCAGTTGCAGGATCCACTTGAGACATATCCAATTTGTATACATCTCTGTCTCTAGCAGCTTTAACTATCACCCAGTCATTGCTAATCTGAAAACCTGGTTTCAAGACATAACAGTGAGATTCATCAAAAAGAACAGAGTAAGATTTGTCACAAATTTGGGATACACTTAGAAGATTAAAGTTCAACTGTGAACAGAAGTTGACTTTATCAAAACTGATAATCCCATTGGACACTGTTCCCTCTCCTGTTATCTTTCCACCTGCATCTCCTCCAAAAGCAACATGAGTACCGTCCTTTAACTTAAAGTCTTACAATAAGGCTTGATTGCCTGTCATATGCCGGCTACACCCACTGTCAACATACCATGAGTTGATTGGTCTCCGCGGGCGTACCTGCATTCACAAACATTTAAGGTGAGTTAGTAACCCAAGCCGAGATGGTCTTGGGCTTGCCAAACTTGTCAACAATTGTAAATTGTTTAAAATGAAGTTTGTTGACATCTGGTTTCTTTTGAATTTTAACTTGTTCAATTTCTTTTTGAGAAACCAACTGATTATCTCTTTGAGATTTTAATTTCAAAGCATTATTAAGAAATCTTGAACTCTTGTATGAATCATTTGAGAATGTTCCTTGGTTTATTCTCACAGATCGAGGAATAAACTTTTCTTGATGATATTGCTGTGATTTGACAAATTCTGAATTGTTTCTTCTGAAAGATCTCAAACCCAAGGAAGATTGTTGTTGTGAAAATTTAAATCCAATATTTTGATTTCTTATAAATTGTGGATTTACAAAACCTTGATTATTGAATTCCTTCCTTGTAGAGTTCTTCCTGAAGTAACAATCATTGGTATTGTGATTTCTTTCATCACACAAAGCACAGTATTTGTTAAAATAACATTCAGCTGTGGTGTGATTTGTCATATCACATATGTAGCAATACTTGTTAAAGTAACATTCAGAAATGTCATGATTGTACATGTCACAGATATCACAATTCTTTTCAGAATGTTTAAACAACATTTTATTAACCCTTGATGTTGAAGCAACATTTGATTCTTGTTTGAATTTTGGGTTAGGCAATTTAATTTGTTGTTTAATTTGAGTAAAGTTTGTCTTTTGATCTTTGGGATTTTTCTTTTGAACTTGAACAAAATTCTTTGACTCCTTTGATTCAAATCTTTTATACACAGCGGAAGTCTTATGATCTGGACTTGTTCTCAGATCAGAGTTAGATTTGATCTTAGGTGTAGGTGTTATTTTTGTGTTTGTGTTCAAGTCAAAAGTTCCAGCAGACACAAACTTCACAGGTTTAATTTGAGTATTGTTCTGTGACTGATTAGTTGATTCAGTTTTCTTTGCTTTTGTAGCTTTTCTTCGTCTTTGATTTCTCAATCTTGATGAAGTTTTCTTGCTTTGAAGTTTAGTTGAATCTTGAGAGGATTCCTTGTGACATTCTTTCACTTCAGTTAGTTCATTAGAACTAGAATCATCAGAATTATTGTTATCTGATTTAACCTCTTTATATTTTTCTTTCAGTTTGTTATTGACATCAGAATTTTCACTCTTTAGTTCAGTTTGTTCAATAACATTTTCACTTTTTGGTACGAACAGCTTCTTTTGTTTTTGTTGAGGTTCATAAGATTTAACTTTGATTGGATGACCATTTTTGATCTTGTTTAAGTCAGTTTCTTCATAAACTTCAACATTTTTCTTTTGAAGGTTCTTTTGATATTGAAATTCCTTCAGTTTAGCTTTGTTTTCTGGTGAATGATCATGAGTATTGAAATTATCAGGTAATGTTTTTGAGATAGATTCAGGCATAGGTTCATGTGTGAATCCTAGTCCTGTTTTGTCTTTTTCATTCCTTCCATTCACCAGTTGCTCAACGATTTTCTTTGAGCTTTTTACTTTGGCTAAGTCTATTTGAGTTGCTGCATGTGCCAATTTTTCTTTTTCAAGTGTTTTGTTCATCTCTTCAAGTTGTTATTTGACAAGTTCAAGTTCTTTAATGGTTTTGTTCCATGATGCTTGAAGAGACATGATCTTTTCATCAGCAATTTTGTGATCTGATTTTAGCTTATTGTGTTTTGATTCTTCTTGTTTGAGCTTGTCACAAATTTTAAATGAATATGTTCTGTAGTGTTCAACTAGATCAAAACATGCTTTTGTGCACATTTTCTCTCTCACTTCTACTGGTATTTCAGGATATGAGTGTGAAGATTCAGTATCAGAAGAATTAACAACCTTTGGCTGTTCTGATTGAGCCATAAGAGCAACTTCTTCAGTGGTATCTTTTGGGTCTGATTTGTCGCTCCAATCATACTCTTCTTCTTGATCTGATTCATCATATTTAGGATCTTTAAATTCAGACCAGTCTTCATCATCAACTTCAGCAACTAGTGCCAGATTAGCAGTGAGATCAGCAGTAAATTGCTCTGCATATGCACTCCAGTCATAACCATCTTTGATGTTTACAACCAGTGCCTTCTTAGTTTCCTCACTGTTCTTCTCTTCTTTTGGTTCTGGCATTGGTAGACTTTGGTATGGCTTCTGAAAAGTCTTGTTTGCCTGTTGCTGATACTTTTGACCATTTGAGCTGCCTTGAGTATTTCCTCCTTGGTTTCTTGGAGCTTTGCATTCTCTTGAAAAATGACCATAACTGTTACAGTTAAAGCATCTTGATTTTGATTTATCAAACCCAACAGTTTTGTTTGCACTGGGTTTGTAATTTCTGTTAGTGTAAGCATGCTTTTGAGTTCTGTAGGCTATCATGACCATCTGCCAATTAAGATCCATTTCTTCAACATCATCTGGATCCATTTCAAACAAATCCTGAAGAACTAGCTCCATTTGAGTCAGATAACTGCCTTGATAAGCTTGAAAGCTTGCCATGAAAGCAGTGAAAGCAGTTTTTGACTCTTCATCTTGTAAAAGAATGTTGATCACATCTTTCACTTTGCTTGGATTGGGAGAGTTTGAGGAAGATGGCATCTCAGTTGAAGGTTTAGGCATTTGAGCTTTTGGTGAAGACTGTGGTTATGGTTGAGTGGAGTAAGCAGGTGTACTGGTGAAGAATCCTGCTCCCACAAATAGATCACCTTCATCTTCAGGAGTGGATTGGTCTTTAGCCAAGAATGCATTCTCAACAGTATTTGCTGGTGAAGCAACATACTTATACTGAGTTGTTGATGCATGTCTATCATTATTTCTTGAGCTCTCATCAATTTCTACAGATTCAATTTTAGCAATGAGCAGATCAAGATCCATTGGAAACTTCTCAGTATGCTTCAACAGAGTGACAGTTTGTTTCCAAGAAGATGGTAGTGCATTCAGAAGTCTATTGTTTAAGTCCTCAAGATCATTCTTGATTCCCAAAGTAGACATCTCTGTAGTTAATTGCACAAACCTATTCATCATTTGGTTTATTGTTTCTCCTGAGATGTGCTCAAAAAGTTCCAATTGCCTTTTCAGTTTCTGCTTTTTCAGATCTTGAATCTCTTTCCCTCCTTCACATATAATCTTCAAGGCTTTATACATTGTATATCCAGTCTGATAGTTTTCAAGCCTTGAAAGAACTTCCAGTGGTAGTCCTTTACACATGAGAGAATATGCTTTGATGTCATTCTTTACTTTCTTTAGATCATCACCATGAAGATTATCTTCTGGATAAGGCTCTTGTGAATCTTTAGAATACACAAATCCTCTGTCTGGACCATCAGTAGTCACAGGAATGTATGGACCCTTTTCAATTGATTTCCACAGATCAGTGTCTATGGAATTCAAATGATGTTTCAGCCTAAGAGACCAATTTTTAAAATCAGCTCTGTTTTTAAGTTTTGGAACTCTATTCTCAGAATCTTCTGATTTAGCCATTTTTTATATTTTTGTTGTTTTTCTAATCTTTTGAATTAAGAAATGAAAAGAAAAAATATTTTTGGGTTTTTGAAATTTTATGAAAAATTTCTAAGTGTTAAGGCTGAAAAGTCCGAAACAGTAGTCAAACGTCCAACAGTGATGATACGACCAGCAGTGAAACTTCCAACAGTTGTAATACGTCCAACAGTGAAAAAGTCCAACAGTGGTGATAAGTCCAACAGTGATGAGTCCAAGGGATTGCCTTAGAAAAAGTTCCCAACACAATGATGAAACTACCAACAGTAGTTATACGACCAAAGCTGAAACGACCAACAGTCGTTATACGGCTAAGCTGAAATGACCAACAGTCGTTATACGGCTAAGGTAAAACTACTAACAGTAGTGATGTGTCTAACCAACAGTGGTTATACGGCTAGGGTGATACGACTGAAACAGTTGAGAAAAGTCCAACAGTTCTCAAACGACCAATCACTTAGTCAATTTTCAGTGTTTTTCATCGCTAATACGGCACATTCATCAGATTCTTATGAATGTAACGAACTCAGAAATCTCAAAATCCTTCAATTGTTTATGAATTGAGCTGAAATTTCGCAATTAGTTCAAGATTATGCCGATAATCAATCCTATAACCTCAATTTCAGTGATTATCAACAACTTTCTATGAATTTCAGAGATTTTAGGTCGAACACTCAAGAACACATATTCATACTGTTTTTCCACTAATTCACTCGATTTTTATGAGATAAACTGCAAATTGTGATTCAAAACATGTTTCTGATGATGAAACACAGCTTCGATTCACAATATTTCACTTGAATTGTCAATTGATTATAGATTTCAGTGGATTTTTGAAGTATCTATCTTTGACAGAACCTCAAAAACACGCAACCGAATGCTCTGATACCAATTGATAGGATCAATTAGAGCAATCTGTATCAATTATATGAACAACTCAAAGCAAAATACAATCAATTGTAATCAAATCAAGACAAATCAACAAAATTCATATTCCATTGATTGCAAAGACGATTACTAGTGATAGAAAGCAGTTCTCATAAAACATATGCAAAAACTTTTAATCTACACTACGCCTATTGCTATTTATACTAGAACTAAGGAACTAAATTTACACAAAAAGTCCCTACACTAGTATAAAATACAAAAATAGACACTAAACAATAAAAGACTAAATGTTAATCTTTTAAGGGACCTAACAACCAAACATAGTGCCCTCTATGGTCCTTTATTCTTCGATCTCACTTTATATCTTAGTCTTGTCGGGGCGTTATAATACCTTACGTTCACATGACCTCATATCACATATGCGGTCCAACAGATTTGCTTTTTATGCATGAACCACGTGATCCTCATTTTGCATTTATGAAGCGCATTATCAGGTATATTCAGAGCATGATTTACTTATGGTCTTCGCATTGTTAGGTCATCCACTCATCAGTTGGTAGCCTACTCGCACTCGGACTGGGGCGGGTGTCCGGACTCGAGACGATCTACATCAGGCTATTGTGTATTCTTTGGGGATAATCTTATTTCTTGGTCATCTAAACGTTAGCCTACGGTTTCTAGATCTAGTGTAGAAGCCGAGTATAGAGGGGTTTAATGCTACCGTCGAGGATACATGGATTCGTAATTTATTGCTTGAACTTCATACACCATTACGTGAAGCAGCGGTGGTTTATTGTGATAATGTTTCAA